>CM049321.1:12112978-12690478 GCA_026874595.1 Sipunculus nudus
AGAGAGAGAGAGAGAGAGAGAGGGAGAAAGCAAAGGTTAAGATAAACAGTGACGCCTTTTAGATAGACTACCTAGTTTATTAATACACGACCTTTCGAACCACACAGGTGGTAAATAGGTGGGAACGTGTAGAGAGATGTTATATGATGGAACGACAATGTATAGAGTCCATAACGCCAGAAACAGTGTATTTAAATGCTGATTGGATATTTAGTAATATTATAACCATGATGTCATGATAAAAGGCGTCACTGTTTATCTTAACCTTCGCTTCAACTACAGACTAACACGGCTGTACCACTTATATATATATATATATATATATATATATATATATATATATATATATATATATATATATATATTATGAAAATAAAATAAATGTGTTTTGAACAACATATCTTTATATAAAATCTACAACACCAGGAATTAATTAGTGAAAACTCTAGAGATGCGCGTTGAGTCTGAAAACATATTACACCAAATATATTTATTTTACACGCATGTGTGATCTATTGATCATAGTGTTTACTTTGATAACCTTAGCTCCCTGATACAGTCAGTTTGTATAATTATAGTGGACCTCGGAAAAGATCAAAAGTTTGTTTCCAAACATAACAAAATCAACCAAGATGAATGGTAACTTACTATGATTGTCACGTAACATGCCTGAACCAAATAAGCAGAACCTATAACTGATAAATTGTCAAGCTGGACATAATTAAAATACCCTATATCTTTGAATGTGAGTTACTAAAAAAGGAAACCCCTATGTGACTATTACAATGAGACCCAGAAAGAATAAGAAGGCCTAAGCGATTGTCACAGTAGTACCAATAAACCATAAAACACCATGTGACCGTTACAGTATGGCCCAGACAAAACAGGAACGGGCCTGTTTGTGTCACAGTAAGGCCTGTAGACATAACAGGAACGGGCTTTGTGACTGTCAGATTTGGGCCTTAGCAAAACACGAATGGTCCTGTTACTGTTACTAGACGAAACAATAACGGGCCTGTGAATGTCACAGTATATGACCTACACAAAACAAGAACACGCCTGTGACTGTCACATATGGGCCAAGACAATACAAGAACGGGCCTGCGACTGTCACATTTTGGCCTAGACTATACAGGAACGGCCCTGTGACAGTCACATTTTGGCCAAGACAAAACAGGAACCGCCCTGTGACTGTCACAGTATGGCCTAGATATAATTTGAACGGGCTATGGCTGTCACAGTATGGCCTAGACAAAACAGGAACTGGCCTGTGGCTGTCACAGTATGACCTAGACAAAAACAGGAACGAGCCTTTGACTGTCACAGTTTGGCCTAAATAAATCAGGAACGAGCCGTGATTGTCACAGTATGGCATAGATAAATCAGGAACGGGCCTGTGACTGTCACAGTATGACCTAGACAAAACAGGAACGGGCCTGTGACTGTCACAGTATGGCTGAGACATTACTGGAACTGAACTGTGACTGCCACAGTATAGCTTAGACAAGCCAGGAACGGGCCTCTACATGTGACAGTATGTCCTAGACAAAACAGGAACGGGCCTTGTGACTGTAAGATTTGGGCCTAGTTACAAATCCAGAAAGACTTTGTGAGTGCCACGCGATGACTGCTACAGGGGTACCTAGGCATAAAAAAACGCACGATGACTGTCACAGGGTAACCCAGACAAAACTAAACCCATATAACTGTAACGAGGTACCCGGACAAAACCTAAACACACGAAGACTATCACAGGGTGCAAAAACAAAACCAAAACACACGATGACTGTCAAGAGGTGCCAAGACAAAACCAAAACACACGATGACTGTCAAGAGGTGCCAAGACAAAACCAAAACACACGATGACTGTCACAGGGGTACCCAGACAATACCAAACACACGATGACTGTCACAGGGGATAACTATATCAAACCAAAACACGCGATGACTGTCACAGGGGTACCCAGACAACACGAAAAAAACACACGATGACTGTCACAGGGGTACTCAGACTAAACCTAAACACACGATGATTGTCACAGGGATACCCAGACAATACCAAACACACGATGACTGTCAGAGGGGTACCCAGACAATACCAAACTCACGATGACTGTCACAGGGGTAGCCAGACTAAACCTAAACACACGATGACTTACACACGGGGATACCCGGACAAATTAAAACACGCGATGACTGGCTCAGGGGTACCCGGACACATGAAGACACGTTATGGCTGACAAAATCACTTCTTTTAGATGAACCTTTTATTAGTCTTCTTTATAAATTTTCTCCAACCTTCTAAATCCTGGTTCTGGTCGGGGTACGTAACAGGGCGGTAACACCTGACTATCCCGACGCTAACCAGACTCGGTTTTCCTCACCTGCAGGTCTTGGGTGTGTAACAAATTCTATTGCTGAGTCATAACATCCAGAGCCCCCGAAAGGCGCACATGTTTGTAAGTGAATCACGAAAAAACACATATATGTGCGGCTGAGATTTGAACTCACGATCTCCCAATTTGATTCCTGTGGTTAAGCATCGACCCCAGAAACCGTTCTTCTCTGAGATATTTAATGAATCTTGAAAAGAAAAAAAACTTTCAAGCCATGCCTAGAATCCTTCCTTATTAACTTTAATAAGAGATGGTTGGTGTCAGGAAAATTTAGAGAGGGATTTTACTATTAATTTTTTCAAATCCACTTGATTATTTTAATTGACCATGTTCTGAGGTTGACGATATTTAATAAACAATTATGGCTGAACATTATTGAATAGCTTTAACAGAGAAAATTTTCTTAATTCAATGTTACATTCAAATTATTATGATTTCAAACTTTAACCGTGTATAATTATATTTTGTAAACGTTCTGTGCGTAAAGTCAAACGTGTTTATCCAAAATTTAAAAAAAAAAGTCTCTTCCACCAAAATGGCGATTCCTGGTGTCGCCGACTGACACTAAGCGTAAGGGTCGGGTATATGGATTAATAAAAATCATGCTTTGTTATACTTCCAATTTTGAAACGAACATCTAAAACGACGGCATTTAAGAGAAAATCCTGTCGCAGCATTTTTGCTGTTTCCATCTTGCATTTCACAATGTAGGTGGTGACTCGAACTTAAACGATTACTCTTGCTCGCGCAATGCGCATGCGCGAAGAAAAGGCAAACTCTATGTCAGGAACACTCCACACCACCATATAAATAACTATAGTCACTAGAACTTATTATGTTTGACCAGACATCGACCAGACATGGTTTGTATATGTACAAATGACTTAAAATTCGTGCAAAATCTAATGAAGGCGTCATAAATCTTCTATATGGTCGCGAGTTCCGGGTTTACGAGTTGTTTACGGTCCAACCCCATCACATATTATATTTCGTCCTAAATAATACCCTAAAAATGTTTTTGTTTTATTTTACCTTCGCCAGGTCGTGAGAGGCATCATGTTTAATCCTTAGTCGCCTCCGCTAGGATGGTATGCGTTCTTTCCCATGTGTGTGTTCGTGTGTGTGTGTTTGTGGGTTGTTTACAATATAACTCATGCAATCATGGACGGAATCTCAGGATGTGAGCGGAATAAGTGAATAGCGGAGGCTTGTTTTCATTAGAAAAGATGTCTATTGATTTACTTTTTTCTGTAAGCAACTTTAGGCAAAAACGTTTAAGAATTTTGAGGAACTTGTGTGAACAGTAAGGGTGACACCGACTGAACAATGTATTACAATTGGGAAGTTATCTGATAATACTTGAAGTGGTGCACATATGAAAATCGTAAAATTCAGTGAGGTGAATTTATCGTCAAGGATGGGAGATGACTCATGGCTTGGGATTGCAATCAAAGCCGGAAAAACTTTTTTTATTAACATATATTACATATATATGTCTGCATGACACATTTCAGATATATTCAAATTAAGCATACGATTTAAAAAAAATAAGGTATGATGTTTCCAGTTTAGGTCATTGCTAAACCAGGTTGAGATATATCATATTTCATAGTAAACTCAGAAATGGACCAAAGTTTATAATTCTAATTATTTAAAAATTTCATTTTAAATATAAAATGTTATTCTCTGAACTGTAGAAGTTATTACATTTATCCCCCCCCCCCCTTGCAGCTGGGGATATAGACCCCATTCAACCCTTGTTTTGACGCCCCTGGAATAATTTAATCCAAGCACGACGAAAAGGAAAATAATCTTTATTGATACATATACCAGAAGCGGATCCAAGAGGGGAAGGGGGTCCAGGGGGTCCGCATCCCCCCCCCCCTTTTTTCATCCGAAAAAAAACTTTAATTAAGGGTTACAGACAAAATTTTGCGACCAAGACCCCCCCCCCCCCCATTTCCAGACCTGGGGACCTTTTTAGGGTTTTCATTAGTCCTCCTTGGTTGCCCCCCCCCCCCTTTCCTAAATCCTAGATCCGCCCCTGGATACAATCGAATAGTTTGTTTGTAGAGATCAAAGGTAAATCAATACTGAGGTTGTTATACCGAGGTTATTAATACTACATAAAAGTAATGTGTGATATATTTCAGCTGCGATTCCTTAAAGATGCCCATTCACCTATCTTTGAAAAAGAATTTATGTGATTTCTGGCTTCCTCTGGGTACAATTTAATGATCTAAGGGCAATTCTGGCTGTAAAAAGTTCTTATAACGCCTTCGTGAAAGATGTGTGAACTTGTTTATCAACAACATGTTGGTAAACACAGCAATGTTGACAACGGGAAAAACATGAAAAATAAGAGGGGGTGGGGTGCATATATGCGGAGGTAGAAAGGTCACTTGTTGCAAAACGCCATGCATTTGCAAAGCTCTGGCTTATCTGACTTGCTGCAAGGTGCCTTTGTTGATTTTTTTTGTATTATTTTGGCGGACACCCACATATAATAAAAACTCTGATATAAACAAAACAAGCAGGTTGTAAGCGATGATATCCACCTTTTCGGACCTATTTTTTTTAAAAGCTCAAAGGGATTACCTTTAGTTTTTATAAAAGTCAGATAGGTGATGTGGCCCCTTTAATGCAACTATTTCTGGTGTGGCCCGAAGCTAATGACTTTCCATAAATTTAAGCGTGATAAAAAACCGAGAAAGTTTGTGAAGTACTGTAACCAATCATAAACTTTCAGTGATTGAGGATTCCGTGAGGCCTTTCATTTATACTTGATATTAATACCGGATTATAAACAGTGATAAACATATAATACAGACATGTCAGGAAAGTTTAGAGGATGGACATAACTCAATATAAGAATATTTTCATGTGTTTGGTGAGAGATAAAACATTAGGCCCGTCAAAACAGCCTCTGCAATATCAGCCTGGAAGGATATATCTAATATAAGCCTTGTGGTAATAACACGCCCGTGGAAGCTGAGATCGCCTGTTTGGCCCTAAGGTGACAATAAAACTGGACTTGTCAGTAAGCAGCTAAAATGTTGCGTCCCCCGGGCCCGTTTATGTGTACCGCCGCCCAATGACCTCTATGACTCTCACTGGCTTAATTGAAAATGCTATTAGATTAGTCAACCGGCCTTAAAAGAGGTGACGGGCTGTCAAGTCACCGGAAAACTTGCCACAAACTCTCAGAACCCTGCGATCCCTATCAAGGCACGACTTTCTTCAAACCATACATGACATGGGCGTAATTATAGAGACAGCTTGGTGACGTTAAACGCCCGTTTATGGTCAAGTTAGGTGTCCAGTCGGGCAGAACTGGAGTCATTGAATCAATGTCCACCTTGCGGGACTGAAGTTACTTGACTCAGTGCGTTAGGGCACTAAGACAGCAGGGGTCCCTGCCAGCGGTGTCAAGTAACTCTAAAAAATAAGCGTGGATAAAATCGTAGCGAGTGAGGGGAGCTGACACAAGTCAATAGGTTATCAAACCTGCATGGATTAGACAACCGATAAATGAAACACAAATCCAATATTAGAAGTTATTACTCTCCGGATATAAGAAAACCCGCGGCCACAACTTCCCGATCTCGCCAGTAGGGGTCCGTGACGCCGCGAAAGGAATGTATGCTTTCTGTTAATATTAATATATATGTGTGTGTATAAATATATACCTACATTTGTGGTGGGCGAGATGAGAGTGGGCCTTTTGACTTGATCGCATTGAATCCTACAACATCAGCGCCCGTTATGAGATACATACCATCCGATTCCAGTTATTTCCCAACATGGTTACCCCGATACAAAGTCGACTTCACGCGTCTGCAAGAGCAAGGTAAGGCTCTCACACTTAGTTTAAAGGTCTGTCTCTTGAACGGTTGTAGCGTATAGACCAGACATGCTAATTTTGTGACAGCGCTAAATCTTTCTACACGGTTATAGATAGAGCTATAAATAAATTGCTAACTCGATGTCTGTAGAGTGAATCTTGATAAACGGCCGGAGTCGCGGAAAAGAAGTATGAGAAACAAGACCCGATCGATCATATGATGGAGGGGTTGTGTGCTTGAGAGTCGTTAGAAATGTCTGTTATTTCCGCCCGCTCTAATTGGCTCTGTTTATAAAACTGTCATTAAAGTAGTTGTAGGGTCCGAGTGTGTATAGATGTGTATACCAGGTGAGTCTGTTCTCTTGGCTATAACCACCTCGACTCAATGTTTTTTAACGCACTTGTTTTTAATCCTTACGAAGCCGCGAATTTCTCAGGCAGGAGTTGTCGATTGGATGAGAAAATCTTTACCGTGAATATATGTTTTATTCATACCCAGCCAGTGGGTACAAAAGTGTATGGTCTTGTCCTTAATTGTACTCGACCTACCGCTTCGCGTCTTATGTGGTCTCTCCTTTATCAGCTAAGTAATGAAAGGACAGAACTCATTTCAAGAGAACCTGCACTGACTTATTAAAGTACACCGGTTTGTACCTGACTTTAACACCGCTATAAGACATAATACCAGCATTTTCTATGAATGTTTTATTGATGAAAAGACAGTCGATATTCCTTTTAGAGTGCAGTCTTTATACCTTCACAGTTTCTGTTTTATTTAGTGTTGGAATACAACGCGTTTAAGCCTTGTATCACATAAAATTGTTTGATCTTCGAGCCACTTGTAAGGGCCTACACGTGAACAGGAACTCCTCTGTTCGCCTTATGGCCAAACACGCTTCTCTTGTACTTGTATTTATAGCTAAGCACCGGATTAATGATTTTTCAATACCTTCATGTTCTTTAACACATACCAACATCTTCGGCAAACACGTTACATGTATTTGAAAAACATCTTATTATGTGCAAGGAAATCTAGAGGACAGCCAGTAATTTTTTTTCTTGAGATTCCAGAAATACTTTCGGTTTTTCTGTTTTGTAAAAAAATAAAATGCCAAACGTGTTTAAGGGCCTTTTTATAACGATAAAATACACAATACAAGTAGATGTCACACACCGTCTCTTGGAATCTATATTTCAACTTTGAATGACATATGAATATTAATATAAGATTGATATGAATATTAATTTTTAAAGTTCAAATTGAAAAGTGAATAGTGATAATGTCATCCTATAGATTACACTGATGCAAGGTTTAGAGAAACTTGCATGGTTTTATATTTTTTATCATTCTACGGACAACTGACCAAATATATTCAGGTGCGAACAATCACTCATACAAAGTAGATTGATAAACGTATCTCAGTTGGATGAGATGAATGTTAACTTCGGGCTTTGGACCCCGAGGAGTATATTATAAGGTCTCCTACGGAAACGAGCATCAGATCAATATCTTCAGGGGAAAACTATGAATTCTCATTAGAACATTAGAGATTTTGATTTATATCGGATGTCGTTTAACTTTTTAACCCAAAGAAAACTGCACAGAATACATTTGCATGGAAAACTAAAATCCATGTTTATTTATCTTCATAAAACATAGAATCATTTTCTTATTTCCCTCTTATGCAGTCATTGCAAAGTGTCCAAAAAAGCCACGGAGATCTGATTATAAGAGAAAAGCTTGGTTTACAAACAAAACTAGTCAATGATCTACAGTCGTTTTCTGAAAAGCTCAGGGGACAAGGGTTTTGTTCGGTTAAATGATCGTTCGGAAAAACGATTGCGCAGGATTTACTATGGTTGTCAAGTACCGGGCGTTATCCGGTACTGACAGACACGATTTAATTAAGCTAGTTTATAATAAACCTTGTCAACCACATTTCCGTTACGTTTATCATCAATTTAACAAATGTGTCAAGTGAAATACAATGAAATTATTGCTTATGGGCCTGGAAAATTAAATTGCTTTACTAACCCCTGTTAATCTCTATAAACTTGCTTGGAATTTGACGATTATTTATTACAACTTTTCAGATTTTTCCTGCTTTGTTCGAATTTCGGATTATCGATCAAATATTTGTACTCAGTTTTCAATTTCGGATAAACGGCGATAAATGACGCTCTACTGTATTTTTTTGCAATTCATTTATATGATTTTTGAAAAGCGTGAGGAAACATTGATATGTTTGGGGAAAGGTTTTGTTTGAAGTGCTTTACCATGACCTTCTTTTCCTTACATTCAAAACTGTTCAGCATAAAATGCTATAACCTGAAACGTTTGTTTATATTTTTTTTTTTAAGATATCACTATAAGTAATGCATGTGACAAACAAATGAATAAATATTTAAGTACTGCTCGACTTATTTTAACTGAGTCATCAAATGTATCATTATAATGTTTAGGAACATAAATTTGATTTCATAATTTAACCTTCCTAAAATGACATTTAAACCCCTTTTTTCCCTTATCAGTATCTGCAATTTGTATGCACAGATGTTCCGATTAGAATTGTTAGTTTCCTTCACAGTTATTCCAAGATTCTTTTTTTTTTCTCGTAAAATGTTGGGTAAATAAATAGTGTATATTTGTTTCTCATTCAATTACAATTGACCCATTTTGTTTGTGTATATCTGAATAATTATTATGATGTGATTGTGCTGTATAATTATACTTTCAATATGAGTCGCCCGTTATTCTAAGAGTTATCGTTTTCTAGTATTATCATATAAACGTTGATATAATTCCCTGCTTGTTTTCATCGCATGTAACTATATATACGTAACAGTCTTCTTTGGATAAATAACGCTTTGTATTTGGAAATTTTATTTTGATTACGTAGACGCCTGTATCTATACTCCAATAAGATCAGACACTTCACATTTTAGGAGCAATTTGTTAAGAGTTATATTCTAAATCAGTCACCGGCAGAAAGATCGACTTTGGTCTCGTCATAAAGAGGAGCTCTAATCAGTCAAACGAATAGGAAGAACTCTCGTGAAACGTGATCACACGTCGTCAGTGCCATTAACTGCTATGGTTTCTTCTGATAATCGACGTCCTGTGGGCGGACGGCCTGAAGGTTCCACCAAGCTGGACACAACATCTTATAAAGCCGCGCTTACGAACCGCGCCCCCGTGTTTCTGGTTTGCTTGAGGCATCAACCGCTGACCGCAGTGGATGTTAACGTCCGTCTTTTCACGCTGGCCGCTTTGTAGTTTCTGTATATTTCTCATTACACCTGTGTTATATTTCAACCAAAGGCTCTAGACAAGGCTTAGATCAGTCCGTGTGATTTCAATGTCTGTTTGAAACTGTCCAACCTGAAAATATGACCTTATAAAAACCTGTACCTGTCTACATCTCAACATCAAAGGACGTATGTAACCCTTTCCGAGTTTGTCTTTTCGTGATGTTCGCATGTATATACCGGTTTTCCAACCGATTTGACTTATATTCATGAAATATGACGTCAGAGGTTATTCAACATTAATGTTTATCTGATATCCCGTTTTATTGTGCTGACCTTTCACACACGCAAAATTAGTGTTTAATGCTGTGTTACAAGCAAATTTTGGGGTTGATCAATATGATTTGGGAATCAATATTATTGACGTCGAATACCAACGTACCATGAATGTAGATTATATTGGGACTTTTCTAATATAACTCTATGGAGATATCGTCTCCTTAAAGGTGCCCATCCACCTACCTTTTGAAAAAGCATTTATGAGATTTTTGACTTTCTCTCTGTATATATTAATGATCTAAGGGTAATTTTGGTTTTGAAAAGTTCTTATAACGCCTTAGTGATGGATGTTTAACTTGTTTCAGCAATGTTGACAAACGGGAAAAAAACATGTAACATAAGGTGGTAGTTTGCATATATGTGGAGGTAGAAAGATCACTTGTTGCAAAACGCCATTTCCAAAGCTCTGGCTTATCTGATTTGCCACTAGATGCGCATCTTGTATTTGTTTTAATTCTTTTGGCGGGCCCCCTCATATTGTAAACACGTTGATAAAAACAAAACAAGCAGCCTGTGTGCGGTGATATCCACGTTTTCTGGCCTATTGTTATAAAAGATCCAAGGGATTACCTTTAGTTTATAAAGGTCAGATAGGTGCTTGGGCCTCTTTAAGTATTTAGGTCAGGGGCAGGACCCAGCATGACTTATGACCGAGTCAACTCTCACAGGGTGTGGCATTCCCTCGTTTTAATAAATATTATAAAAAAAAGCTCAACAGTCACATGGTTGCCGTATGGATAAAGATTTGTTCACAGTTGTAATTGTTTTGTTAAAAGTTCAATAATTTATATATTTTATGTTTGAATTATTAAAGTTTCTCTCTGTTTTACACAGAAATACCCTTTACTTATATTGAAATAATAAAGAATTAATAAAGCATGAATGGTATATAATTATGTGTAACACTTTAATATTTAATAAATCAAGCGTTATATCAAATAGTATAAAGGAAAATGAAACTGCCTATTCAAGGTGTCTTAGATAGGTAATATGTAGATGACTATATGGAATACGAGGTTAAAATCCCACGCCATACGCGTATCTAAAAAAAACACCAAAAACACAGGAAGGGGTTACCGGCAAAGGTCAATAGTAAACGACAAAGTTTTGACTACCTTACAGACTATAGGCACAGAACAAAATACGATTGTTTTGACAGTCAGTATACGACGACTCAATCTGAGTATATTATAAATGAGAGAACCAACACATTGACTACCACTCGTCTGTCACTGTGCCGTCTTACAATCACACTCTTTGACGATCAATTGATCTTCCATTAACAAAATACACAGGTCAAAAGCCAGTGGCGCAAGTTAAGCACCACCGAGAGATGCCGACGGTCGATCGCAAACCAATTAGACATGTTAATCCGATCTCGGGCCTGGTGGTTCGTTTGTAGCTTAATTAATGTCGTTGTCGAAACGTTGTCCTTGATGATGGCTGGATGGTTGTAAAAACTGCTTCTCTTGGTATTGTTGAGCACACAATTAACCCTAAGGGATGTTTCCTCTTGAAGTCCGCCATTTCTTCATTGTCGATCCGAATCTCGCTAAACCGTGTAAGGTACGTCAACTTGTAATACATCACCATCAGCGGGAACACAGATGACTAGCTGCCCCCCCCCCCCCCCTCTCTCTCTCTCTCTCTCTCTCTCTCTCATACAAACGGAACATTAATATAAATTTAATAAATATCTCGAGTTATTCCCACTTTGCAAAAGTGAGAGTCCGATTATTAAATACTTTTATTTTGTGTTATTCTACACAAACATTTTCTCTAAGGTAGTTCGAACAGTATTTTAATTACCATTAGTCAAGTCTATGTATATAATGGTTTTAGTTATACCTGTGTATATGATTTTGTATATGATTGGGATATGTTATATTAATTCGTTATATGTCATTATGTAAGTTAGAATGATGTTAAGACATAATAAGGTCATTCAGACTTTTAAAGTTCCCAAATCAATGTAACAATATAAGATATAATAAAGAAATAATCGTTTGAGGAGTATGGCTGTAGCACATGTATAGCCGTAATAGAACTGGGCGAACCTCACGGCCCGAGAAAGCTCGCAATATAACTGTGAAATACGTGACAAAGACAAAGAGATGATATCTTTCCTGAACAGATTGGACCACCTGGTAAGACAAGAAACCACCGACGAAGTTAGAACCAAATTGTTACTCCATATGTCAGAAAGACGTATGTTTTATACACAGAAAGCCTTAATGCTTAGTTGAGTATAAATGACAGTGCAGTGTGTGTACGTCGTCTCCGTGACCGCAGAACGTTTTGACAGATATAATATCTGAAAATTTTCCGTTGTCGGGTGTGTGTAGTCCTCGTAGGAGGTGGAGAAAATTGCTCTCTAAATGTGCGTTTATTTTCAGGTAAACAATCGGGGCGGTGGAGTTAAGTGTGAAGGCTGAAAATTGTTTGCCACTCTGAATCGCTGCATCCCTGGGGAGGCGTACGCTTTATAATCAGGAATCGGAAGGAATCTAGCAGGTATCGTCAAAGTGATTTTATATCCGGGCTGACAAGTGTAGGTTTCTATTGGCCTCACAAGTGAGGGGGGTCGTCCCGTGCCTGAATCCACGCTTCAATGATCACAATACCGTAAACTACAATGTTACGCCGTAAAAATAGTTTGAAGAAGTCTAGTCGCTATCAGGGGGTACGAAAGTCAGCTAAACTGGACCAAACGTTAAGGGTAATGTTTGATGCGCGGACCGTCCATCAAGAGCTGCTGGGTGCCCGTGATGAGTGAACCGTCCACACGTCTCGGGACGGTTAATTAAACGGTTCGTTAAGCTTGTGAGTGGAATGCCGGAGTAAGACGGAGCATTGTTTCAGGATAAGTCACCAGGTTATGTCGGGTGCGCTCGGTTGATCTGTAAGGGACGGGTGATGGCTGGCCCAAAGAAGAAACTTAGTACACCAACATGTAGGTGGAACCGCAGAGAGCTAGCGACTCTTTTCAAGATATCAGAAGAACTTAGGAATCAATTAAAGTGCAATTTGTGGGGGCCGAGGGCGTGAATCGCTAGAAGGCATTGAGGAAATTTAATGTAGAGTTTATGAGGAGCTTTAGGTTCACACGGAGGTGGTTCCAATAAAAACCGTGTGTAAGTTACAAACGGACACAACAGGGGCTTCCATCAGGATTTAGCGTGGTGAACATGAGGTGTTCATGTCGCGCCATCCACATCACATAACATACATACGGCACCAACTTCAGGAACCAACGGAAAACCATCTGCAAAAAAAGGCCGAAACACCGGTACCCACGCTGGCAATAGATAATAACCTCATATTTACTTGCAGTATATTTGAATTATGTGCGCAAACAGCTCTTGAAAACAAGTTTAAAGCGCAGACAGCATCGTTTAGACTCATAAAAGATAAGCGAAGCTTTTCACGGACAAATGTGAAGTCGAAATCTGGATACGTTACAGCGACGTAACTGACGTGCGACGTGCAGGGAAACATCGTTCCCTTTGTTCCAGGGTTTATTGGAGTTTTCTTTACGGCTGTTTAGGTGTCTCACCAGCTTTTGGACATTGACAGCCCAGCCTATATGATTCGTCATGTACTTACCGGTTCTGATGGTCTACACTCTCTACACGGCTGTGTCAGGAACAGGAGAAAACAACAAACGTGTCAAGATCAGGGGAGTCAAATGGTGGTAAGTACTCGAAATATCGATTATCTAATTGTGTTTAATTATCTCCTGGGGCATGGCACGTGTTTGGTTTGGATGTACACATCTTATACTCGGCGTCGCTGTCTTAATAATTTTAATGTGACAAATGTTAAAAATGTGACGTCACTTTGAAATATGAATAATTAGCTGAAGTATCAATCCATCCCCTTGAATAATATTAATATATGAAATATCACTTATTAAACCCAGGTTGTTTTTAGTGCAAATTATAAACACTGGCTTAATATCAAGGCGAGGTAATGCATATGATTCTATAACTGAAGCCACATAAAATACACAAAATGAAAATTCATTCATAAAATATTGTAGACTACAATAAAATAGCACATATGTAATTTTATCATAAAAATGGATGCCTGATATATAAAAAATGAGGGAAACTAACGATCATAAATTAAGACTTGGTGGGAAGTTCACACAAAAAGATAAGTTTAGTGAGAATTCGATGAAAAAATGAAAAGTGTAAATCTGCCTAGTGTGATGGCGATATAAATTCGAATTATAATTACCCTTAAACGAAATTTCGCTATCTGACAATCCAGAACAGAGGAGTGATTCATCAATACTTAACAACGTCTGATTGATAAGAAGGATGAGTTATCTATATGTAAAAACTACTTCAGGTTATTATACTTTATACATGTATATATATATATATATATATATATATATATATATATATATATATATATATATATATATATGTGTGTGTATATATATATGTATATATATATATATATATATATATATAGAGAGAGAGAGAGAGAGAGAGAGAGAGAGGGATAGATCCATTGAAGCTGGGGAAAAATGCAAAGTAGGTAACTGTTTGCCTAAATTTGAACTGCCAAAACTGAGTTCAAAGGTTTTGCACTAAATAGCTAGTAATGTCGAGGAAATGCACGAAATTGTGAATTTTAATGAAATTATGAAAGGAAAAAATATGCTTTCTCCCCATCATTCATATAAAATTTAGGTAATATTAAAGAGAATTCATAACCAATTTCAAGAAATTAATTCTGGCGGCCATTCATCATTCTTAATGTCAAATTACTGCCTATATGTAATACACAGCATTTGTAAAATAGTTCTAATTTAAAGTAACACACTTCTTTGTTTGTTAATTCAGTTTCTGAAAAATAAACCTTATGTGTGTTGAAACATATTGGGAGGAGTGTTGCATGTCCGCTGTGGCGTGGAACTGTATTTTAGTTAAATTGATATAAGGTTTCACCAGTATTTAACTTTTTATATAAAAATAAATGACTTGTATACTCAGTTCCAAACAACAACCCAAAGAAATCAACAAAGACATAAATTTACGTGTATTATTTTTTATACACAACCCTATATTGCACACAATAATGTGATTTCTTATTTTTTTTTTCAAATCTTTCCCATTCAAAAATAAGACATGCTAGCATTTTATATGTAGAGACTTTGAGGAATAAGCATGTGTGTGTTTGTATAGTTAGACCAACTCATGCACAGACTAACGTTCAATTTAGATTAAACCAATATTTCTTCATGGTATAATTATAGTATAAAGTATGTAGCATATTACATAAGATTTGTTTATATATGTATACACTCATATAAAAATTATACAAATACATGTATTAATATTTATATATACGTACACGCATATATTTAATTAAAATGCATGATTTTTTTTTTTTGTATATGTCTTACATATGTATTCGACTGCGTTGTTTGCGATATATGGAGAGTTAACTATATAATCTAGTACATTCATATTATGTTTATTATTTTTATTGTTATTACTTTTATTATTATATTATTATTATTATCATTATTATTATTATTATTATTATTACTGTCACTTTCATTTTAGATGGTCCGACAAATAATGAAAAAAAGTTTAAGATATCTCCTTTCCAGATGAATGTTTGAATCATAATTTCGGCATAACTATTTAATTAATCATTGCAATATCGTTGCTAACTTTGTGGCCGATGCATCTAAAATATAGAAATCGGCAGTTTTGGATAAAGAAAACAATATGAAACTTCCTTTATTAAACAAATTATATACAAATGATACAAGTAATAATGACACATAATAACATGATATAATTAAAAGTCTATTTTAACCTAAATACCTATATTTAAATATATATATCTTTAAAGTGTCACATTTGCATATATCGCATAATAAACACGCGTCTCATTTCGAATAATAATTATTTTAACCCCCAAAACGATTTAAAAGATAATATTTAGCCCTTTGATGCATACGGAACAGTTATTTTACACAATAATTATATTAATAAAAATTAATAGCAAATAATTTATTACCACTGAAACTTTGGCCATTTATCCATGCATGTTTCTTGAATTTTTTACGTAATCAACTAATAAAATCGTAAGGTCAGGATTGTAAATATAATATGGTATCGTATACCTATATAATAACGAGGCATACATATGATTATTTTATGCATGCGTACATTACAGGAACATCCATATAATCCCGGTAATATTTTATTATTATTAAAACAGCAATGAAATTGTAATTATTTTACTTCAGTTAGTGATTTGTTTATTCCCGTTATAAATACATCGTATTCTTTTAAACTCTGTATTTGTTTTATACAAAAATTTGTGCAATATACTATGCATTACAAGTTAATTTATTTACCAATAATCGAGCGATTAATGGCTTTAAAATCTACAAATCAATCTTCTCATTAACTAATATATATTACATGCAAGTTGCGAAATAAAACTTTTTGTGAGTAATTTGAGTGCTCGAGTGGAAAAGAAATTCCGAATGACTATATATATAGATATAAGAAAATATAGGAATATAGTTTTAAGTTTGAGTAAAACGGCGTGAAATAACTTCTTTGGTACGAGGCTGTAGTATCAATAAAGTTTACAATATATTTTTCATAAATTGATGAAATATTAATATGATCTCTTGTATATATTTAGCAGCGGTGGTTTTTCAATTATGAAACTCTGACTTTATAAATATTATAAATAAACTGTAAGTACACAATAAATTTTAAGCAAGCAATAAATTAAAATATCAATAATTACAGTATGAAATATTATAACGTTATAGATCAGCATATTTTACAATTTACGTTGGACATTTATAAAATACATATTACAGAGACAGCCAATATATGCTTTTTAAAGCAAAGTGTATATTGGACATTTTTTATTTATTTTTAGTCAAATTTTTTTAAAAAAGAAATAGGGATTATCGTCGAAAAATCAGCTAATGTTAATTTAACTGGTTAATTTGTTATATATATATATGCGACATTGTTTGATTTCCATATAATAAATTACTTATTATTTACTTGCTTATTTGATGTTTAAATTGTTACCCACGTATACTTGTTTAAAAAAAAAGATTTTTTTTTTGAGTAAATAATGTTACTGGTTATAATACCCAATTTATATATATATATATATATATATATATATATATATATATATATATATATATGGTGGCATATCTTGTTCACATTTCCTATGAATTGGTTTCATAATTCATATGAATAACCTGAGTTTTACTCGTTAAGACTAGAAAATATAAACATATTCAGATTTATCTTTAAATATCAGGCACATATCCATGGTATCCCATCAGGTAAGATAAAGTATTTTTTTTATAATCGGATATAGCGAAACAATATTTTTTTAATCTTTCCGTAACCCGTATAAATCCTATTGTAATTACTTTTTATACTTTTCCACTGTCAATTATTATTTTTAATGATAATACATAAATTCATTAATGCTAGGACTACGTATTTGTGCAAATACCTGCATATTTCAATTGATGGTTAATAAATATACATTATATATATATGCATTTAAGATACACATTAATTTCGATGGACAAAAAATAGGTGAAGGTTTTAGAGCGGGTAGCTAGAGTGATCCAGTTTGATATCTAATTCCAAGTGATTTATTTTAATTAAAATTAGCATCTGTATTTACATTATAATGATAAAAGTACATGCAATATTTCTCTATCGATATATAGTTTATTATTTCGTAGATATTGAAACATGTTTACAAATTTCCGTGACCTAAAGCTGCCGTATACATATATAGTATGTTTTGCTAAATTGTATAAAAAGATAGAAGAAATAAGAATGAAAGGAAATTAGACGTTCAGTAACTATTTTATTTTAATTGCTTGTTCGAAAATATACGGTGGAAAAAATTGATATTATAAAATTCTATGTCATTTAAGATGTATCCATAATTGTGTGAAGGAAAATATATATTCAACACGAAACCAGACTCTGTTGTCAAAACGGTTTAGGTTTATAACTATATAAAACAAATTATAAATATGACTGAATATGTAGTCGGAAAGACTTGCTTTCCTTCTATATATGTCTCTACATGTTGATTTTGCTGACAAAAGAATCTGTATTTTTATCTTGTATAGGTTTTATATTCGTCAAATTACATGATATAGGTTCAATTGACAACCCATCGATCAAGCGACTGTCGATGTACGCAAGTGACCTAGGTTCAAACGACAACTTGGATAAGAATTATTGACTAATGTGAACCCACAGTTGAGTCGAAATGATTCGAACCAGTTCTGTGTTTGACAGCTCGAGGGTTTTCCTGTGAAAAATAAATATGACAAGCCTTTATCTGTCTGATAATCTTACCGATTGGTGTTTGATATTTCAAATTAACTTAAAATATTTACAGATGAGAGAGCTGCCTTTATACCAATAAGGGCAATTAGAGACAGACTCACTCTTTCGAATACATATAAAGCATAAAACACTGGAAGTTAAATATATATTTGAGGAGTATATAAAATCATGAATTATATAATATTTTGATATTGTCATAATCTCAAAGTATAATTTTTCTATACAATAAACCAAACACGATCCAGCCTGATACATCTGTGTCTACTGTTTCCAGCGATAAGATACAACGTTGCTCCGTTGCTACATCGTTTTGTTGCGACAGTTATTATAACATGGCCTACAGTCATACATCAAGCAACGGACATCAAATAATCCCGTTATGCTTCGGGCGTGGGCTGGTGAACTGATCAACCCCAAACATACAGTCATCACCAAACAACCATTGAGTGTGACAATTATAACGAAACAGTACAAATGACTCAACGAATGTACATGATCACAAACATGTTTATGACGTGCGGCTGGTTAATTATGAAAAGTATAGTGTCTTTTTTAATATGCATTATTATATATACCCAACGCCTTTTTTTACTATGTATTATTATATATTCAATGCCTCTATTTTATACTACTCTATTTGCGGGATATATATCAAAGCCTAAACGTGTATAGTTTGACTTTTTTATTTCTCACGCCATTTCTGTATTTAAAAAAGGTATGTATTAACTGACACATTCTATATCATCAAACAGTAATATCGCATGTATATGAAACTACTAAATGGTGATATTTCATCAATACTTTATTTAACTCTAATTGTTCATTATAATATATAATGTAATTATGACTATCCAAGCAGTTATTTAATTGATCTTGTCGTTGACTTTGACATATAATATATATATTTATATATATTGGTAACATTTATAATGCTTTATTTCAATGGCATTATTGAAAAGATATAGATATAATTGATTAAAAGGATTCTGACCTATAAAGGAATTAAGGATGCGGGTTAGTGAGCATCAAGTATATACATGTACATATATATTCACAGTTCAGTCACTTATTAGTTAATTGTTGACCGATATCATTCAACATGCACCGTTGTGCGGATATACTGGAGTCAGTTTCTGTATTCAATTAAGATATGGTCTAACAAACACTCTATATAATCGTGTATGTGTGTAATATTTATCACTGTTTTATAAGTTCAAAATGCTTCAAAAGTAATTATCAAATTTTAAAGATTTTCAAAGCGCTTGGGACATCTCTGACCTTTACGTCTTTAGCATATGTTTATAAGTAAAATATACTAAAATACCCTCAAGAGACAAGAAAACTTACATTACGTCATAATTCTGTAAACTCCGAAAGGAATGGTGTATTTCTCAAATACAAATAGAAATGTAAAACACATGATAAAATCTTACCAGACAAAAAAAATGAGATGGAATATACCAAAGAACATGAAATTCAAAGCAAATTCTCACATGGCTTTAAATTATAGTTTTAGAAAACTTAAAACATTACTAACTGTATTTTATGGCATATAATAATGCTTAAAAACAACCAAGTAAACCACCTAAGAAACAGGTGTGAGTGAAAACAGATATAGAGTGCCGTCCATTATAACATAAAATGAAATTCCTCAATATGAGTACAATATGGCGCCTTAATTGAAAGTGTTCATTCTGAGTAGGAAATCCTTGTATCCTTTTCATGTATAAACTTCTCAATCCAAACCTGCTTCTGTGGATCGCGGGTAATGCACAGGACTCAAAGCCGGGAGGTCGTGAGTTCAAAGCTCAACCGAGGCGATGAGATTTACACAGTCGGTCCCAACCCATGCGGGGTGAGCGCTCTGCAGGCTTAATGGGAAGGCCGTGCCCCTCAGTCGTGTATCACTCACAAACGAGTGCATGCGTCTTTTGGGGTTTTCGGTGTTATGACCCGGCAATGGGGTTGATTACACTAGCAGGACCAGCAGGTGCGGTAGACACCAGGCCTAGATGACACCTTGATACATATATAATATGATAGGAAGCGAGTGCTACCGTGCACCCTGTCACGTTGTCCAAAACCGAAATGGAAATGTGCAGATGTATATACATATATTAAGAATTAGATAAGAGAGCATAAGACAATGGGGGCGGTGACCTCCTCAAAATAATCTTAAAAAAAAAAACTTCTCAGTCCAAGTAGCTTCTTTGTGACAAACTGCTTACATTGATGACTTTTCAAGTATGGAAGTACCAAGTTGAGTAATTTTCCCTGTAAAACTATTAAATGAGGGCATCATCAGCCTGACTAACTTTAATTCATCAGATTGATGAGTTGATGTGATCAGTGTAAAGTGTAATACCAAAGATATAACATTTAACTAAAAGCCACTTTCTCACATGGCATTTAAATTGTAATGTCAGTCTCAGAATACAATTGCACAGCAAATCTAATTGTGCATCTCCGACGGGACTCGAACCCGCAATCTCCGGCTAAGGAGACCGGTGCCTTATCCATTATAAGCCGCGGAGGCCCTATGGTTCGAACGTAACATTTGCAGAAGAAAATCGAAGCATATACCTAAACATAATAAGGAACAGATTTTGTAAACTACCTTGACAAAAGGTATGGTTTTTGTTATAACATCGCCGATAAGGTTTTATGTTTATCCTTTGGTTTGTTGGTTGTTTGGTTTGTCCGTTGGCAACTTAAGCAGAAGTATTGAACAAATATTGGATTGGTTAGTCAATATTATTTCGATATATATATATATATATATATATATATATATATATATATATATATATATATATATATATATATATATATATATATATATATATATATATATATATATATATATATATATATATATATATATATATATATTGAGGGAAGAACTTTGACTTGTATTTCTAGAGCAATGTTTCTATGGCATTCCTGTAAAATAATAACATTGAGTTTTAAGATAATGTAATTTTGCTGAGTGTTCCTGCGTTTATCTTGAAAATCTCTCGTGAGAAGATCCAGTCACTGATGTGATTATTTTGTACTATTACACAGAATGTTCGCAGGGTAACCCCCATACACATATGAATACACACATCACCACACACAAGTGCGTTCCTTCAAGCAAGGCAAGCTGTATTGGTAAGCAAATGGAAAGACGATCCATACACAGTAATCCTTTCCTAACCAGATATCTCTATATACAGTGACTGACTGTATTTTTTCGGTGCATATCGGTCTACAAACCGACTCCTTCATAATAAATTTACAAGAACAAAGAACGGGCCTAATGTCAGGTCGACTTTATCTTGTCTGCACGCTATAGGAACGGAGAGCACCTCTTGTCTGAACGGGAGCTGGGGGTCAATGGGTGCAGAATGATGGGGAGGCCCACTCTTATTGATCCCAGTTTATAATACTGCGCCCACAATAAACGCTGCCTATCGTTTGTTTGCAGAAGCATTTTTATCCTCCGCACAGATAAAGTCCAGATCACAGAAAAACGTGTCATGAATTATAACTGTACCCCGGGTATGAGGGGTCGAGGTCCGCCTTTAATAAACAGACTTTTAACGAAAGTGACCGAACCGTACTAAAATTGATAAACCACGCTATCGATGTCGACATTATCTACAAGGAATCCCCCTCTCGTCCGGAGTGGAGTTCCTCTGTAGCTGATCTCCCAGACATCACGGCATCTGTAGTTCCGCTAGGATGTAATATTTGTAATTACATAGACGGCATTGATCCGGATCTGTGAGTTTTGTTATGAAGACAAATTTGCACTTTCCCCGTTGTGAAGCTGCGAAGATTATCAACCACTTATAAAAGTACCCACAGAAATGCAGACAACAACAACAACAAAACTAGAACAACATTTATCTATAGATAGTGTTTTTCTGCTTCGCTAGTGTATATATGACTGCCAAATGCTGTTACACACACCATATATTCACTCAGACAGACAGTATAAGTTGTTTCTGTGTGAACGAGTATAGTGAGTAATTCAGATTTGAAAATGTGAATCTAAACATTACATTAAACATCCCCTTTTATCATCCAATCTCCAAAATGATCTATTAATCTTCCAAGCAGTCTGTTCATGAAGATTTATTTTAATTTTTTTTTCGGGTGGGGGGGGGGTGTTACCATGTCTTCAGTTAGTGGTTGATTGATTTCCTTTGAATTAAGTCATAATTATTGGCCCTAATCACATCATATTATAAAAATCCTTATTACGTCATATATGGAATTATTACGTCATATAAGCCCCCAAATTATGTCATATAGGCCTAATTACCTAACAGAAGGGCCCTAAAACGTAAGAGAGGAATTCTAATTACGTCATACAGGGGTCCTGATTACATCTTACATGGATCCTAATTATTTCTTGTGAGGATCCTAATTACGTCATGCAGGCGTCTTAATTACGACATATGTGGACTCTTACGTCATTCAAATGTATCTTTCTTCCCTACAATTTCATTTTCGAGGCTTACAATGGATGATGTTGTTATATACACAATGAATTAGAATACAAGTTTCATTTGAATTATAATAACCTTTATTTCTCATACATGCAAAAGTTCAAATCCAATAAAGATAACAATAAATATAGTATTCACACACTTATATATCTTACTTATAAATTTGCATTTGGTCAGCTGTGCTGGTATTCGACCAGGATGCCATTTTATATACGTCTTTGCAATTATATCGATCTTGTATTAAACTAGACATGTACACAATTCTCACAAGTCATTATAATTGGCCAAATGCCCATTGGCCTTGTATCATGCACGGAGAGACTTAATAATACGTACCCCACAACCCAACCCCACCCCCGCCCCTCTTCACTTTTTTTTCTTGGGGGGGGGGGGGGGGGAAGACTATTGCCCCCGCATTTTTAAGGGGAATAATATATTAAATATTAACATAGCCAATTCGAGAAAATACCGACATCCAGTTTATATCTTGCTCATATTTCCTTGAGTATTTAAATCAAGCAACTATTCATCTCATATCGAAAAAAAATATATCTCAGAATATTGAATACGCAACAGCCTCACTGAATCATCATATAACTTAGTTTACAGTATTTTGTTGAACAGTTAAATCAAATGCAAATTATGAATGATAAAGTGTTGAAACTGCGCAAATCTTATTTCGTGAATTTAGAATATATACATGAGAGTCCCGAACATTATGGTATACTCTGATATGACTATTGCTCAATTGGGGGGGGGGGGAGGGGCTGTCCAGAGGAGATTTTGAGCGGGTGTAGCGATTTCAGATTACCCCCACTTCAGATTACCCCCTGTAATCTGAAATCGAGTTCAGATTACCTCTACGATATCAGTTTACTTCTACGATTTCAGAAGACTCCTTCAAAACAGGGTTCCATGTATATTTGCTTTTAATTCATATTGTTTCTTTCTACTGGACTACATATATTTTATGTTTTGTGTAGTGTATGAGTCAATATAAATATAATTAATAATGTATTTTACATTTTCCGAGAAAAGAAGTTATAGATTGATTTAATATTTTTCAATATCGTACCTTTTACATGGTTTATTGAAATAATATTCCGTGAGTTAAAAGAGTTAGAATTCTTAATTTAATTAAATCAGCACCGGGGGTAAACTTAAATCGGGTAATCTGCAGTCTTTACACCGGTGTCATTATTTCGGAAAGGGGGGGGGGGGGGACTTTAGTCAACGAGGATCATGCAAATAATAGCTGATTAGACCTGTTCTTGGTCAGATACAAGATTTTCCTCTCAAAATGAGTGCCTTAATAGCCATTTGGTATTGAGAAATTCTGAACCCTTTAGCATTTTTTTCCCGAACGTAGGATATATATTTGCGTTCCATGTATACCGTATTTGTTTTAATTACTGTATTTAGTATTTAGTGCTATCATCTCGCTGCCTGCATGAACCTGTATTATTTTCTATGTTCCATTCTTCTAAGATATGTGAACATTTATCTCAATCATGGAAATAGATTGGCGAAACCGCTCTATGAATTATAATGAATAAATACTGTATGTACTTTAAATACATAAAAAATTACTTTAAATGTATCTGTACTTGCTTTAAAAAAAATTTAAATAAACCATATTACTTTATTCACTTTGTACGTTCCTGGCGGAGGGTTCTTGATCCATAATTGTGAAATATATTATTATATATGACTTGATAAAATGATATAATATACGGAACATCAGAAACAAGTTGTTGATATATATCACAGAAATCCTTATAGACTTGTCTATGAATGAGTAATAATTCTTGCAAGTTTGATTAAAAATATTTTCATGTCTCCTGTATGTGCAAATGGTGATATATGACATAACCTATAGGTTATAAGTATATTTTCATGTCAATTACGTTACCTTGACATATACGTGTGTGCTTATATAGTATACGTAGAAGAAAACATAATAAAACATTATAAATCTGGTAACTCGGTATATCCAAGTGTTTATGCTGGTTTGTGGGGTCAAGGAGGGCAAAGCCATTTTAACTTCGGAAGGAAAAAATAAGGAATTTATCAACATGTATCCAAATACTAAAGCTCAACCCGTCACGGGTTATTAAGGAGTGGTTTATGCAAATTTTACCGCCCCTGTGTTTGTTAAATATCATCGTATTAACATCCCCGTCGCTCCCCTCACCGATCAGAACCAATTAACCTGTCCTATAATCACCGCCCTCTGTCCGCTAGACTGTCAATCACAAACTTAAACTGGCCATCTCGTTCCTCTTTGGTGACCCACTGTGGGGCATGACCTTTCGTGGTGTGAACGTCGTACTAAATACCAGATTTATTGTTATTGTTGTTTGCCCAGGTACCGATCCAAAATATAAAAGAAACCTATAATTTCGCTCCCTCTCTCCGCGTATGCCTGTTTTCTATTAAACGTGGGTTGGTGGGTAATATCGAGGCTTATGACTTCTATCATTTCAGCCAGGGTACCGTGAAACGGGGGTTATTGGGGACGCTTTCTCCTCCACTGTGGTTCTCCATATAACAGATCATCCATTCCTTAAAACCATCCATATATAATACTGTTATCCAATGTATTTCTGTGAAATATTTGTTTATCAATATTAATTAACAATAAATTAATGGTGCACTCTATATATGACACCACAATTGTTAATGTGAATAATGTAATCTCACTTTTTACGATGAACTGAAAGAAGGACAATGTTCAAATAAAAATCATTCAAAATGAGCCTTATAGTGATAATCAACTTTTCAATTTTCATTAATGCGTTAATATCTAATTAGAATTTTTAATATCAGGTTTGGGACTGATGTACTTTTCTGTGAAGATATTATATCACGTTAACAAATAAATGTGTTTGTATTGTAAAATTTATGGTAGTTTACCAATAAAATTATACATATAATAAAAATATATATATAAATTTAAATCTTAAGAGAAGCACTATTTCTACACCCTGCTCATTCACCTTTACGTTTTATTGCCCGTTCTTGGTATGTATATGATATTCCCGTTCGTGTGTGTTTGTGTGTTTGTTCACAACAAAACCCACGCAATCGTGAAACCTACGAAGAATTGATTAGATTTTGGGGTAGGTCTGATAATCTGGATCCAGAGAGGACTGTCAGGACTATTCACAAATGTGCAGTCACGTATGTACGATTGAATATGGGAATATGGGCCGAATAAGTGATTGAAAACACGGGATGTGAAGTACCCAACATTAAGGACCGTCCACATGGCGGAGGCCTGCATTCCTGAGAATGCATAGTTCTGATTCAACTTCTTTTCCTCTTTCATTTTCCATATCTACGACAGACGTATACTGCAGACGACTTACTGTGCTAGTTTTCCTGACATGCACCTCCTCCAAATCATTACCAGGGTATTTTAATTGTTTTCTCAAAGAAAGGTTAAGGTGGGGGGTTTAGTCTGATAAAGCTGATGACGTCAGTCTCATCAGACTTTACACTTTGCCTTCCTGGTCTTTCGGGCATTTTCTTTCTTGTAGCTTTTCTCAAACCCCTGCGGAGCAAACAAGCCAAGCAGCCATATATAAAGGCCATATTAGGATGATTCTTTATACATATACCTGCCTCCTATGACCGGTACCCATTCACTCCTTGATCGAGAGAGAGAGCACCGTTGTTGTTAAGACTTTGGCCAGAAGTCTTAGCGCGGAAGGTGGTCAGAGAGGTACCCAAACCCACGACCTTGCGGTCACAAGTCCAGCTCCCCAACCATTAGAAACCACGCCCCAAGGAGGCGCAAGGACGGTTAATGTCAAGATCTAAACTATATCTTTATTTAAAAATATATTTAAATATTACTAAAACGTATGCCACTGAAAATTTTGAAACATATAGCTATAAAAATCTAAAGGTAAATATTTTAAAGCCTATTCCTATGAAGCGATTGTATATGTTAACCAGAACCAAGGAACACACAACTCCGCCATGTGGGCATTCACTTTATTCGGTCCATATTCCAAGGTTCATTCTAACATAAGTGACTGTACGTTTGTAAATATTACTTGACGTTCCTGAATCTTAGTTATGTGCCGGATCGACACCGATATCTTATTGATTCTTCTCCGTTCATGATTGCATGAGTTATACTGTGAACAACACACACACACACACACACACAAGAACGGGACTGAACGCATACTTTCCTGACAGCAAAAATAAAGGATACAGGTACTACAGGAGTCAGGTTTAAGATTTTATCTTCCAAATGACATTCTGACATTTAATGACGCACTGGGATGAATATATAGAACAAGAAAGCATTCAATAGAGCACATTCCTTCGCCAAGAAAAAAAAATATTATTGGTTCCACCAATGTATCCGGATCCACATATAAACTTAACACGGTCCTCCCGAGGTACATAATCCGCCCTAAACACATTTTTCCTTGGTGTGTGTTCACAGTTGTTTTGCAAAATCATGCTTAAACATACAAACACGTTCAAGAGTAACTTAAGGCCTATCCACACCGAACGCTGCGCCGCGCCACGCCACGCGGCAAATACTATACTAAATAAACGGCTGGGCATTTTTGCGGCGCTGCAAAGCGGAAAGTTGAACTTTTTTTCAGCTTTGCTTTGTAGCGCTGCGCAGGTCGGCGTTTGGTGTGGACACTCAAGTGTATTTGCATGTACTAAACATTTTTACAGCGCAGAGTAGCTTTCGGTGTGGATCATGTTCGACTGAAACTTCCCTACTATAAATATCCAAATTTCCAATATTTTTGTTTTTATTTATTAATAGATTTATTAAATACAAAAACTTCCAGGGTTGCCTTTATAACCCCTCCTTTTACGAAATCCCGATATATGCAGCAGAGGTTCTTAATATCTGAACGATGTTTGATTAAAACATATTGATAAAAAAAGAACTGTATTGTGAAGTATAGGCATGAATGAAGTGCAAATGGGTATGTAAGACTGCACGACCCATTAATGCCCATACACGCGAGGTAATGAGGATACGAGGCATAATAAGTTAATGGTTACATTTTTAAGGTAGCATCGCAGGCAAAAACACCTTGAATAAAAACCAGGCCAAAAGTCTTTTAAAATTAAAAATTATATCCTAAATTATATATAATTTTAAACCTTAAACAAATCTACTATGTTTCATTTATGTTACCAAATGAAATTTATATTTTTTTATTTAATCAATATTTAAAAATTCAATTTTAAGTTAGAAAGAAACATGATACAGGAAAAACAACACAAAAAAACATGATACAGGAAAAACAACACAAAAAAACGGTTTTTTGATAATGTCATGTAGTCTGATATATTCCCATTAAAATGTGGTTTGCTTAAAATTGTGTACCATATAAAAATTTTAAAATTTTTAAATATGTTAAAATTTTACATGAAAATCAATGTTAACTTCATAAATACATATACCATTAGAAAAAAGCCCTGTACAAGGTTTAACATGACGTGTGCTTTATGGGGTCTCATGAAACGGCTTTTGGATTGATTTTAAAGTTAGGAGATTTTCCAGGGATGCTACCTTAAGAGTAACCGACAGGTTGTCCAATAGAAGGCTCCCTGCTTAAAGAACTAGGATTTTAGGATTGATTGATTCTTTATTTCCTTTCAGTATGAAGAGTACATAATCGCATCCATTCATTTTATAAATACAGAACAAAGAGAATTATATTTCATAAAATTAATAAAAGTTCATATTATCTATTAACGTTATATGTGTCGTATCAGATAGTTGCATTGTTCAGGCCCACGTTCAAAGATCTCTCTTCGCAGTTCATATAAAAAGTGCTGCATTATATAAAAAAAAGCATTATCAATCGATGACAATTGAGGTATCTCTTTACCTAAACGGTTTCGTCTTCTACATTATGCAGGTGGATCCCTGCTTCTATAGGTTATAAATTTATTATTTGAACGACCAGAATTGCTCATTTTGATTTTGTGTGAAGTCACGTTAAAGGAAAGCGTGTATATATGGGATTCACACGCAATGATTTTAGGATTTCAATGCGTGGATTCGGAAGAGCAAGATGGAAGTTCACTGAAAAAGGAGGGATACACGTCAATATCCGTCAAAAGACAATATGCAACATTGAAACATAATTCGACACGCACGAACAGTCCACTATTGTTAATTGTTGCATAAATATATCCGGTCATCGACTGACATACACATGCATAACATGTATAAACATTCTCTATTTTTTCATCACTTTTCACTTTATATGTTGTATCTTCCAGGACATTGGCAAACGCTGGTCACGTGACCCACAACTTGGTGGATTACCCGACACCTCTTTACGTCAACCCAAGTTTACAACCGCTGACCAAAAGACAGCGAAAACAAGTGACGAAGAACCCAGGAACGATCCTTGCGGTGGCCCACGGTGCCCGGATGGCGATAGAGGAGTGTCAGTACCAGTTCCGGAACCGGCGGTGGAACTGCCCGACATTCGATAACGCGCATGGAGGTTCAATATTCGGCAAAATATTACATAAAGGTATATTTAGTTTTCTTATGACCTTTGATTTTATATAATAATAATCTGTGGCGTCAATAAATCTTCAAGGGTGTGGGACGACTTGAAGGCATGGGAGGACAATCAAAGTTGGAACCACTTTTTTTTATAAACATACATCTATTTTTATTGCCTGTGTGACTTATCAAATATATTACATTAAGTAATATGTTCATATATATTAACATAATTTATATTATTATAAAGTTAAGTATAATGCTTTTAAAAATAAGGTATTATGTTTCCAGTATAGTTTAATTCTAAACAAGGTTGAGATATTTTATAGTAAACTCAGAAATGAAACCAAAGTCTATAATTTTAGTTTTCAATATATTTCATTTCCAATATATAAATATCATTCTCTGTTGGGGAGGGGGGTAATTACATTGACCATCACCCTTGCTAATAAGTGGGGGATATACATACCCCACTCCTCCTGCACTGATGCCCCTGGATTTTATGTAATAATATTTATAACTTACCATCTTGTTATACTTATGATACGATACTTATTTCTGCATATCGTGATCCACTTCAGCTCTGTTTGATACATTTACTTTTATATCACAATAACTCAGATGTCTTTACGATGTTAAATGGATTATCTCTTCATTTATACAGTAATTTCGTATCTGTTATCTATTTATGTGAGGATGTTTGACTAGTGACCTATTTAAATGTCAGCAAATTCAGTAATGGTGGTTTATTGAATAAGAATGTAGATTTTGTATGTATAATATATTTACAGGTGTATATTAACATTTAATGGTCTATCTCAACGCCTCCCTAAAAACTTAAATTGAATATTCTATTTTTTTAAATATTTATATCTATAGAATAAATTTAAGAAATAGACAAATTGATATAGTAATTGGGCTGGATAGAGGACGTTAATAATCCACTTGGTGATAATTAGTAGCTGTTGATCAGGTGTAAATTACCAATATTCGTGCTTCCGATATACATATTATAACACGGATGAATATCAAGGAACACATGCAGTTTACACCGAGTTAACAAATAAATACATAGACAGCAGCAAGGATGATCTTATTTAAACTTAACTATGATGCACGATAATTCCAGGTTGCCGAGAGACCGCTTTCGTCTACGCCATAACCAGCGCCTCGGTTTCACACAGTGTTGCGCGCGCATGTAGTGAAGGCAGTGTCTACACGTGCACGTGCGGGCGCCAGATTGAACATCTACAGACAAAAAAAGAATGGAGATGGGGCGGGTGTAGTGATAATATAAAGTTCGGTCACAGATTTTCCAGGAAATTTGTAGACGTCGTCGAGAAGGGCCAGGACCTGCGATACATGGTCAATCTGCACAATAACGAGGCTGGCAGACAGGTAGGTGGTCACGTGACAGTTTTCTGGAATTCAGAATGGACCTTGTTTCAAGGGGGGGGAGCAAGAGGACATGTCTCCCTGACTAAGTCAGGAGATGGGAATGAAATAATTTTTGACCATTCACTTTTTATTGAGAATAAAATGTACACATTTATTAAGCGATGTCGAGATGAGAGTTGTTAGGTTTACCTCCGCCAGGTGGCCAGAGGGTCACACTTTTCCCTCGGTTTGTCTGTCAGTAAATGTGTGGAAAAAACCTAAACAGACTTTGTAGAAATTTGTGGAGCATCAGGTAAACAACCAAGGAACAAATTTAATTCCTTCTTAAGGTAATCTGTATGGATCACCATAAACAATTTTAATTTAAATTATTCTGTCGTATTTTTACGGCTATTTAATTGTAACAGAGCTGTTGATCTGTATTAGCGGGTAGCTTGAGGATCATCCTTTTGGGAGCATGTTGTCTACGAAAAAATCTTACAATATCTTGTTTCTGTATATTTTATCTTTATTTTTCTCTGTATAATGCATCTCACATTCGGAAATTTAGGGCATTGTAAACGTCAACTGTATAACTGAATCGTCAAAAAAAAATTAGCTTACATGCATTTAACGTACGTTGCTGAATATTTCTAAATTGGCATGACTTAAATCAAACTTAAATTATGAAAAACAATTGTTGAAATTGAGCAAAATTACTCACATACAATAGAAATATACTTTACAATATGTGGTGCGTTTGTACAAAATTCTGATATTCTAACAGGTTGCCTTTTGTTCTCATTGCCATTAGGGATGGGCAGACTGGTGTGGATTGTAAGGGCCATGTTTCGGGGAGGGGGGGGGGGGCCTGTCCGTTTTCTTGTGGAGTGCCACCTCACATTTTCTAAGCAAACATATATCTGTGATACAACCAAGCACATTTCTCTCCGCCTCCCTCACTTAATTTTTCTTATTTTTTTTATTTTTTCCTCTACATTAATATAACCAGGTAGCTTTAAAACCTTTTTAAATAACTTATAATAACTGGTTCCACATTTAATTTTGGTAATTTATTTTTGAACTGATAGTTAAATTAGTTTAATGTGTAATAAACGAATAAGACATATGATTGATTAAATAGAATTTAATAACAATATTGGAAAGTATTTGAGAAATTTAATATATATATATATATATAACACATATATAACTTATAAATATACATGTATACAATATATATATATCTTTGTGTGTTTAGTGTGTCACTTTATCATTTTTAATTTTTTTTCCATCAGATATATCAAATACGCAAAATTATATAGTAGGTTATTATCATATATACTAATGGCCGGAAATTATACAATGAACGCCTGAAAATATACGTAACCCGAATGAAAATATACATGTTAACAATTATAACTAGGTTTAGATACTTATATAATATTCAATCACAATACGTCAACAGAAATATGTTTAATTGTGGCTTTTTATAAAATTTCCAATGGTCTATCATTGCATTATACTGATGCTTCAAAAACTAGATATTTATATAAAGACATGTCTTAAGATTTACCTGAAACGTCTTCAACCAAAGGTAGCTCCACTATATAGTCTTTAGAGGATATTTCAACCTGTGCGTGTGTGTGCATATGTATATACATGTTTATGGTTCGGCGTTAGCGGGGTATTTGTCAGAGATACGCCGTTTAACACAGCGTAAAACATTAGATATTGAATAGAGTTACTGTCAGGCATGACCCCAGAGGTCGCGAAAGCACGCCGTTCCCAGGTAGATAATTTGAGAGGCGACAGGACATCTGCTGTAACAGAATAGGAAAATAATATACTTCAATACAAGCACCGCTGCGAGGCGTCTTTGAACAAGCCCAATCTGGCGCTAGTAACGCAATTCTTACACCCCCGGTATCGCTGCTAGCTTGATATATAGCCCGTCCGAGCAAACATAGCTCCTCGGCGCTATACCTGAGCGACTTGGGTAACAATTTATCCGGTAGCCTGGAGTTTGAGTGACAGTGCGTTGAAAGTTGACAGTGAACCAATAGCTATTCTGTGTGTGAGTTGCCTTCGCTTCGCCGTACCACTGGGACAACACTATTGTTGGCGCGCCATACAATTGACGGGCTGGTTTGGGTGGCAGCGTGCCTTGTAATTCTGCTGTCACGTAAATGATTAATGATCTAAGGCCTCGGCAATTACTACAACTGCCCCGTCTTTGTTTTCTTATAAAGTATTCAAGCGCCTGATACCGGCAGAGGTAAACTGGGTAGTCGCTTTCCCGCGCGGCTTTATAGCGTCTTTACGACACGTGGTTAAGATGCTGTAAATATGCGAACCACAAGCGAGGGTCGCCCTCTCGGGTTAGAACGCCTGTAATTACGGGTATCAAACAGATCGGTTTGAATGTATCAAAGTAAATTCCGATGTTCCCATGTACGTTTCCATTTCCCTGATCTGTCTCAGAGAAACACAGCGGGTAATGCTATGTTAGAGGAGTTATAACACAAAAATAAGCCGAGCCTGTTAACATACAGATATGATGTTGATGGTAAGCTACAAGAACACTTAAAGAGACAGGGATCAATCGAACATCACCAGATAACAAAGTCACAAAGACAGCACAAGCACTGACGAATCAATATTGAGTTAAATATAAAATGCACACACACAATATAATATATATATATATATATATATATATATATATGTATATATATATATATATATATATATATATATATATATATATATATATATATATATATATATATATGGAAAAACCTTGCATAGTATAGTTGGCAAAATGTCCGTCAGTTTTTAGTTTGTGTAATTTCGTCAGGCATCAATGTATGTACATGATAAAAAAAACATTAAAATATAATTAAAAAGAGGAGTTAACGCCTTTAAGACAGACTATATTTTAAATTATTTATTATCACACTAAAATTGTGTGATAATAAATAATAATAAGTGAGTCTATCTAACAGGCGTCACTCTTATATAGTTTACCTACACTTTGAATACAGACTCACACGCTTTAACTATTAATTATAAATAAATAAATATATATATATATATATATATATGTTGGAGCCTGTCTGCGGATCTGGCCCATCTGCCGATGGGCTTGGCCCATATGAGGATCCGTTATTGGGCTGCCCATCTGCAGTTGGGCAGCCCAATAACGGATTTGATACCATGCACTTTCTGGCCCATCTGCAGATGGGCTTGGCCCAATAACCGATTTTAGTTTTTATTAGTTTAAAGTTATTTTTTATTATCTTGATTACTTTTGTTATCAGACAAACATTTCTCAGAACTTAAATGGATTTGTCTGCTCTTGGGGTGTCCAACACACTTGTTATTTCCTCTGAAGCCAAGCTCAGAGAAGAGGTCAGCAAGTATTTACGGGAAGTCCCTGTTGATAGTCTGTTTAATGTCGCCAAGAACATCCACGAGAGGACCATGCAGGATATCGAAAAACCTTTGCCCATGTTAGTGCTTCATTTATCATGTAAGGTGTATCCGATATTAAGTTTAGAACTGGTCATACCTAAATGCGTTTACCCTTAAGTGTTATTATAGTGTTAGTGACAACCAAATTAACTAGAAAGCACTCACAGAGCACATGCCTCCGCCACCGCCTGTGTACGTACCAATGAAAGTACACTCGGTTATATGACATGAAATAGTATATGGCCTTTTAGACAAAAAAGGTACAACCCCATCAAAATAGTGTACCATTTAAACCACTGTATTATCATAATTTATTCAATTTATATAATATAGATTAATTTTACATATATATCTTTATTGTTCCGAATCCAAACAAGGTCTATAAAAAAGTTTAGAATAGTTCCTACTAAGCTGAGCTAATATTTTATTCGATAACAGTATCCCACACAGACCGAAATTAGTAATATGCAAGTATTAACTACGAATTTTGGTAGTTTTATCGTATAAATTTTATCTCTTCATTATTCATCTTCTGAGTATAAAGTATAATTATATTTATCCAAAATGGTTTATAAGGAGTCTTGTCACAATTTTAATTTTAATTTTATATTAATATTTTATTTATTAAAACATATTTATATATTAAACATCGTGATGATTGCTTGTTTCAGAGATCTATTCATTTATCAGTTGTATCTAATAAATTGTTTTATATTAAAAATAAAAATAAACTCTACTATATGTTACAGTGAAAGATATGAAAAACATAACCCTATCGTTTTGTTTAAATTTATTTTGTGGCGTTTTTGCCCTGGCCTTTGCAAAGACACTACTCTCCAGCAATGTCCCCTGTAGCCAAAACTACATTTAACCTCGGCATCATCTCCGTGATAACCTGAAAAAAAGGAGTAATGTCCGGCTTCCCTGCTGCTCTCATCACCAGGACGCCAACAATTTTGTACGAATACTATAGTAGACAGCTTATCAATAAGACACTTCTCTAAAAGAAACTGTATCAAGATGTGTTATTGTGATGAAAGTGCATGATTGTGATTGACTCTGAGATCAAATGATTCATGAAAGAGTGTTTGCTACATATATTACACTATTCTATTGTCAAAATGTATGTAGTATAACCTTGATATATATGTGGATACTGAATATGAGAAACTGATTTGTACCACATAAATTTCTCTTTAGTAAATTGTATGTACCGTGGAAGTCGCATCTATGTGGTAATGTAAATTAGATTTTTTCGCAACAGCTGTAATTACTCTTGGGTAAGAAGTGAACCTCATTAAACTCTTAACATCACACGAATGCAATGTAGACTAATTAAGAATTGTGTGTAAAAAGGGTATTGTAACACTGCATGCACATCTATGTAGTTTTCTATGCACATCTATGTAATTTTGATGATAAAATTATTGATGTAAGGCTGTGATAATGATTTATGTTTCAATAAACACATTAAGTTCTGAGAAATGTTTGTCTGAGTACAAAAGTCATCAAGATAATAAATTAATAACGTATTACTAACAAAAATTAAAATCGGTTATTAGGCCAAGGCCATCTGCAGATGGGCCAGAAAGTGCATGGTATCAAATCCGTCATTGCCCAATAACGGATCCTCATATGGTCCGAGCCCATCGGCAGATGGGCCAGATCCGCAAACGGGCTCCAACATATATATATATATATATATATATGTATATATATATATATATATATATATATATATATATATATTCTCTATAGGCATAGTTAAAAGTAGTCTTTCCTTAGTAATCACTGTTCATATTCCTGGTATATTATTCTGATATTCTTTCTTCTAATATATATCTGAAAAGCCCATTTAAATAATTCTTCGTTGATACTCTATTTGCCAATAAATATAAATAATTCGTAAAATATTTGTTGATATATAATTGTCTTTTTTATAATTTATCTGTTTTTCTTTTCATGAATTGAATATGTGATCCAGGAAATAAAAGAAAAAAGAAAACACAAATATTTCTTATCTCGCAATAATAATAATAATAATAATAATAATAATAATTATAATAATAATAATAATAATAATAATAATAATAATAATAATAATAATAATAATAATAATAATAAATAATAATAATAATAATAAAAATAATATACAATCATCTTCATATTTGTAATCACCAAAATAATCACCATCTACTTTACTATGTAAGTTAATAAAATATATAAACATATAAAAAGTTTTTATTTATGTTTAATAAATATATAAATTATATATTAGCATATAAATATATATTTTATTGTCATTATTTACTGCATCATTTTAAATATTGAAACTAAGTCGTTTTAATAAAGAATAAATAAAGAAGACAAAAAATGGGGGAAAAAAATAAAAACAAGCGATTCATAGAGAGAAGTCCACTAGGTTTTCTTTTTATTTTAATCCCGATAATGTAACGACCATAAACCTTCAATCACGTGTAATCATCCCTAAACCATGATCTCTTTAGTGCACATATTCAATTTTCAAACAAATACAGAAATACTGACTTAATTATGTTACTTTTTTTCCCATGTAATATTTTCCTTTAGATATAAATAGCGTCCTATAACATTTTCGTTGATGATGAATTTTTTAATATATTTATATTAATATGTATTGATATTTTATAATGTCATATATTGTGTTAGTTGATATCAATGTCGGTGCCTATGTGCGGGACTTCAGATTAACTCAGTGTTTATATGTCATATTTTAGCCAAAATAGACTGCTCACAAATCTGTAGCTGTTTCCGATTTTCGGAGCAATCAATGTTGACCACATTTAGACATACAATTATACATGTACATTAATTGGTAGTGTTTCCTTCTCATTCTCAGTGTCTGAACATGGTGTTATGCAGTATATTCTAGTCATAGCTATATCTGTACACTAATTGGCAGTGTTTCCTTAATGCGGGCTGTGTGTTTTGTCCGTCTATCTGTCTGGAGTCACGTTAACGTGATCAGTCAGGCGGACATGAATGCGTTGATTGTTCTACTAGCCTCGGGACCACGTAATTTGTCAGACCGACACACCCTCTCCCCGAGATAAATTGTATAGCACAGCGGGAAGCAAAGGTTCACCAAACCGTACACACAACGACCTCTATGTCGCATGCTGACTACGTGTTTTTTATTAGCTGTTTTTGTTCATCTTCGTGCCCACCGTCATTATAATTATGATCTACATCTGCCCCCTCCGCTCTGACTCTCTCTCTCTTTTCCTTTGTCTCTCTCCCTATGTCTCTCTTTTGCTATCTCACTCTGTCTATCTCTCACTATTTCTCTCCTTCTCTCTCTCTCTGTCTTTGTCTGACTGTCTTTCTTCTGTCTGCCTCTCTCTCTCCCTCTTCATCTCTCTCTCTCTTCCTTTCTTTCTCTCTATCTCTATTTTTGTCTCTCTCTGTCTCTCTTGCTCTCTCTCTTTCTCTCCCTTCCTGTTTTTCCCTGTACCTGTCTCTCACTCTTTGCCTCTCTGTCCCCCTCTGACTGTCTGTCTCTGCCCCCCCCCCCCTCCCTCTCTCTCTCTCTCTCTCTCTCTCTCTCTCTCTCTCTCTCTCTCTCTCTCTCGCTTAATTACACAATATCCATATATTATATGTTGTTTTCTTAATCAAAACTTAAATTTAAATAACAACTTTTCAGTCATATAATACGCAACGGTAAGCATCTAAATACACATTAATTAACATCCGTGTAAGACATATATACAAACGTCTCCTCTGGGTTATACAGGGCGGATCCAGGCATTTCTGAAGGAGGGGGGTCCGTTTACATGAATGGATTCTTCCGTACAAAAATCACTACACCAGGCAGGGGAATATAACATTAACATTTTTGGGAAATACAGAAAATATAATAAAAAAATTGTAACGCTAAGAAAAGGTGATTTTAAACACCCATGGGTCGGTCCCTGTATAAGACTGAAAGCGTAATATATATATATATATTATGGTTCATAAATTGTTTAAAAGACAAAATAACCTTTTCAGATTTAAACTTCTTAAGGAACGATTTCAAAATATAAAATAAAAACTAAATAGTTGGAAGAAATGCATATTATGTGAAAGACAAGACTAATTGTATGGATAAGTTGAAACAAAATGATTTCGTTACCAATAGTGACGGACAAACTATGGGGTGTATAAGCCCCCCCCCCCCCCCCCCCAACCATAAAAAGTAATAAACATTTGTTTCTCAGTCACTTTCGTCCATAGATCAATGGGGGCGGTGCGATTTTTTTGTTTTATTCAATGTAGTTCTATAACTAAAAAAAAAAATCATATGATCTAAGGATAATATGATTATAACAATATTTCTCTAAACAGGTAAATAATACACTTTGTTGAATTTTTATTATATTGAAAAAAAATGTCTGAGTGGCTTGTGCTCAAAATCGGCAAATTTCTACTGAAATTCAAAATAAAAATTTTCGATGCGACGGTTCAAAATTGACTCGCGCGATGTTCAAGAAACTAACTTTTTTTCTAAACAAAATAATATATAATTATCCCGGAGAATTATGTTAAATTATCTTTTTTTATATTTATTTATTTATGATATGTTATATATTGTCTCTGACAGCACGTGAAGAAGGAGATGACGCAAGAGTGTAAATGTCACGGGATGTCCGGAAGCTGCGCCATCAAGACGTGCTGGATGCGACTTCCGGTCTTCCGAAAAGTCGGTGATAACTTAAAAGAAAGATTTGATGGTTCATCTAAAGTCTACCAAGGTGAGGAATCGTGAAAAAACTATAACACCAGGTCTAGTCAGCATTAAATTTACCCAAACCTAATAACATATCTATATACTATAAAATATCTATATATTATAAATCTTTCAGGCCGTTTTACCCTCTAACCAGCAGAAATGGTGCATGATAGCCGGTAAAATCCTAAAAAAAAAACTATCAACTTCGAGAATACGTAGGAATTTGAGCAAAAATCTTTTATAAATAATGATCCCTGTTTTTATTAAATGTGACAAGCATTGCAGCTTTTTTCCTCAATTTGGCGACCTTCACCTGCGCCAGCTGTCACCACCAGGTGTCTCTGTCAGCCAATGACTCTGCGGGAGTGACATCTGGTGGATATTTGGACAGTTATTCCGTGCTCGTTATGCGTTCGTAGGAATCCGCGACCCAGCGGGTCACCACTGTTTATAGTATTGTAATATACATGCAGTATTATTTTGAAGTAAACGATGCTTCTTTTTAACTTTTCTAAACTATGACCGACATCGGATCAGCTCATATACATACACACTAGTGGTAGCGTTACACCGATGATCGATTATTAATCGATTATTTTGTGTACTTTCTCTACCTTGAAATCTGATGTTAACTAGTACCTAAAATATTGACCTCAGTATAAAGTGGGCATGTCCTTCGGTATTCATAAAGAAACCATCAAGCCAACCGCATCCAAGGTCGACTTTCTGTCGGACGTTTGTTGGCTGCGCAAGGTTCCGTTTTGATGTTGTTCGCGTTCGACTATCTCTGACAGAATTTGATTATTTGAGTGTGCATGCATGTTTTAATCGATTATTCAAAAAATGCAATCGATTTAATCTTTAAAATGCCTAATCATCGATTTAATCGATTAATGGGCACACCACTAATACACACACAAATACATATATATAAATCTGAAAAAAAAGTAAGTTAAGTATTTGTATGCTATAAAATTTAGGGCCATGTTTCTATACTTGCTATAGAAATACCCGTGAAAATAGGAACTTTCAATTTAACCATTAAATTTAATGATAACATATTTTCAAACCAACAATTACAGCCCGTTTACCAGTTAGAATAACATATACAATCAGTGTATTTTTGCATTATCAGAATATCAGTAACTATATATGAAATGTACGAAAGCATAAATGGTTAAAGATTTGTGATGGGTTTTCAAAATGGAACACCAAGAAATTGTCACACAATTTTCCATTCAATATATTTTCAGGTAATGACGTCAGGTATAGGCCCTCTCAGAAGAAAAGGAAAAACCGGAACTTGAATTTACTTCCGGTCAACCCTAATCACAAACCCCCTGGGCCACGTGACCTGGTTTATTACGAGGAATCACCAGATTTTTGTGACGCCAACCCTTCACTTGGCATAAAAGGCACCAGGGGGCGCGAGTGTAACGATACGTCACTTGGAGTAGACGGATGTGACCTTATGTGTTGTGGGCGGGGCTACCGGACTGAGTCGTTTGTCGCCAGGGAGCGCTGCAATTGTACATTTTTCTGGTGCTGTAAAGTTGAATGTAAAGTCTGCACTAAGATAAAGATGCGTCATCGCTGTCTGTGATTCGTCATCGGTTAATCATTGCTCCCTTAATGTACACATGACGCACAGATACAGACTGCTGTTGTTCCTGCCAGGTCATATTTGTACATCAAGTTCCCCATTGATGAAACATTATTCTTGTGACAGAATGTTATCAGGAAAGACATCTGTATAATGGGAACGAATTGTTGCCGCATTAATTAAGCGGACGACCCGTTTGGAAAAGCGAACCTTTAGTCAAGGTCACGTGTCACACCCACCAAAAAGTGATTAAACTTTAATTTCTTGGAGACAAACGACATGATGGGGAAAAAAACTGGCCTTTTTGCCAGCATATGATGCCAAAACGTATTCCTACAGATACAGAGAAAAGAACCAAAAGAATTTCGCGAAATGCACTTGATCGGCATATTTCGACTTGCAACATGAGGGATAATTATGGAAAAGGCATAGCAAATGCAGGCAAAATAAGTATTCATAGAAACACATTAAATCTTGAAGAGATGCATGTGACGTTACTCTGTACACATGCCGAAGGCTTAGTATTGTGTTTTGCAACAGAACTTATACTATATTCAAAGCAATAAAACATTTCGAAGGACTACGTATATTGCATAATCACAAATTATTGTGGCTCCGAATGTGTCTTCCTGTACGCCGAGAAATCGTGAACTGAATCATGAATTCAGGAGTTAAAATTTTTTTTTCTACCTGCAAGCTTTTTGCTGACGCTGGCGTATCACGTGGTCATATGAAAACGATAGATTATATGACGTCATTGGGACGCCGTTTTGTGATCTGACATGTCACTGCCCGAATATACTTTGTAAATAAACCAAACGGCAATAAATGATAAAGATGGCTTACGTAATACATCACGTGCTTTTTGCACGCGAGAGTTTGTATATGATATGGAGAAATAATAGTCTTAACATGATGACGTCACTTTGTCTGCGGGACTATACATCACGTGATCTTTGACTTTTGTGACCCTCGTTATAGCCAAACTATAACTACTATGTATCATGTATACAATTACCACTATCCACAAAAACTTTTCCCTGCTCTTTGGGACAATAGTGGTCAGAGAGTTTGTAAATATATCAGAAAGTATGTATCAATGTATTTATATTTAATATAATGTATAATGTTATCTATATAGAAGCAGTGACAGAGCAAATTTATTTCTGAAAAATACTAAGATCTGAAATGTATTCAGTGATGCAACTGGATATTTTACATTGACGGGACAAGTGCATTTGTACAATAAATTATATATATATATATATAGGTATATATATATATATATATATATATATATATAGGTGATGTTGTTTATATTTTGATGCCATAAACTTGTATATAATTGTATTATAACACATATGCTAATTCAATTTATCGTTGTATGTTGTAACAACCGCATGCTTTTCACAAATATTTATATATCGTAACAAGATTTATAACAAAAAAAAAAACAAAACTGAGAGGTTTTTCATAAACCAAGTTTTTTCGGATTTATTTAAGATTGCGGGCAAATTCTGACACTTCATATTTACGTCACAGCAAATGTCTCACCTTTTATTTTATCATTTCTAAATGTTCAACAGTTAATACAGACATATTTTACTTCAGGCAAATGGAAATCGTCTGATAAAAAAAATGGCCGCTTGAGAGAATTTCTATAAGGCATGTAGCACAGTATTGTGCTCTCTATTGTTTCACACAGGGCTCAAGAATGAAGTTTTTTTTGCATTTCCATAATTTTTCAATATTCTGAAGCTAATTTTCAGTGGGAAAAAGGATCTGACATTTTCAAAGCTTAAGGAAATTTCTAGAAAAATATCCTATTCAAACATCATATATAATGCCTCTTATAACCAATATTTTCTGAAAAGAACACTATATATTCTTCAATTCTCGGTGATTTTATTACTGTCAGTACAACAATTTTGAAGTTATAATATTTTGAAAAAGGTCAAAATTGTAATTGCTTACGTTTTAACAACCATAAGCGTAATTTGTAACCTTGTTAGAGTCATAATTCAAAAGAAGACCTTCAGTCCCGAGAACACAATACTGCGCTACGTGCCATAGCTGTCAGATCTATGTCGTCCTCAATGACCTTCTGAGCAGAAAATGGTTGAGAATATTTTACCACTGGTATACAAACGGTAAACAATTTTAACTGTTGAAAGTATTTGAATAATAAGCATTGTGCATTTGTTGGGGGTAGGAAAATCTAAATTAAATATATCATAAATGGGTAATTTTGATGTAATCGCACTGACATTATCTAATGTAATTAATAATACGGTATCAGCGCCATCTAGTATTCAAACTTTGAGCGATTTTGAAGTTAAAGGGTCATTTCGATTATTGGTTAACTTAAATCATATTTCAAATCAACAGAGTGAAATTTAATGTATTTATGTTGGCTTTCCACTCAAATGTATAAAAATATAAGTTATGAGTCATTTTTAATGCCTTACTCAAACGTTATGTGTTTCACTAAATGAACAAAAGATGGCGCTAATAAGTGAATGCGGGAGTTACCGTAAACAACAATGATCTTGTTCGAAGGTATCCCATTACATCCGAAAGGAATAAATATTACAGAAATCTGAATACAACCATGACGACTGCCAAAACAATGACGTCACTGCCGAAAAGATGACGTCACTGCCAAAAACGACGACGTCATTATCATGCAGAGTCTTGTCATGATGCAAATATATTCCAATAGCAGATTATAGACAAGGGGTATTTTTTTCAAAGTAGTTATTTATTATGTCAATTATAATATAAAAGTATTTGAAATTGGTGTATCATCAATGCATTATCAATTGGTTCGAATATTCACTATGGCGTCGGTAACAACAGCAGTAAAAATCAGAAACACAATGAAACGCTTAATCATGGATGATCATATTTATTATCTCAAATATATTATAAATAACATATAAAATACTAAATAACACAAAATACTGTATTTTTTTTTCATTTAAAGGCTTAAGTCAGAAACTTACATACGTTTATTGATTTTTATTGAATTAAATACAATACTACATATGTGTATCGACTTTGTGAATTTAGACACGAACAAACATGAACACGCACACATAACTTCATATGTTTTCCTGACAGATGGTATATATTGTTTCAGCATATGGCCTCACAATGACGTAATTAAACAATAGTCTCGAGTTTTTGTGTTTTGTCTTTTGTGCCAAAGAAGAAAATTGATCTTAGGTCCTTGGGAACGGCAGTTTTTAGTTGTTCGTGGCATTGGTTCATTGGCTGAATGAAGTGTATATATATATTTTTTTGTTGTCAAACAGGCAGAATATCAGCTAGCGAAAGCCTGCCATAGGAAAGAAAAACCAGTAAAAGTAAATTACGATTTCTGGATAAGAAATTGGAAACGTTATTGATGCATTTAATTTGATATGTCCGACCCTCCTCTGAGCACTATAATAATAAGCTGATAAGCCAGCTGGTATCTCATTCGGACAGGGGCAGACAGTGAGCTGAAGGAATAACCAGAACAAGGACCAGGAAGTCCCTCAGTGGATCAGAGGGAGGAGCGGTGAAGCAGGGGAAGGGAAAGACAGACAGAGAGACACAGATTAAGAGGGAGTTGGAGAGAGGCCAGTGGGTGGACCGGGGAGCCAGTGAACTAGGTGCTGAAAGGGACAGAGAGAGTAAGAGAGACTTAGAGGGATTTGAAGAGAGGGTCAGAGGTCGGGCCAAGGAGCCAGTAAGGTTGGAAATGGCAGGGACAGATAGAGTGCGAACGACTTAGAGAGGGTTGAAATAGAGGGTCAGCGGGAGGACCAGGGATCCAGTGAACTAGGTGAAGGGAGGGACAGACAATGTGAAAGGGACTTAGAGGGAGTTGAGAGAGGGTCAGAGGTCGGGCCAAGGAGCGAGTGAAGAAGGAAATGGGAGGGACAGATAGAGTGCGATCGACTAAGAGAGGGTTAAAAAAAGAGGGTCAGCGGGAGGACCAGGGATCCAGTGAACTAGGTGAAGGGAGGAACAGACAGAGTGAAAGGGACTTAGAGGGAGTTGAGAGAGGGTCAGAGGTTGGGCCAAGGAGCGAGTGAAGTAGGAAATGGGAGGGACAGATAGAGTGCAATCGACTAAGAGAGGGTTAAAAAAAGAGGGTCAGCGGGAGGACCAGGGATCCAGTGAACTAGGTGAAGGGAGGGACAGACAGAGTGAAAGGGACTTAGAGGGAGTTGAGAGAGGGTCAGAGGTTGGGCCAAGGAGCGAGTGAAGTAGGAAATGGGAGGGACAGATAGAGTGCAATCGACTAAGAGAGGGTTGAAATAGAGGGTCAGCGGGAGGACCAGGGATCCAGTGAACTAGGTGAAGGGAGGGACAGATAGAGTGCGATCGACTAAGAAAGGGTTGAAATAGAGGGTCAGCGGGAGGACCAGGGATCCAGAGAACTAGGTGAAGGGAGGGAAAGACAGAGTGAAAGGGACTTAGAGGGAGTTGAGAGAGGGTCAGAGGTTGGGCCAAGGAGCGAGTGAAGTAGGAAATGGGAGGGACAGATAGAGTGCAATCGACTAAGAGAGGGTTGAAATAGAGGGTCAGCGGGAGGACCAGGGATCCAGTGAACTAGGTGAAGGGAGGGACAGACAGAGTGAAAGGGACTTAGAGGGAGTGGAGAGAGGGTCAGAGGTCGGGGCAAGGAGCGAGTGAAGTAGGAAATGGGAGGGACAGATAGAGTGCGATCGACTTAGAGAGGGTTGAAATAGAGGGTCAGCGGGAGGACCAGGGATCCAGTGAACTAGGTGAAGGGAGGGACAGACAGAGTGAAAGGGACTTAGAGGGAGTTAAAGAGAGGGTCAGAGGTCGGGCCAAGGAGCGAGTGAAGTAGGAAATGGGAGGGACAGATAGAGAGCAATCGACTAAGAGAGGGTTAAAAACGAGGGTCAGCAGGAGGACCAGGGATCCAGTGAACTAGGTGAATGGAGGGACAGACAGAGTGAAATGGACTTAGAGGGAGTTAAAGAGAGGGTCAGAGGTCGGGCCAAGGAGCGAGTGAAGTAGGAAATGGGAGGGGCAGACAGAGTGAGGGGGACTTAGAGGGAGTAAAAAAAGAGGGTCAGCGGGAGGACCAGGGATCCAGTGAACTAGGTGAATGGAGGGACAGACAGAGTGAAAGGGACTTAGAGGGAGTTTAAGAGAGGGTCAGAGGTCGGGCCAAGGAGCGAGTGAAGTAGGAAATGGGAGGGACAGATAGAGTGCGAACGACTAAGAGAGGGTTCAAAAAAGGGTCAGAGGGAGGACCAGGGATCCAGTGAACTAGGTGAAGGGAGGCACAGAGAGAGTGAGAGGGACAGAGAGGGAGTTAAAGAGAGGGTCAGAGGTCGGGCCAAGGAGCCAGTGAACTAGGTGATGGGAGGGGCAGACAGAGTGAGGGGGACTTAGAGGGAGTTATAAAAGAGGGTCAGAGAAAGGACCATGGAATCTGTGAATGAGCTGATATGAGGGAAAGACAGAGTGAGAGGGGCCGAGAAGGGGTTTGAGGTAAAGGTCAAAGGGGGTGAACAGGGAGCTAGCGAATTAGGTGATGGGAGGGACAGACATACTGTGAGGGACTGAGAGGGAGATAAAGAGAGGGTCAGAGTTGGGACCAGAGAGTCTGTGAACTAGGTGATGGGAGGGACAGACAGATTGATAGGGACTGAGCCTTTGGTAAGACAGCTAGGGTGGGAAGGACTAAGAAGGATTGGTCGGGAGGGTTAGAGGAACACAAGATAGGCCATATTCTGTTTAAATAGACGGAGGTTCCTGTTGACAAAGACACACTCAGAGAAAGATTAACATATAACATAATCTGTAGATCGTCTTTAGAATTTCTATTTCTCATATTAATACGGAAAAAGTATACATAATTAATTTGCAGGTGAAAAAATATTTTATTATAATTGAATTTATGAATTATTTACAATTAAGTTACATTCATAATCACCAACTTTGTATTTAAACATAGTCATAAAGCTTTGAGAAAAAATTGCTATACAACAAGGCCCACAGGACCCAATGCTCACATCTGAACATTTTGCATTGACAAAGCGAGTGTAGTTACACGTATGGAATTAAACATTGACCGAAGAGCATACAGGAGTTTTTTTTTTTTCAGGACAATCAATAAAGAAGTTATTTTGTATGAATATTACTCAAAGTGGCTCTATGTGGTGACCATATAAAAGTTATCAAATGATCAAATACATGGAGTTAATAATCAGACACAAAATGTGAGCAACCCCCACCTGTAACCTTGACCTTTTGCCTGATAATCAATTGGATCCTTTCTGGCGGAGGGGAAACAAAAAGTGAATTTCCAACTCAGTGAACCACTTCACCTGAAAACAATGTGTAAATGTTTTGGTCTGCCACCTTGAGCTCTTGACCTCAAAATAAAGATGAGAGAGATAAATGTGAAGAAGATTAAAATCTAACCTACCAGCCTTTAATCATCTGAGAACAAACAGATAATAAATTTCAACCGTTATTTGGAACTTTTGATAAAAAAAGCCATTCAGTGACCGATATTATAAATGTGAAGTAGGAATAGAAATAATCAACCAAAAGATTAGTTTATTATCTGATAACAAAGCTAACAATAAATTTCACATGTGACTTTGAACTTTGATCTTCCGATATCCGAAAAGATCTTTCCTTTAGTAATGGGCCACATGTTTATGAGATTAGTCTGAATCATATTTTTACTCAAATTTCGGTCATGAAGGGTGTATACAGATTGCAAAAATGCTAAAAATGATCAAAATAAAACCTGGTAAAATCGTCCAATATATAGATGTCGCCACCATTTATATATAAACTTAACTAATTTTCCTGGATGAAAATATATGCAATATCTTTATGAGAATGAGACCAGCCATTGCTGATACAGACTATAAGTTGTGTCTTAATTTTACAGATATCAGCACAGATGCAGTCCATTTGTCAAATATGTCTGAGACAGTTCTGAAAGGTTTATATTGCTCATTTCGTAAAACTTTGCTTGAGGGCAGGAATATATGTGAGGATGGTGTACATTCTTATATTCACGTATATGTATACATTAAAACATATACATATATACATATATATTCAAACCTCGCCTAACGACAACCTCTGTGTAGCGACCACCTCAGAATAACGACCACTTGTTCACGGTCCTGATTTCTCCACTTTGTCGAGGTCCCATTGGTGGTCGTAATTGCAAGGTTTTACTGTATATAATATATATATATATATATATATCTTAATTAAATCATTATTTCTATCTATCCTTAAACCAACTCAAAATTTAACCTGTCTCAATTTTGACTTATATACCAGCGTGTGTATTTATTTTTTTTTTCTCAAAAACTTTATGTTCAAATGGTTAGACGTTGTATAAAATGTAGAAAGTGTTTATGGTTGGAAAGTTTCATACCTTTATTTTTTTAATTGTTTTATACCGTTTTATACCGTGTACCATCTTTTTAATCATTTTATTTTTTTAGATTTTTGTCCATTTTTATTGTTACAATAACATATTGTAATATGTTATATGTTTAAACATTTAGTTTTTTGTCTGTTTATCTTTGATATAATATAATGCAATATTTTTTAATATATTAATATATAATTAATATCAATATCAGTATTATTTCGAATAATTGGTATATGGGTCTAAATCATATCTGACATCAGCTGTTTGGTGTGGCTCATCTTATTTGTATTTGTGGGTATATTCTAATGAGGGGTATTAAACTCATGCAGAATATTATTTCTAAATGTGTATAATATTCCAGTAACATAATCGGATATATATAAATACTACGGCTATGTGTAATTTAACACCTGAGCGTGTGTAAAACTATTTACATATACATACATATATATATATGTATATATATATATATATATATATATATATATATATATAACGACAAATTCCTTGATCTGAAGGCTAATAAATGTTATCTTATCTTATCTTATATATACATGTATATATATAGAAAGAGAGATAGAGGGAAAAAGGAGAGATTTTATAGAGAGATACAAAGGGAGATAATATATATATATGCAAAACAAATAAAAGTATATATATATATATATATATACATACATAGATATATACATATATAAAACATATACACTACGTATATAAATTGGTATGAATTCCGAAAATGCTTTGTTTGTAATGGAACTCGCTTAACTTAAAAATAAATGCTGTATTTATCATAGCCATATAGATATAATTCAATGATATATTCATAGATATAATTCAACGTATAATGCCTTATTTAAGGTATGGTATATCAGTATCTTGTAAAAAAATCTGCTTCTGATCGTGATGTTTACCTTACTGCCCTGAGTAACCGTGACCACAATCTGACACCGAATCCCATGATTACACCGTACACCCACAACGAGGCTCTGTGTTAGAGGGCGCACAAATTATACACTTTGGACGATATGGGACGCAAATTACATACCATGTATGATCTATCACACGAATTAATCAACCGCCTGTCACCTAAGCAAAGGCAGCTCTAGCCCCATTGGTTCATTCAAATCAACATAAAATGCACCTGTATGGTTTGTATGTAAACACGGAAAATATGAAATATCCCTTACATAGCAGAGGAGCCAATTCTTATCAGCTGAGGAAGACTTCAAATAAATGTATATACCTTGGTTTGTCACGTCATTTGTTAAACGGCCCAATGGCATTTTGAGTACGGTATACGCATGTGCCGGCAGTATACAGACAGCGGCTTTGCATTCGTAAGTTAATAATTAAATAAAATTGAGCACTACTCAAATAATTGTAATATGTATTTTATATGTATTTTATAAATTTTTTTATATAATATATATATATATATATATATATATATATATTAGAGATTATAAAGTAACAAGTATGTGAAATAAAATAGATATTAATATTTTTATTAATCATATAATTATAAATACATATATATTGATAGGTATATAAACTAATTCTATATAAGCAGTTTAATTTGTTAACCAACTTATTCGAAAACAAGTCATAATTTATTATTTTTAATACGTCATAATTTTTACATTTATTTACTAACGTAATTTATATATATATATATATATATATATACACACACAATTTTAACACATACTTAGTAATATATATATTATATATATATATATAAAACGGTGTATACTCCATAATATGATTCAAATATTCAAATATCTCCTGCATATATTATTGCGAAAATATCAAACAATACATTATCATAATACAATATAAAATAGTTTTTCCAATGTATTGATATACCAAGTGCCTTGGGCAGAGTTTTCTGACGTTAATTTGGGTTGTTTGGGTAGATTTTCTAATACCTTTATATAAATACATTGACTTGAAATAAGAAGCATCGAATATTTTAAAAATTATTCTGATGATGCAACAAATTCGAATAAATATTTATAATTAAATATATCCATGCATGTCGATCAGGCTGAATTATGTATATATGCTATACGAATCGTATAACAGTTTCCATTAATTTTACGTGCAAGAGTGTATATATAATGCATAATGCCTGTAAAAGGTAATATTTAAATGTCTAATGCGCATATAAATAAATATATATTATTATATAATAATTTACAAACTGGGCATTATAGAATTCCGTATTTAAAACGTGAAAGATAAATATACGCAAAATGAAAACGTTTTACTTGTATGTTATATTTTTATGAATGTATGAATATATATATATATATATATATATATATATATATATATATATATATCACATAACATAACAAGTATTGTATTACTATGTGCAATGCATGTTTTTGCTTTTACATAAGGTCCTTGTGGAAAGTCAAACACAGTCACTAAGTCACCAAGAATAATTATTTACAAAAAAATATAAATAGATAAAACACTATAGATAAAGGGATTCAGGGGTATACAGGTAACATGCACGTGGAAACAGAATTAGGTTTCGCAGTCGTTGATCAGATGTTGCAGTCGTAAATAATATTTTTTCTTGCATTTGAATGGCTGTTAAGTCACAAGAATAAAGGTGATAATTCTAGTTATAAAATATCAAATTAACAAAATGAAACCTTAAAATTATGTTATATGTTATATAAAACAGGAACTAGCTATTTTTACTAAAGTCACTTAGATACGCTATTGGCAAGCCTTCTTTTCATGGTATGAACTATATATATATATATATTATATATATATATATATATATATATAAATATACAACAGAAACCATGCATGCACCCCATATCATATTTGCATTGGCCCTTGTTTGCTTCAAAATGTTAGGAAGCAATACAATTTTAAGAGTACGGACGGAAAAAACAATTAAATACAATATATTGTAAACACACATACGTACTAATCCAAAAGGTGCATGATGAGATACTAAAGTAAATTTTTAAATAGATATTCCGTTTGCTAAAACTGAGAATTAATGCATTAATGTTATATAAAAAAACAAGCATGTCAATAGAGATTGTGAACATCTGTCGAGATATTTCAGGCATGTAAGTAAAAATGAAACATATAACATTTTCGCTGCGTCCTGTCAAGACCATATAATACTGCATTTTTTATCGCTAAATCGCTTACCAGTATTATACTAGGTAAATACTACATTGAATGTGATAGTTGGTCAAATCCCTGAACCTATTTCCGCATTTTAGCTAGTAGGGCTGAAACGATAACGATATATCGATACACCACGTCGATACGGATACCGATACGATTTGCATGCTGTCTCATCATACCGAAGAACCATAATGATTGCTGACAAATAGATACTACCCTTACCTTAACCTAAACTATAATCCGAACTATTAAAACAGCTCAAGCTTCTTTATATTTCTTATGCTGGCCTTTTGAGACTTAAAATTAAATAAGTTCATATGTGTTACGATATTAATGACTGCACGAAGAATAATTATTTACACTATATATATATATATGCAGGATGTTTCCACGGCAAACCTGTGATCGATGATCGAGTATAACATTACTAACGGTAACCGTTTTTTTTTTTCGAAATCGTTGCTACTTTTATATATTACTACCATGAAAATAATGATTGCATGTATTTTTACATTGTGTTATCTCTGTTGGTCAGGTGTTTTACTTTATAATCCATTATATTACGTCAGATTGTTGTGACCGTATACAACGTTAAACAATGTCGGGAGGTTCTAAACTACATAAATGTTCGGCTGCTTGTGGTTAATGCCTCCTTGGAAAATCATATAATAGTTTAAGGGATTCGCTTTCCCAGAAAAATACAGAAAACTGTAATTACATGACATATCAAATATAACTAACAATCTTCCTATATGCATAGAACACAAACACAAGGGAGTAGGGGTTTCGGCCCTAGGACGCAAAACAAGATCCAGATTTTATATCCAATTCAGTATATGTGAGGTTAAAAAAAGAACTTGCCCATAATTTGAAATGAGTGCCTACCAACCTCGAAGCAAACACTGCATGCAATTAACCTATATATACAGAAGTCAGTTTAAAATGGTGCATTTGTGTATACATATATATATATATATATATATATATATATATATATATATATATATATATATATATATATATATACATATATATATACATGTATACATGTATATGTGTGTATGTATATATATATATATATATATATATGTGTGTGTGTGTGTGTGTGTGTATGTATATATAAACGTATCGACGTTCATTCTGTATTAAAACTCATATGCTCATTTTCTTGAATAAGAGGAATAAAAATATTACATATATATATATATATATATATATATATATATATATATATATATATATATTAAAATAAAATAATCTGACATATGAATTTCATATATGTAAAGGGATAGGCAACGATGTTTTCATTATTGAATTATATAGGTATAACATTCATAAATGTACAAAATTTTCAGATGTGAAAAATATAAAAATAGTATATAAAAATAATTTTGTTTCCTTTATTGTTGTGTTAATCAGAAATAACAAATAAATATATTTTTGGGGGTAATGAATAAGGGACAATCATATATGAAAATGATTGATCAAAATACAATAGACCACAATTATACCAGCCCTGAGCTTGTTTTTGCTTAGTTATAAAGGTTTTAGGAAACTGTTTATTGTGATATGCTGTGAGCCAAGAGAGAGATAGTATAACCATGTTTATGTCATTACATGTAACGATCGTTCTAAGCGGTAAAATTAATAAACCTCACAAAGTAAAGTATTCTAATTAAGTAAACAATAAAAAAGAACGAACGGTTATCAATTCAAACTTATTGGGAAACAGTTTGAATCCTTTAGACTAAGCGCAAATAAAGTTCAGAAACCAACAATGCTAAGCACAGTAAAAAAAAAACAGGTTGAATGTGAGCCAACGAAATAAAAGAAACAATTTGTTGATTTGTCCAACAAAATAACGCCAACTAATGATATGTACAATATACATACAGTACCGTAAATATCCTGTACGATTCGTCAGCTCTTTCAAAGCCGCACCTGTGTCACACTGTAACATAAACACGCTATAAGCGGCAACGGGTGTACACCGCATCATAAACATAGCCTGTGACCATGTAGATCTAAGCACATATAAACACTCGCAGCGCCTTTGATTTATGACCCAGATGACACGAAGGTCACCTCAGGTCACGGGGTCATGACCTCCCATCATACCATCGACCTTCATAGAAGTGAGAGCAGACGACAGTTGATACTCACAAAAACGCGAGATGGTGTGTAATTTAACACCGGCCCACCAGGAGTCGTCCTCTTATCTAGCCGTCGCGGCAAGATCAAAGAAACCGCTGACAGGTACGCGCAAGGTACGAGTGGAGGTAGCTTTATGGGGCGGCAGTTTTATTGCCGGTTCTGATGTGGTCTGTAACACAACGCCGTCTGGCGGCAGTGTAAGAAACTAGCAAAAGAAACTCGTCATGCGTTCACCAAAAGCACCTTGTTAACATGTCATACTGTTTACGATAAATATAATGAAAGTGTAATTATATCAATGGGATTGTGTTTATGTATACCATTTATAACTTAGTATTTGAAAATAAACTTCTAGCGATCATGAGATTCCATTTTAAACTTCAAATACTTTTTTAGTTGAATCAATTATACTTTAAAGTTTTTAAGTATAATTTGAAATCTCATGGTCACTTGTAATTTAAATGTAAATGCTCAGTTATAAAGATTTGAATGATGTGATATGAATCAACATGTGTACGTCAGCATCACGTATGGCACGTAAAGAAAGGCTCTCAGATTTTATCATTGAGTAAGAGAAAAAGTAATACAGCCTTGTTTTGTCTGAAAATGCGAGGAAGACAATCAAAATGACCCCCCCCCCCCCCGCACTCGAAGCCCACCCCCCCCCCCCCACACACAAAAAAAAATGAGAGAAAAAATAAGGACAGTCACTAAAAATCCCCGGGTAATTCTGCTCCATTATGAAATACAGGAAGAAATCCGTCTCCCACAATATCAAAATTTTCTTCACCGACACAAAGTTGTATTTTCATTATTTGGAATAATTTTTGCTTTATTTTCATTACAGTATTACTCTTGATTGTAATTTGATTTAAACATTGAAAAAAGTGAGGGAGACTGACATTTATGGCAAATTCAGTAGGACAAGTGATACATATAATACCGTAAAATTTCTTAACATGAGATTCATAATTAGTTAGGGAGATATGAAAAACAAACAATAAAAGGATTAACAAAATTATCTAGCAGTTTAGGCCCCCCCCCCCACTAAAAAAGAGAGGGGGCATTAAGACTGCCCCCCCCCCCGGGAGCATGCATTTTTTATATTAATACAAGTAATGCAAGAATCCGGAGCTTGGACATTTGGGGCAGGCTTTACTTTATTGCTAAAGCTGTAATAACACGTTTCTGTTTCTATAACGTATCTACAATGATTTTGGCCTTTGAACTGGGAAAATAAACACAAATTTGTGCTAAAGACACCTATAAGATATATATGACAAATGGACCCACTGAAAAATCTTTGCTTTGTTTATTTTAATCGTACCGATAACCGTGTAGAATATTCAGAGGATACGTAAAAGGGAGACCTGTATTTCATTGATAAGGCAAAATGGAAATCACTTCCTCTAGCTGCATACTACAGCGAATAATATTTAAACAAATATTTTTTTTAGGAAACATCGCCAGACGTATAATGAGATTTCATTGATAAGTTCCGTAAGCATTTTTTAAATATTTTCACATTTTATGTTATATTCTTGTATGTGTTATATATATATATATATATATATATATATATATATATATATATGAACATATATATGATTTAGTTGGCCGAATTACGGTGTCCAATTTACCGACGCGCGCGTTCCCACTTCTCAATTATCGCTCAAGATGGCTGTCTTATCACTGCGATCTGCTATTAAGCTTTAGAAGAAAAACCGAAAGGAAACACTTGTTCGCTCTGTGGCTTGTCTCCAGAAATAGGCTACGACGGAAGCATCAATTTTATGAGGTAATGTCATAAAGAACCGGCCTGTTCTGCCACATTTTTATAATTGTTATGGTTGTGTCGTCTAGATTGAACTCGGTCTACTCTCTCGGTGCCATCTTTTCATCACAGAACGTGAACTCTGACCCAACCAAAATTAAAAATGGTTGACTTGGTCGCACCTAATGGCTGAAATAAATGAATTAGCTAATCTCCCGAAAAAAAAATCGTTTTTTTTTTTCTTTGACAGTGCCTCTTAAGAAAGCGACTCACTTACCGATGTTATCGGCCGATTCATAGTATCGGCTGACTCTGTATACCTACAGCGGTACAATGTTGTGTAGTGTGACACCCCAAGCGCCGCGATTTTGTCGGCGTCGGCGTGAAAAATCGCCGTCGCCAGGAGTCTGGCTCTGTCAAAGAAAACCGGCCGATTTTATTTGGGCGACTAGCGAAATCGTGTAGTGAACCAGTATTAGTGGTGGGCCGATCATCGAGTTTTTTCGAAAGTCATTTGGTTTGTTGCCACTTTCAAGCGCTCGATTACGAAAGGCAACCATCGATTACATCATACTCATGATTGTTTCTACCAGAATTTCTTTAAGTTATAGGCAAAAATTACTCTTTCATTTTTTACAACATTCCGCGCTTCATATAATGACTCTGTGTTCCCAGATAACCTCCGTATAAAACTGAGTATGACACGGTAGATGAGAGAACGGAGGACATATTAAACCTCTGCGAACTGGCAGGGAGCTGCGGAATTAGCGGAGAGTTTTCTAACGAGATGTTCATTGCAAAATACGGGCGGTATGGCGTTAAAATGCTCCATATTTGCTCCAGGTCTATGCCAATTTTGCAAGATTCTCTTAGAAATACACGTAATCTCCTCAACTGGAAATTATAAAAAAGGCAAAAACTTCTTTTCGTCAGGTAGAATTACTAAGACATGCCGGCTGGGTTAAGAGAGTACAGTTTCACAGATAATTGCACATTTCTTTGTATTTGTCGGAACCGATTAATAATCGATCATCGATCGGTTTGCCCAAACCGATGATCGATTATGAAAAAGGAACCGACTCCCACCACTAACCAGTATGTGCGACAAAATTGGCCGAACTTCGTTTTGTATTTTGGTTGGGCCAGGGCGCACATTCTGTGGGGATATATCTGCCGTATACTCTCTATCCATCTTGTAAAGTCATTTCCTTTGGACCCGATCACTTGCAAGGGGCGTCAATACAGGCTGGGAGGGGTTTATATCCCCACCTTTCAACAAGGCGCATGATCAATATTACCATGTGATGATAATTAGAATTATACACTTTGGTTCCATTTCTTAGTTAACTATGAAATATTATATATCTAAAATGCTTTAAAATTCATATATACTGGAAACATGATATCTCACTCTTTAAACCTTATACTAAATTGTAATATATTGAAAATATGTCACACAGACAATATATATATATATATACATATATATATGTACTTGATGTTTACAGGTAAACCCAATACCGTTCATGGGCCCGGATCTATAGCATACTTTATTCACTGAGTCAACGGCAGGGATTTCCCATCATATATAGCCATCTTGTCCTTAAATCCATTTTTATTATATTTGACCTGTTATATTATACAGAGTCGCCTGATATATTATTGATCATCAAACTTCTATGGCATATCATTATAAAAAAGTATAACCTAATTACACAAAATATCTACTGCTATTGACGTTTGTTGTAAGTAGCAGTCAAATGAGAAAGGTTGATAACGTTTAAGCTGATTTACACTTGATAGAAGTATACATATCATTTCCTTTGATTCTTAGAAACAGGAAATCCTAAAAATCACACAAACGTGCACGTAGAATCATATTTTCTAAATCTGAGTTTGATGGTTACTTATTGCCCAAACCATGTGTGTTACTGCAAGCCTCGTGTCTGGCGAAATGGTCCGCGGGGATCTGGTATCCTGATGCTGGATGTAGGTTTTTACCAAATCCAGCAGGTGACTGAAGATGTGCAGAGATGACTTAGTAAAATTGATGACGGATGGTTCATTCTGTTCTCTCAGTTCGTATATATGTGAATTGTATGCCACTATATCCTCTCTTCTCGCAAGGCTTAACCCGCAAATCAAGATAATTTCATAGCATATTTCTGCCGACAAGCCACAAAGCAAATAAGTATATCCTTTTGGTTTTCCTGCTGTAGCAAGCTTAGTAGCTGATCGTGATCTTGAAGATAATCGATAAGTGGAAGCGTGCGAGTCGGTTAATGTGACACCAAAAATCGGCCAACCAAATAGAAACCGTTCTAAGAAAATCTGCGGTAAAAATCGCCCGACAATGTCGCGTAATAAAATCATGTACTGAGCCCCCGGCTTGAGAGACGGCCATTTTCCACGCCGACGCCGACAAAACCGTGTCGCTGGGGTTACGTCATAATATACCCCTGTTGGTGCACAGTTGGCCGCTTCTATGGATCGGCCGTTAAAATCGTGTAGTGAGCCACCGGTTTGTGGGGATCTGTCCTAATAAATTGGTGTAAATAAATGCAATGCTTGAAGCTGATTGTTTCGCCCCATTATCGCGTAATGGTAGTTTGTCGGTTAGTGTGAGGTGTAAAATAGCCGATAAAATCAGATCTTCAGAAGAATTCACCCTTGTGTTTTATTTTATATAAACATATAAAGATATTCCCATACTTGTTTCTATAGACGTGTATAGCCAAGACATATATAAATGTGCAGGAATCAATCAACATACCACGATTTCAGATTGAAGCGCCCCCCTGGAATTATTCCACAGAATTATTAGGTAAATGCGCACATTGATGACGAGTGTTGACGTTGACCAATTTTTAACGAAAAATGCTCGTACCCATCCGACCATCTCACAGTGTTGTAACAATTTTTTACCCCACAAATAAGACCTTACAAATAGGAGTCATATATAGATCAAGTCTGGACTAATTACGATCGACAAATCATGCCTTGTTATGACATAGATACGACAGGCTGCGACTAGATGCTTCAAATTATGACAAATTGCGACAGATCACGACTAGCCACGACGGTTCACGACTTGATACGAGAGGTTAAAAATATGTACGACAGTTAACGACTAGATACGAGAATTTACGACTAGATAAACCCTGCAATAGTAGATATTTACTGGAAATCGTAAATCGTCGTGAGACAAACACCGGTGATCGCTTTTTGGTCGAGAACGGTTCTAAGAGGTAAATAGTTCGAAAGGAGGTTTTTGACACTATAAAACATTCACTATGACTAGTTTAGTCGTTGGTTACCGTAGTCAATCATGACTTGTCTGAAACCGGTTGAATAATATCGTGCGTCCGCCTTTCGGTGGTCGGTGTCAGCCGCAACCTACCTGCGGCCATCGATCGGTTAAAAGGGTAGTCTTTTGACAGTCGGAAAACGGCCACATATGTATGATAAGTCGCATGATAGTTTTGGACACTATTAAGTCACTCGAGAAGTAAATGTTTGCAATTTAGTTGGGTTTACATAAAAATAAATATGTCGCACGAACATCTCACGACTACTAGGGGCCACCACCGACTTGCCATGAGACTTTTTTACGAATGGTCGAGCGACCAGCGTAACACTATCTAAGAACTAAGCACGACTGGTCCTATGTCGTTGTGATGGGGTCCTAGAACTGGTATTTGGGGCCGTCTTTGTTCTAGCTGACAGAGCTAACCTTTCATGTAACCATCAGATATTTCCTGCGTTTACGTAACACACTCCAATGTTTGATCATGTTTCGGATATTGTGATCCAGAGCATTGGCTGAGATGTATTGCTGGCCCCCACTGCTTTCTTGTTGTTCACCCACTTTGACTACAGTTAAATATGACTATTGAGGTGTATTGATTATGGAGTAGTATTCGGTATTTCCTTATAACCGTTTTTACCAAACAATAGTCGCGTTAACGTGATTACCATATCGTAAGATTCTCCAAACGAAACAAAATAACACAGCAATTGAGTTTTTTTATCAACAAAAATGGCCTAAAAGGTCTGTCAGAATTTGGATATAGAATGTTATTGAGCTTAAACTCTAGCATCTAAGTAAATGACTTGCCTAAGTGCCACAGGGTGTGGACTTGACAGATCTACTCAGCGGCTGCTCCAAACCCTAGGCGCACTGGTGGACATGAGAACAAGTGACGTCACATCCCGGGGTCCCGGGGTGAAAGGAGCTGGAAACGATTCTGATTGGTTCAGAGCCATTGAGACAGTTCATCTCTTTAAGGGCTGCCACTTGATTAGTCCAGCAAGGAATCGGGTTTAATGTGTCAGAAATACTTGACATGAAGTGTTAACCAAGGACAAATCAGCGGTACTCATTCTGACAAGGTGTGATAGAGTCATGTAATCAGTGTGATCATTTTACTGGGGTGGTCGTATTAGCTGGGTGGTCGTGTTAGTGGGGACGACGTGTAAATGGGGTGGTCGTGTTAGTGGGTGGTCGTGTTAGTGGGGTGGTAGTTTTAGTGGAATGGTCGTGTTACTGGGGTGGTCATGTAAGTGGGGTGGTCTTGTTAGTGGGAGGGTTGTGTTAGGGGGGCGGTCATGTAAGTGAGGTGGTCATATTAGTGGGGTAGACATTGTCGTTTAAGTAGGGTATTTTTGTTAATGATGTAGGCATAGTCGTGTTTGGGGAGAGGTTGTGTTAGTGATATAGACGTAGTCGTGTTAGTTGGGTAATCGTGTCAGTGGGACGATGGTTTTACTGGGGATGGTGTTGTTAACGGGGAGGTCGTGTTTGTGAGATCGACGTGTTAGTGAGGAGGGATATTCGGGTTAGAGGGTTTGGTCGGTCGTGTTTTTTTTTTTTTTTTGAGGGGGGGGGGTCGTGTTAGTAGGGTAGTATTGTTACTGATGTGGCCACATGTGGTCTAGATATCTCGGGTGGGGAGTAGGGGTTGTCAGGCTGTAAGTCACGGTATTTTACTTACTTAATTCTTTTTTTTACTTTACAAAATTGTTGCATATGCGATCGCAATAGTGAAGCTGATTTTTATTTTCACTCGACCTTCAGGTTTCACAAAATAGAATTATTTTTAAGTCTTTGCAAAAAAAATCATAAACACGTGTTTTATATGTATACACATTTTGTTTTTTATTTATCTTATCAAAGGAGAGACGTCTTCAAAGGATCGGTCATTCTTGTAACTGTAGTAATGACCAATGGCATCTTTGTCGGTACTCTCTCTCTCTCTCTTCCCCCCCCCCCTCTCTCTCTCTCTCTCTCTCTTTTTTTTTCTCTCACTTTCTCCTTGTCTTAGCTCTATCCCTTTATCACTGTCTTTCTTCTCTCTGTCTGTATATCTGTCTGTCTGTCTGTCAGTCTCTCTCTCCGTTATTTTCTTCCTTCCTTTCTCTTTATCTCTCTTTTTACTCTCTCTTTCTCCCTGTTTTTCTCTGTCTTTCTGTGTCTCTGTCTCACTCACACATAAATATTAAAAAATAATTGCAGGTTTGACATTGCGATATGTGACACTGTCCAGATATCGGTGTTATTTATATAACTACACTATGCCCCGACAATTTTATTTTCTTTTCGTACATACATAACGACCACCGAATGATGATGTAACATGGTCTCATTAACGTTCAGAATTAATATAAATTATAACAATTATAATATAACCAACTTTCGTGGGTTAATGCATTGATACGTTGCTTTCAGGATATTTTATCATCAGGGAAGTCTCCCTTTGAATAAAAACAATCAATAGAGAATTATAAAACAAGGTAGCTGGGTCACTTATAATATAATATATGGCCTCCACTGAGTGAGCGAATTACTTTAAACCAGCTGGTGTGTAGTTGATTGATCAGATTTATATAGAGTAAACATGGCTTTTTCAAGCCAGCGAGGTTTCTAATAAACATAGCGTACAATAAACCTCAGGCCTGCACCCACAAGACGAGAAACAGGAGGAGAGTGATAGCTCTGGCATCATGTACAAAAAACAGGTCCCATCCACTGGTCGTAATTCTCACGGACCTCCCATAAACGCTCTCCAGGCTGGCGCGTTAGAACGACATCTGCCGGGGGACGTGAGGCGACTCAGGCGTTACGTACTTCACAAAACAAAACACGCCTAGCGCAAACTAGGAACCGGCTATACTATATGCCGCCCGCGCAAAACGTTACTTCCGTAAAACGGAACTTGTGAAAAAAAGCTAAGGATACTAAAAAAAGGGATACGCAAGCCAATCTGAGGACAAGCTGGTATTACGTACCAAAACTTCTTTGTTTTTTTCTTTTAAACTTCAATCAAGTAATCTGGATTTTTCACTCAAGAACCGTATTATCCTGGAGGACGATTGAATTTCGTCTTCCTATTTGCTGCCTATCATCTTCAAGCGGGAGTTGTTGAAACGGATTTGTTAATATTATGATTGACATGAGGTACACTGTATTGAGGGGAGCAGTGTTTATTCTGATATTATTTACTATCCAGTTAACCAGAGAAAAAAATAGTTTTGTGGTTACAAGGAATTTGAGAAAATTGGACTTTCGCGGGACTGATTTCTGAGAAAGTGAAAACTAAAACAGCTGCCAGTCTTGTATTACATATACATACCAACTGCATACTGCATATTGTTTGAACGAAAGTCTCTATGAATATGGAGAGGACAATGATTAAATTCCACTTGTTGAGTGGAGCACGGAGAGAATTGCTTCTTATATCAAGATGAATAAACGGTGGTTTAAATGAAAAATATGGAATACACAATTAATCATGAGGAACCTGTCGAATGTTTGGAACATTGTCATTGAATAAAACTCAAGTTTGATGTCTAATAGACCGGATCTATGCTTTAATTATTCAGCTCTATAACAAGGCTACCTTGGCTTTCAGATGTACTGATGAATCAAATTAATTATGGGACAAAGGTTTGACAACAAAATATATAGAAAATGACAATCATCCTTTGAGCTTCTCTGGTTGGCTGTTTAATACCTGTTCGTTGAGTGAGATTACAAGTTTGAAAGAGATGACCAACAGGAACACTGAAGAGATAAACCGGGTATAGTTGGGCAGGAGATTTGTTAAATTGGAAATAAGATCAGAACGTACTTCCTCAAGTTGATACTTTCACACTGAATCATGTACTGTTCCAGAGCGGAGTTGGGATCTGTTACGATGTTCACGCCGGATTGTGGTCAGGTATAGGAACATCTTTTACTCGACACAAGAAACGCTTCGTACAGGCTGAGAGGCGGCGATAACCTCGAGTTCTGTGCAGGATTTTTCTAGGTCATTTGCCTGACGAGGAACCGATTGAAAGCTACTGATTTATACAGAATTACAGGTCTTGTCCGTCACATCTTTAACTAAAATCTTCTCACTGCATCAAAACTAAGAAATACATATCAAAGTATACCTTGAAATAAGATGTCAAAGAATGTTCTGATCTGTTAAGGCCAATAAATAACACTAGGATAATAAAATCAACTGTTGGTGTACATATTGCTAGTGTAAACGCCTTCCTTCTTGAAAGTGTGCTCTTATATACATTCTTAAGTTAGACTGCATGGTGTTCCCGCTGTTGGGGCTGATAGCTTTGAGATAGTCTGGGAACATTATAATTATCTTCATGAATCATACTCGGTTCAGTTACAAGTTTAAGCAGAGAGGAGCACAGGTACTGTGACAAAGGTGCTACCTGACTGGTGAAGCGGGCAAAAACAGCTTGAGGACGATCGCTGGAAACCGAAACGCAACCCATGTCTATTGACAGGTTTTCCAGCACTGGCTTGTTGCAGGTCTGGAAAAGTTCATCAGATTAAATCCTCAGCACTTTAGTTTTTAAGACATAGTCACTGATGGTAGAGGGATGCACCAGTGAGAGTACAAAACAAACGATGCTTTTCCCAAACCACGTGAGGGGGAACTACATCAGCTGTTGAAACGGAAACTTGAGACAGCCCTGCACTAAATGGCCCGGGCACAGATGAGTGGGTCAGTGATGAAACTTAAAATGAATGGAGGGCGCAATAAATTCAGTAATGCGAGACCAGCAGATATAAGTACAAAACGGGGGTGAAGAAACTTGAAAAATAATTGCCCTATTTAATTCGTGCCAGCGCCAATATTGTTTGATGACCTGACCACCATCTGATTTGCATTTTCAATAAAATCTCCACCATCCGTTGTTAGCTCGCCGACATTTCACACACGGATAGCTCCGTGCCCAGACAAGCGGCCTGCGCCCATGGCTTGAGTCGGAGAATAGAAGCCCGTGAAAGACTCACGGTTCGTGATGCAAGGCGTTGGCCAAAGCCATGGCCCGTCGGGGAGTTCTGGTCTCCTTAGTTATATATCTTATGTTCCCTGCCAACATCATCGGACTGTGGTGGTAAGTAATTTTTCTCAGCCTCCGGTTTTCACTCCATCTCCCTCTGCCGCCTTAGCTAACGGTTCCTTTGAACTTTCCGTCTACCCTCACCTCACCGCAAGGTGCGGCGTAATTAGAGTTCACTTATACTTCTCCTTACTCAACGCCCGCGGACTTGTCATAATAAATGCAGTGAAAAGGCATAGATACCTTCACTCGCCAAACGATTCTTTATATAATATTTATGCAAGACACAATACACCTTTATAATTCCCCCATTTCACCTTTTCGACCAATTTGGCATTTCAAAAAAAGTATTGGGTAGTCATACGTTTTTTTTTTTTTTATATATTTTAAAACATTTTTCGGGACACAAAAATAGATTTTTTGGTCCAAATTAAAGAATTTAATGTTAAATATGACACGAACGTTTCCACAACTGACATAGACGCACGTTAAACTTTTTTCGCTGAAACTGCCCCGTTGGGATGACGGACTTGCGTAAGATATCAGCAAAAGATTGAGCGTATCGCCTGGTACATATACTCTAGTCTGAAATTCTGAAATAATGTAAACCTTCCGTTTGCTATGACTGCATAGATCTGACCCTTGAGTAGCCTTCCAGTAATCCAAGCAGCCAGAACGGATTAACGTATTAAACAGCATCTCTCTCCAGCACAGGTGGTCGTGTGATCTCATGATCATACACGCTACTAACCCCGCACTCAGTATTTCCTAGAGATTTGTTCCAGAGAGGCATCCAGTCTTTTTATACACAAGCTCCAAATATCTTATAAGAAACACCCCCTGCGCCCGTTTCTAGGTGCATCTCTTCCACGTTACTTGACGGTATTACTGTTTCAACCGGAGCCGTATCTCAATATAAACAGATTTGTATCGGGGTAATCAGGCCCATACTGACAGAGTTTTAAAAACTCAACCTTTGCTTTTGTTGGCATCAGCGGAATGTCGAGTGAATGACGCCTCACCCGCGGATGACTGTTTTCCTATATTTGTGGGAACACACCCGGTTTTATTGTAAAATAAATTCTACTGATAAAGAAGTAACTATTTAGTCATTTGCTGCTTTTGTTATAATAAAGATATACAATGATAATGAACATAATAGGGAAAAATATTTTCATAAGAAAATAACTTTCAGCACTAAATACACAATTTACGTCCGCCATAATTTTAATTAACGGGGTGTGGTATAAATGCGTCAGGCGTGATAAATTGCTGGGTCGTGCAATTACTGGTTTTGACATTAATTAAAGACGTAAATTTATTTAGGACATTTATATGCGTAGCTCATTTGCATATATCAGTCCGACCAATCATTTTACGTGTTTATGCCATCAGCTGATTATAATATGCGCCCCCCGTCAAGTCACGAAACATCTGTCTTTACAGATTGATGGTCTGCACCTCCGGGCCACCTTTTTGTATATAATGTACACAGGTAATATTTAAATGCATAATATGTTTAATGTATAACATTTATACAAGTATACACTAGGAGAGACATAGACTATTGTTGTTCTTTCATTGATATCTTATAAATTCGGGTCTTCTATCCACAATTTTATAGTTTTAATTATGTAACCTAATAATCCAGTAAGTTTCGTTGCAGGGGCGTCAATACAGGGGGGTTTGGGTATAAAATCCCCTCCCCGCCCCCCCCCCCCCCACACACACACATTTCGGCAAGGGTGGATGATAAATGTAAACATCCCTCCCCTGCCATTCAGAGAGTAAGATTTATATATATATATATATATTTACTGGATATCGAAAATATATATATCACTAATTTTCATTTTAACATGCGATTAAAAAGCAGACCCAAATAAGACAGCTAAATGGTCATCTGCTAAAGATTAATAAACGGAAAATACAGCCTGAAATAAAAAAAACTATTATATATATAGATAATTATAAAATGGGAAAAACTGTGATAAAGTCAGTGTCAGAGCACATATTGTGATATGTCATAACTTCTGGACAATTAGCCATTTAAAAAATGAGCCTAAGCTTTCTTAATACACAATGTTTGTTAGATTTATAAACGGAATGAACAAATTACAAAAAAATCAAGAGAAAAGATAAAGGTGATTGATGACACATTTGAGATTTTAACTTCACTATTTGTGACCAATTATTATAACTTTTTCACAAGAAAAAAAAAGACAAAAGAGTTTGATGACACATTTGAGGTTTTAACTTTACTATTTTGACCATTTATTATAACTTTTTCTTAAGAGAAAAGACAAAAGAGTTTGATGACGCATTTGAGAGTTTAACTTCACTAATCTTTTGGTGGAGACGAAGGACAATGCCCCCCTGGGACACTTGAGGGATCACTTGTTGTCTGAAGAGCCGTGCTCTGGGAGATGTCATCATCCACATCCTTATGTATGTCAGTAGAACAGAGCGCAGATTCAATCTTATATTTGTTAAGCACAGGGGAATCGTTTAACAATGTATTTCAAAGTTATAATTAGTTTTGCTTTACGTGTGATTAAAATCAATAGGTGCAAGATTTAAAAAAAAACCTGAAGAGAAAAACACGGAGAACTTGATTTCAATGTTATTATTCTGCATAAGTCTGCAGAAACTAAACAAAATTTCTTCAAATAAATGAAACTCTCTGTGGATTTTAGTCGACGACCCGATGGGAAAAATGCAGGAAAATACAGGAAAGATGGTAAGGGGTTGGTTACAGGAAAGATAATCATTGCATTTGCTGTTTGTCAGGATTATAATATATTTATCGCAAATTAAAAATTTAAATAAGTAAATAAACTTTTGTGTTTACAACTTATTATTTAATACTAGACTGATTTAGTGAAAGTTGAGTATATGTAGACTGACATTTATTGGCATTTTTTTATATATATTCGTTTAAATGGCTGACACTATATTTGTTTGTGACAAGTCACCTATTCCATATACCGCTGTGGATCTTGTTCTGTTGTTCAGGTCTCATAGCTATTGTACAAAATTCAGAGAAGAAGAGTAAAATTAAGAAAAGTAAAAAGGTATATATATATATATATATATATATATATAAATATATATATATATATATATATATATATATATATATATAATTTGATGGATGTGCTCAATACCGAGAGAAATTTAATAATTGTAAAAACTAAGGGGAAGTCGTTCCAATACATTAACCATCATTGATTTTCGACATTTGCATGTTATAAACTATCACACCATTTCTATCTGATCTACAGTATTTCTAGAACATTATCCTTTTTAATTTACTTAAAGTGCTATACCAAATATTACGACTTGCGACCTGTGACATCGGGATTTTAGTGTGTTCGCAAAATGGCAGCCCCAGAGAGCTTCCTAGAAACTTTTAGAAATAAACCTGTAAGGGTTCTACAAGGGTTTGGGGATACGAAATGAGAGAAAGCCGAGGATAGAAAATATATCTGCCGAGAGAGTTTGGTAGCACGGGAACGTTTGTCGGCAGAGATTTCATGGGAATAACGGTTTTTCTTCCAGGCCCAAATCCTCAAATTATAATAGTATATTTTATGTACATTATTCTACCGATATTCTATAACCATATTATTTGATTAACAAAAGACTATCGACTCCCTTAATTTGCAGGTTATCATCTTTTCGCTTTTTTTTGCATTTTTACTATCGATCCTCTCGGACTTCCTTATTTTTTAACATCATGATATACTTGTTCTATTTGACATCTATTATTTGCAGTGTATTTTTAAGTGATTAACCTTCTACCTAGTACCACTTTCCGATTTCCATTATGTGCTGGATCCCTTTCTCTCAATACTCTCTTTAATCAAATATTTATATGTAAGTACCTCATCACACTTTTTGGATTAAATTATATTTCAGACAGATATAGTTTTTCCTGCGTTTGCGTAATTGACCATTGATGTGTTTGATATTGATTTCCTTGGATCTTACTGAATATATATATCTACCTTGTTTGGATACGTTTAGAATATTGCGGATGGAATATAACATTAATAGATGGAAAATACTAATATCACAAGTGGTGCTGTGTCTACCATACTTTTGGAAATCCAAACTTTCCGTCAAATGTTTAACCTTCCAACAGTGAGAGAGTAAGAAGTAATCATATGAATTAACCAACAAAATCAAAATGCAATATTATCAACATGCGTGTGAAATGAGTACTTTTCAGTCTGTCTGGCAAAGGAAGTGTCATATATGTTCATTATAGATTAAAAAAAAGTATTTATGTCCATTTCGCATGAGATATATCGTTACATACAGTACCAATAGCTAAGTCATTGACCCATGGACGCTAAGTTTCCAAATATAACGAGTTCGTGTGGTACATTACTCGATTTATGGACAATTAAAACAGGTTTCCCATAATTAAAATGTAATTAAGAAATAAACCGATGTATAATGAACTTATGTTTTCTTAATAATTGCGCTTACTTGACGGTTTTATTTGTCTGTGGTGTTGACTTGTTCTTATATACGGAGAGTAAGTGCTTGCTGCACCGTTGATTAACATCAATCAAAATTTTGGTGATCGTAAAGTTATATTGTACCAGGTGTTATTGGACCTTATGAAATCTGAATTGATCACTTTAACTATTTCATCACCTATTATACGTTCCGGTTACGCCTTATTAGACAGACGCCTCTTTTGTATTGATTGTTTATTTCTACAAATATCGATGTCTGAATTGCTTTTTAGTTTTTCATTCTGTCGACCTTTACCATCTAGAGCTTAGAATCAGAACAGCTATAACAATGAAGTGTTCTGTGCTGGTTCTTGTTGAATTTAAGGTTATTACCAAGACTAAAATCTTAACTAAATGGTCACCTTCCAAAAGGTTCTGATCGAGCATGCCAAAGTCTTTGATATGCTTTAATCGTAAATAACGCATTTTGGCTTTACAAAAGCTCATTGATAAGCAGTGTGCAGTTCTGTATTATATCTCCCTCATGTATGACCCCTCTCTAAAATCTTGGCTAAACTTACAATGCCCCTTCAGCACAACTGTAGTATTCGTTATATATAATTCTCGATTTTCTTATTATAAATTGGCCCTAAATCTTCGCCACAAGTTTCTGCTCTTTCAATTCTAAGAAGCCATTAATTTCCCGCTAATCCTTCTATTCCTTATTTCTGTTGAATATTCATAAGTCCCCTGAACATGTTTTCCATTTTCCTGCTCTATCGGTGATATTACGCTTGTTGTCTGTTAATACAGATATCTGAAGTCTTTTCAATAAAAAAAATGCCTTGTAATTTTGAAAACGAATAAGCCAAACAGTATTATACAGGTTGTCCGTTTTATTCATATCCACGTGTTTATAACATATGGGGTGCCCGACAAAATGGCTGCCGGTCGTAACCCAAACACGTGCAACAAGGACATTTGGGCGACCAGACGAACCTGAGTTTTGCAAATGTAAATAAAAAAAGTTCCTACCAAAGTCATGCACAGGGGCGTGATAAAAACTTTTCTGAACAGGAATTACCTACAGTGCAGTAACATGTAACCACAGTAAACCAGAAATAACACAAATACGAAAAAAATGAGGCTGGTAAAAAGCTGGTTTTAAGGGCTATATAACCTGCGAACGGCTGTTTTGGGTGGTTTAAAATTTGAAAACATTGAACATATTAAACTGTAGATATATTGTTTTGATTGACATTTTACCTATGACATTCGACACCGTCAGTTCTGTGTTCTGTGATTTGTGGTCTATCAACTCTTGTTTGTTAGCGGATTTTCTCAATAATGATTCTTTGGGGGGGGGGGGGGGGGGGGTCATAAAATTTTCTATCAGGATTATATAATAGTGTATATGTAGGTTAAAATAATTGAATTTTCTTAGGTGGTAAATTCTTTTAGCAAGCACATATCCCCTGTAAACTTGTTTGAATATTCCAGAACAATGTCGGATTCAATAATCAAGTTCATGTAATTTGTGTCACTGCCCTCCCTGTCTGGTTAATATTTCTGGCTCATATGAATTTTCTAATGCTCTCGTAAACCTAGATTGCTAGGATCTGTGTCAATACCTTTCGGGTGATGGATGAGTGACTTGTCAGGTCTACCTGTGGGTGATAAATTGATCACGTGTTCTCCCCTGCAGGTGTTTCTCTTCATAAAAAGACCATTACAGTTATAACGGAAATTTTGATCTTTCACATGTCCGAGCCGTCCTTCATTTAGAATTCATTTGGTTTAAGATAATACATGAAGTATAAACAATTTATTAATCTTACATGCATTATACAACTCATAATAACAACTAATACTCTCTTCTATTGGACAGTTGTCCATGGGTTGTCTGTTGGGGTGGAGAAAACCACCACCATTTGACGTTCAACAACACCCTCTCTCGTAGCCACGCCGGAAATAGAACCCGGGTCACCAGCGGAGAAAGGCGACCGTTTTACCACTTGACCTTCCAGGCACTGTGATATGATAATGATAATAATAATAATAATTATTATTATTATTATTATTATTATTATTATAATTAGTACCATAATATTAGTACTTAACCAGATCATAATAAACGTATAATTGTATAACACCTCGTGTCAATTTACTTCGTTACGCATGCTTATCCAGTAACCATATTTGTTTGATCGTAGTCAAGAAGAATTAATATTTTCTATTTATTATTTTGCTTCTCGTTTAACAATGAGATTTCATTTGAAAGAACAGGGTAATGAAATAGTAACTAATCCAATTTGTTTTTTTTTTTATCAGAATATGTATGGTTTCATCGATAATTTACCATAACATTCCATAATAATGCCGTCTTTATAGTTAGATTTGGTTGAAAATACGTGTATTCTACCACCGTCCGCACATAAAATAATATTAGCTGCCGCTAGGAACTCGTCATTTTCAATTATTTTTGTAAATTACTCACTTCATTTCCCGAGTTTTATTCTTGGTTTTAATGAGCCAAAGTTCCGGGTTTGTGCAGGAAAACGCGTTACTATGGAAACAACTTCGTTTCAGTAGCCTTTTATAGGTTGATTCCTTTCAACTAAAACGTGTTTTCACAATGGAAATTAGAATTAATGACAGTGAAATACCTTTAACTCGCAATATAGACTGAAAGCGACAAACGTTTTTTCCGCGTAAGATGTGAATGAAATTATTTTAGCGGTCACCCACACAAAAGTGTATTATAATATATAATATGATATGAAAAATGTATTATATTATATTAATATATTATACTTCTCGTAATGAGGGGCAGGGGCGCATCCAGGATCTTTGGGAGGGTTTGTTTCATAAATAACGAGACACTAATATTCTTAAAAAGCAAACAACTCCTCAATTTAATGGGGACTTAGCCCTACAGATATGGGAAATACAGTAATATACTTTTAGTCTCTCCCCCCCCCCCCCCCCATCTTTCCCATCTCGAACCCCTTGCTATGCACTTAGGGGCACCTTAGTATAAAGTATGGGGTACTTTCTATCACACTACATTTATATTATTGTTTAATACCTGTTAAGGTAGAAGTGTATATATATACAGATGGGCAAAACAATCCTAATGCCATTATATAAGGTGAGATCATGTGCAAACCCTCCACAGAGATAACAGTCACTAAACAAAAAAACATGTTTATAAAACACTAAACATTTTTTAACGATATTTATAAGCAAGGATCCGCAGGAATACATATAAATATAAAGTTTAAATTAAACTCTGCATTTATACCTATAAGGAGCTGAGTATTATGCCTGTAATCTGAAAAAGATACTAAATGTAAACTTACTGGGAACCAGTTAGAGTAATAATGTATTCAGAACCCATGCATTTATTTTTCAATCGTGTTAAAACTAGAGCACTTGTATTTTGTTTGGATTAATGTTATAATGTATACGTTCAGATATGTTAATCCAATTAAAAAACTCACCTTATTTAAAGATTAAAGATATTATAATAATTAATATTATTATTATTAGCATAATTATTATCATAATAATTATATAAAAATTAAGATCGCGCATAGAATTTGCTGGTCGAGAAGATTCCAATAAGTAATTTTAAGCAGTTTTATTTTCAAAAATAAAGAAAATGGAATAAAACATGCACTGCTAATATTTTACCATGAAAAATATTTGGAACTAATATTTTTACGAGTAAATATATATAAACAAAATTATACTTTATGTATTATATATTATACAATAATTAATTGTATATTTACATATATTATATTTATTTAATATTTTGTTACCATTTTAGTCTTATGTCTTTTCTTACAAGGACTTAAATTCAAGCATTAATGTGTAAAAACAGGTGCACTGGTATTACATAATAGAATGATATATTACTTTATGAAATCATATAAAACATATGTTTTTTTACACAAAGCATGGGTAATGGGAAGTGCTCTTTAAGATAAGGTTGGTCAGAATTGACGCCCACAGTACCACAGATATCTCAAAAACAAACACCAATAACAGCCCAGCTTGACACCCCCACGACCTGCGCGTATTCCACGAATTCCGGGCATGCGTTCATACACCCCTCCACAGCTGTCCTGTATCGGGCGAACTTGATGACGTCACGAATATGTACCAAAACGTAGGGTGAACGTCCTCAACTTCGGCAGGAATGGTTAAACACACTTGTTGCTGTTTGGACCACCCCACGTTTCATAGCTCTCCGGCATTTCCTGCACACCGCAAACACTTATTTTGGGCATTTATCGCCCTTGACATTGACCGAAATTTTACATTCCTTTTGACCGCGAATCCGCAGATGTTACACGATTACCCTCAGTAAACCAGTCTTTGTAGTGTTATAATGGACGGCAGTGTTTTGTTATCTGTGTTATACAAGGAGCTATATATGAAAAGTGGTGTACCTGACGGGGTGGTCGTTTTACCCAGGTGGTAATATAGAAAGTTTCACATATATATAAATATATATATATATATATATATATATATATATATATATGTCTCTCTTCTTTTTGTGTTCATTGACTATATATATATACATATATATAATTACATTAAATTAAATTACACAATCTAGCTAATATTTTAGTTATCTGTAACGGTTAAATCTGCTTATATATATATATATATATATATATATATATATATATATATATATGATGCCATACATAATATTTTACAAATTATACATATTTATTCAGTCAACACAGCACATGGGATGAAAATATATTAATCCCTCCATTTTTCATGAACATTTCATCCATCACGGTAAGATTATATCCAATTATTTTATATCACTAAGATTACATTATTTAAATTATCAATAATGTTGATGTTTATAAATATCATGCAACTTTAAAATTAATATTGTTATACCGGTACGATGCCCCAGGCAAATTTATCATAATTGATCGATAACTGTATTTCATATACATTATACAATAAAATCAAAAGTATTACAAATACAACATTTTGGTAAACTAGCAGCGTGTGGGCCAAAGGGAGACATTAGGCACGCACAATTAGCAGAAACATTAATTGTCACTGAGTGCAAACTAACGACGGTAAATGTGTGCCTGTAGCTTTAAGGTGCGCGGAATTCCTATTAAGGTGACCACATCCTAGAAGGTCAGTCGGTAAATGAGTCATATACCCCCATTTGACAACGCTCACAAAGGATACATGCGGCCACAGAAACCAAGACTGGATAGAGATACGATACATGACAAAAAGGAGAGAAAGCCAGACGAAGACAGAAACGTAAGTTGTCTAATTAAACACAAGAGCGCTTCAATTTCAGCGCAATGCTTCCCACGGGGCGGGTCAGAATGCGACATTCGGCATTAATCATAAACTCTAAGTCGTAGTCACGCGCCTTCACGTTTACCCCGCGCAAAGACGAGAATGCAATAGGGCGGGCCTGGCAGCAATTGGTCACTCTACAAATAAATCTATGGGAGCAATTTACAGGCGGCTATAATATCGTTGAACCTAGATGTCCAGAGGTTCTGTCTGACTGGTGAACATGTGTCAATCGGTGGTTACAGTTCGTTCGGGATTCATTTGTGAATGATATAAATGACAGAAAAACGGACATATCACAGGTTTTATCAAATTGTGTATTTTTTATTTCCATATTACCATATGTATATTTTTTATTTTTTGGTACCAGTTGATATTGTACTGAATTGGATCTAAATAAACTATACTGTACTATACTATGCATTTATGTATGCAAGGACATAAAGCATGTGTTTTATTGTTGCCTTAACATTATTAACAGGGACACGAAAGGACCGTATATGTATTAAAAAATCACGAAATTGCCAATTTATTAAATAGCTACGTTATATATCGGTTATTATAAGTCGGTTATATGAGGATATTTTCGATTAAGCACACACACAGCAAATATATGCAATAGTCTAAATTTGAATGTTAATTATCACATATTTATATATATGCATTTATATATATATATGTATATATATATATATATATATATATATATATATAATCTCCGGAATAATTAAAACAATTGCTATACATACTCAATGTTTATTTAATATATAAAAATTTGCAATTAACAATTGAAATAACAAATGATGTATTTTTTATTACCATACTGATAACGCATAAACAGTGCACATAAATAATTCTGATACTGTACTGGAAAATCATTTATAATTTTAAATAATACATGTGTTTGAGGGAGGAAATAATGAGCTACGAAGGAAACAGTCCATTTACACAGATTTGTAAGTAAAATTTTATTCAAAGTTAATATATAATATAGCTGCTAAGAAATCAATATTCGTAAATATATTCCTCGTATATGCCCCCCCAAAATAATATTATAATAATTTAATAATATATTATTAATAGTAATGTTAATAATAATCATAATTTAATAATAATATTAACAGAAACAACAGTAATAATAATATTGATAAAAAAATATTAATAATAATTATAATAAATAAAAATAATAAATAATAATAATTATTATTATCATTATTATTATTATCATTATGATTATTATTATTATTATTATTATTATTATTATTTTTATTATATAGAAATATAATCAACATAAAAGCACACATGTATACTACTACATGCACTTCTACATATTTACATATCCATACTACATACTATCACATTCATATTATATGACACTGAAAACTATACAAAGGACAAGAATTCAGCAATATGATGAGGCTGCCGGCGGTGGGTCCGTCATGTTACAGTTGGTCGTGATTAATTACCCTCCAATACTAGCGTGACGTCCAGACAAACACCGCCACGCAATTAATAATGATTAATTCCCTTCAGTAGCAAAGTTCAGTCCATATATGGAGCTGCGACCGGGTGGTATACGGGGGGTCACTACCTTGAGATTGTCACACTGGTCTGGTGTGGTGTAATATTATTTCTTAACAAGGATTTTAATGGAAAGCTGCTACTTAACCAGGTGAAGGGTAAGAACTTGTTTTATAAAAATCCTTGGCTAGATTGCCGTATTTTGTTCCTCACTACGAATCATTACATGTGTAAGTATATGAATATTTCAAATACGCCTAACACTGCAGCATAATTACTCAGAAAATTCTCGGTTATTTGAATACATTTAAATCGAACTGGCAGATCTGCATACTTGCGTCATCTATCTATCCATCTGCATGTCTATCTGACTATGTTTATCTATCTAGCTATCTATCTATTTATCTATCCATCTATCTACCAAGCTAGCTTGCTATCTAGCTATCTAGCTATCTATCTAGCTATTTATCTATCTATCTATCTATCTGTCTATCTATCTATCTATCTAGCTATTTATCTATCTATCTATCTATCTGTCTATCTATCTATCTATTTAGCTGGCCCTCTGGCATATATAATATATACCTATATATATATATATATTATATAAACACCTCTCTATATATATCTGTATATATCGTAAAGCCATTATATATAACTAAATATATTAATTATATAATATATTTATATTGTAAACATTTAAGATATATATATATATATATATATGTATATATATATATCAGTGGATCAGTTCAATAATACCAAATGTATTTGTGTGTTTATTCATTAACATATATGTGTACCCAGGTTTGTATATTTATTCTGGGTTTTACCAGTATTCTGATGTTAACAGCTGGGAGTGTACCTATTGATCACAGAACCCGTAAGAGTTAACTAATTCATCATCACCCTGGGACCGGAAGCCAAAAAAAACCTAATCGTTCTTCCGCATAAGAGTCCAAAAAGAACAAGCAATAGTGATATCAGTAAGGGATGATACAAGGTACTTATTTCAGCCTTCAGTCAAAGGCGCGTACCATGTTCAGACGAGAGAACGCTAATGTCGCCTGCTTCGTCGGCTTCTCTTTCGCGCCCAATCCGCTGATTTTACCTCCTTTATTAGAGATATGGTTGCTGTTAAAGAATCGTAAAACATTCACAGACGCAGAGGGGGGTGCTAGCAAACCGTGAAGTCTGGACAACCCCACTTGACCATCCCGACTGGGAGGGTATCGCTAGAGATGTACAAAATTCATGCGAAGTTTCCCGCCGGGTACACCACCATATTTCAAAGGTTGTCCTCCATAGATTTGTTTATTTGAGGCTAAAAGCTGGTTTCTTTCATCACCGGCTCTGCAGTGTGTCCAAATTCCAAAACTCTTGCAGCTTTACCGGGGACTCAATAGCGGGCGTATACTGTTAAAACCCCAGGCTTGTTAGAATGCTAGCTTTGCGGCGTTTTTTATGCGCAGTGAAGATGGCAGGCAGTGCGAAAGCCCCCGCCACTTAGCGTGGCCTACCAAGACAGGCTTATCAGTAGTTCTGGTATTAGCGTTGCGCAACCTGAAAACATTTTGCATCCATCATGCGCTAAAGTACGTCTTGTCTAGTCAAGCCCCAGCAACTAGTGACTACGGCAGGTAGAGACAACACGAGCAGCCCTTAGTGATTAATGAGTAATTCGCCTCAGCGCCATCAATCTCGTTTTAAGCAGCTACCGTCAGAATTAGTGATTTTTAACGAAAACTCTTATCGGCAAGAATGGAGTCTTCATCTTTGTCGGCCAGGTCTGAGATGCTATACAGAGTGTTAGGAGTTTGTACGCTCTGAGATGAAAGACCTCCGGAGCTTTGTAACATGGACGATACCGCTTGTAGCAACGTTGGCTGTATTTGCCGCTTTGTGATAGTCGTGATTGGGCCCAGCTGGGGACTGCATGTTTCGTGCCGCCTTGCGCTCGCCAGAGATTACCACAACAATTAAACCTCTCGGCCTCTGCAAACCCAGCCAAGTGTGGCCGTATAAACGTCAGCCCATCTGACTCTGTCGTAAAAGTAAATGAAAGATTGCCGACCCACTGCAGTCGACTCGCAGCTAGTTTAATTCTCCTTTCATTCCGGTATTCCTTACAATTGGTTGTAATGCCTCACCCTGTGGGGTCAAACGGTGCTCCCTGATGCGCACGGCGTTCATTCAACATCCGGTGGCTTTAATGTTTTATCATAAAGTGCTTTTCCCGAGCCGTGGTCGTCAAGATACCTTGCAGGGATAACGCTGTCACTTTCTCATCTTTACGGTATATATTAACATCTGGCGAGGACCTACCGGAAACGACAATGTCGTAATATACCAAAAACAATGGTTTGACCTGGCTTTCACCTGTCGTCTGCCGCACTTGTTACTTCATCGTTAAAGAAAGGAAATCGACTCTAAAAAGGATCCTAGAAAAATCTTCGAAAAAAATTACCAGGACAATAGTGAGGACAGAAAAGGAAGGAATTATCGCTGCCGACGAAATAAGGAGAATTTGAGATAATCCTATTATGCAATATTCGGAAAATCTGAACGGAATAATTTGCAAGACTTTGTACTGACATGATAGAATATTGTGGCCCTCTTTTTGGTCTTTACAATCGAGATACACACGGAAATACTGTGAATTAAATGTTTCTTATGTGTTTTCCTTCTAGGTTTACATCGAAAATGTTTCATTAACTGGGCAATATCTCCGTAAAGTCAATAGACAAGGATTAGTTTGTGATAGTTCTTTTCTTGGTGAAAGTGTAACGAAAACTGATACCACGGGATGTATGTTGAAACTCATCCGACAAAAATGTGTGAACACGTGTGTGTCGAGTTACTGCACACTTTTAAAACAGAATAACTGTCCGCATTGGCAGATAACCCTCCAATATCTCCGTTTGTTTCATATAACTTATTCTTGGTGTACAGACTTACTAGAGTGAATGCTAACCGAGCACCAAATGTTCTAAAATTAACTAAACCTTCGATGTAATGCTTTTACTTAATTTATCTATATTTTGTTCACATGTTTACATCATAGGATAAAACAAAAGTTACTGGTGGAGATAAAATGTGTTACACCTAAACTTTCGACAAATCAGCAACTACAAGGGGCTAAGCTATATGTCACATTCACTGAAGGTGAAATGAGATAATTAATTTCAGTGGAAGTCAATACAACCTGCGACACCTCAGCAGACGACGCACGTGGAGATAATGAAGACACTTGATAATGAAGATCTGTTCCCTGTGTAAGATCTTACTCTTTGCGGTGACGTCACTCTCACAAACTTTCACGTTTTCTTTCTTCAGGGCGGTTGGGAGTCCTTTACTTATGGACCCGAACACAATTTGTCGCAAGTCTCGCAAACTGGGAGGCAAACAAAGCGAGATTTGTCGAAAAGAACCCGAGATTGTTCGAGAGGTTGTATTAGGCGCCAAAAGAGCAATAGCGGAATGTCAGTATCAGTTCAGGGACCGACGATGGAACTGCTCAACGGCTTCAAAAGGATTTGGACGAATTCTCCGAAGAGGTAGGCATCATTTTTCGTATTAAGGATTTATTAACTTTTCTTGTCATTTCTTATCTTATTTTTCCTGGTGTAATATATCTTGCTCTTTTCAAATAAGATGTCATCACATTACACCCTTTTCTGTTATGATTATATTGTTTTATTCCTAATTTTTGTTATATTCTGATCTATCCTTGTGTCCATTTGAAATCAGCGTTATAAACTGCTGGATCACCACATTCACATGAAAAACATGTATCGGGTAGTAAAAATGATAGAGTTGAATATAAGGGTCTCCTGTGCAATTCATAATTGCACTACGTTTACTAAGTAAGGTAAAATGCTAGCCAGTGTCATACAATCATATACATGCTTTAAGTTTCTAGGCACTCATTATAATAAAATCCAAATATTTTAATGTAAAATGTCTGGAAATGTTATATAATTATATGTTTTTTTTCTAAATGTGTGTAGTAATAAAATTAGCAGTGATATCGACATGATTACTGGCACAGTAAAATATTACTACATACATTAAAAGTATTAAATAGACGCACCGAGCAAGACATTCTTTCATGCAAACTTTGTCACACAGACTGTCGTCACGTGCTATGACTAATAGATATTGGAGGAAAGTATATACAGAAATACATACATAATTATATTATAACCGTGTTAGTTTTTCTTCACATGTTTTGTATTTAGTTGTAACTGTCGTTTCATTTCAATGTCCTTTTATTTCAATGTTCTTGGATTTCAGTATCGTCCTATTCTCATGTTTTCCTATAACAATGTTCTTTCCATCAGTATCCTACAGTGTACACGTAATGTTCTTTTATTTTAACTTTGCTTTTTTAGTTCATGTATTACAGTTCTCATGTTCGTTTAATTAATCCTTCTATTCCAATGTTCTTTATGAAAATCCTTTTTATTTACCTTTTATTTCAATCCTCTTTTATATACTTATATTTCACTTTTTCTGCTTTAAGAACCAAGGTTACATATAATAAAATGGTAATTATGTATTTTCGAAGGATTTTTTTTTCAAAGGCATATATAAGATTTTTATCGCAAATTATAAACAAATGTAATATTCTGTAATATACATGAGATGTATAATTTTAGAAAAATTAGGGTTGTATAGTAAAAGGTGATGTTGTTTGAGAGTCATTGTGTCTCCTAAGTCGAATTTATGGGCTCAAATTTTGACCTTTAGCCTTAACGTTCTGCATGACGTGGCCAAGAAAACGATGCATTGTTCAATAGATATTTTTGAGCAGTTTTGGTCATTACATATCAAATATATTGGTTATCAAACTATAAGCCTTATTCTTATATAAGTATTCATTTCTGTTTATCATATAATAATAAAAGTTTGGAAATAAAGCAAGTAAAATAAGCCTTTTAAAAAACTTCTAAAATGTACATTTACCATCAGTTAGTAGTGTGCTGGTATACGTGCTTCGGATAGTCTGCCATGGAAGCTCTGCCAGTCAGACGCCAGGAGATAATGAAGTAGTTTTGAAGGAGAGACTATACATCTTCCTTTAAGCTTCCACACCGTGAACAAGGGGGTTCTCTTCCTGCCCGGAACAGCTTATCATAAGTGGCAAACCAAAAAATATAAATAGATATTTGTTTCAACAACAGGTTTAGAATGACAGTTAATCCATTAGCAATGTATTTTCTATCTCAACAGTATAAATCATTTGAAACCTGTTTCCCAAAGAAGCTTAAAAAGATGTTCCATGAACCACCTGTGCGAATATGTTTACCTCAAAGAAGATAAAGAAACCTTTATAGCGGCATGTATACAGTCCTAACATCTCTGACATATAAGTCCCCATTTAACAAACATGTAAACATGGAATCCGTGATAGGTTATACTTAGGACAGGTCTGAGTGCGGTGATTAAACAGCCTTACATTGTTGACATTTTCAGGCCACTCTATCTTATTACACCAAAATTAGGTCGATAGCTTCCGTAGATGTATAACAATTGCCAAAATTTCTGTGCCCTTGCCTCTCTATTTATACTTATTGTGCCTCTGTCTACTGCTCACCGTCCGTCTGATGTCTCTTTCTCTCTCTATAGCTTAACATTACATATCATAATATATATATATATATATATATATATATATATATATATATATATATGAAATAAGAAAATGTTATAAGTGCGACTACATCTTTATCAAGGTCCCGTTAGTAGTCATAATTTGGAAGTTTTACTGTACATGAATTCCAAGAGTTAGAAGAATTTTATTTTGAAACACGAGACAAAACAAAAAAAAAATTAAAAAATAACAATTAAATTCAGTTAAATTCAGATTCACCATCTCTCTGTATATTTGATTCTCTGTAAACCTGATTTTATGTGCACACGATGGTGACAACTTTATAAGTTAATATGTTTTAGATTTTATTATCATTTTAATTATCGGAAACGTGTCCATAACACGGCTGGCAGCATATTGATAATATTACTGCATTTGCATTTGATCTTATCTCAGCTCCTTAAGTCTGTTAATTTATAATAGTTCCTCCAACCACAAACTGTTAAACATGTTATTTCTGCAAGCGTTCAATGCAGGCATTTTTTTTTATCATTTTATGTAGGTGTTTCATACTAATCTTTAAATAATGAACTTTTTGTCCAAAATTTGAAATTAAGTGAAATATATTACTAGCCCCCCCCCCCCCCCCCAGGTTGGTCTTTTTGGCACCTCAGTCGTATTTTAATTCTTTTTTATAAAGGATTTACGATGAAACTTTCCTATGATCAAAGGACAACATGATAATAACATAATTGTTATGCCAGACAAGTAAAAGCACCACATATCAATAGAAAATTCTTGACTTGCTTATTTTTCTTGGAGGAAACTCCCGTGCGGCTGGAGCTCAAAATCTGTAAATTTCTATTGGTAAAAGTTTTTGATGCGGGGTCAACACTGATGCACCCAGTATCCAAGATACCAATCCTATAATTGGCCTAGCTTATCTATTATAAATGTGACAGACATAATATATGTAAATGACAATAAATTGGGTATCTTAAACTTCCTGTTCGTCAAGCAATAACATCAAAACAATGAAAGTATTGTGTCCAGATTCAAATTTACATACAAGCTGTTTGAGAAAGAAAGGCCTCCCTATCACTGATATGTAAGCATGGCTGCGGGAGAGGGCGACCGTGACCTCGTAGCCTGGTGTCTCCGTTAAAGGAGTCTTCATAACTCATGGTCTCTTGTCGATTTCGACACGCCACACATTGCGGCAGCGTATACATACCAAACATGTCAATGCCTATTGTACAGATACATGAAAAAAGAAAAAAAAAATTGCAGAGGTCAAGGGCCAAATTGTCAGTGGGGTAGTGTTGCGACCAAACAGATATATACAAATAAACCTCAAGTCACCCTTATACCGAAAGTTTATTTATGAAATGTTATTCGTTATATTACTTTAAAGCGTATTAACCTGACATGAATTTAGCGCCTTTAAAAGGATCTTATTTGGTATATCTTATAAGTTTTAGAGCGCCATCTACCAAAGCGGTCTGCCCTTTTATGACTCAGATTCTGAAAACCTCTCTATTCGAATTTTAAATTGGTTCAGCTAGCAGTTCATAAAGAGATCTTATATAAATACTGTATTTTATTATCTGTATTCATCATATGCTATCATTGTTTAAGATATGTAATGGCTTAAACACACAGGATGATTTTTTTTAACTAGCAATGAAAAACCTCTGTATAAAAATAAAAATATTTATGAAAATTTATTAAAATTATTTTATAAATTGAAAATATATATATTTCATAATATGTAGTTGGAGTCACGAAAATAAGGATATATAGAGATTGATGTATTTTGTCTGCATGTCATTGGGAAGTTCCCTTGGGTTGTGCGCGGGTGTTTTCATTTCCGAGGGTGTGAGGGTCTGTACTCCTTTAGATTGTCCCTTCGCACATTTTTTTCAGCGAGTAAGGCCGATGAACATTGCTGTTAATTATTCCTAATAAATGCCCATTGTAACACATGCTATTCGTCACCAATTAAGAACTCAACCGTTCCCGAGGCTCAGACAGGAACACACGGAAAGAACTATATATTTGAGCAACATCAAAGGGATGTTAAAACAAACGTAATAATAAAATCATCGGTACATTAATTGGGTCTGATTGGAAACGAATGAAGTCAGCGATAAAGTCAGGTTGAATTATTATAGTTCTATAAATAAACTATAATTACATGTAACGAAGAATTATGGAAGCATGGATAGTTAAAACTTAGTACATTTTCATATGGTTTGACGTGTTTAGCAAGATATCGCCTACCCCAAAGTAAGAAACGGATATATATATATATATATATATATATATATATATATATATATATATATATATCAGCTTCACAGTAAGGGCTGCTGTATTATCAACCACCTGTATTTGTGATTGTACTCGTCCTGGTCTAACAATAATTCCAGAATCGATATATGATCCAATATCCACACCTTGTTTACAGGAAAAGGGGTTCCACAAAAAAAAATAAGAATATACTTCAAGTATTTCGATCAATTGAAAAGCATATCTGTAAAGCAGAATAAAATACAAACACATCGGCGACCCCTGTCACAAAAAACCGGCTCTGAGTGTTCGGGTTCATTATATCTACAAGACAGATCATATTTTGTAATATCGGCGTTGGTTAACCGTAATATACCTGGCTTATATTTAATTCGTTGCTGGACCCGAACACAGAACAAGTTTAAGGCTTAAACTTAAGTGCGCATGCTCTTGGGAAAGGTATATTGTTAGAATTAGCGGTATATCCATAATTGCGACATGCGGCCTCTCAGTTTTAATGTGTACGCAAAATGAAGTCAACATGAGCCAGTTAAAGTACCTTCAAGAACAACGTCCAGACGAGAATCCGTCTGCGGAGAGTTTGGTGGTAAGGGGAGGTGTCTCGGTGAAGTTTAGGGCGGAATAACATTCTTTGGACCATGCCCAAATTCTAATAGTATAAACATTTATATTGTAACTGATGGTAACCACGCAACCGTTGTCACGCAGCTCCTATATGGCCACTCGTCGGAAAAGCTGGATTGTTGTCTTGAACATTCGGGAGCAATGGATCCTAGGGGTAGTTATTTCCATATTTTCCTAATAAATCCTGAGTACTTTTACATTATTTTGCAAAGGGGCCATCGCAGCGTTAGCAAAAACTATGCCAGGTAATTTGGCTCTTGTCAACCCGAGGCACCAGTGAACTCGGCGTATACCATCTAGTCCGGTTGAAAGCATGTGCCTCACAAACCCGGTCGAAGTCCCGCGGACCTGTCCAAATAGAAAAACGGGCTATATGGTAGTAAATCAAGTTCCAAACTCCAGATAATTTCTGATTGGAAGTTATTTTTCGCGCATCAATGAAAGAGTTTTACCCCCTCGATGAAACATCTATGTTATTTATAATTTGACAGATTCAACTGAACATAACCAAGTAAAAAATGAATTTATTTAAATTTAAAATAACATATATATTTAAGCATACTCTTTGTGTCACAGAAATAAACATTGTGAATCATAAGTTGTTTTTTATGATAACAACCATTCTTAAACTACATAAGATTATTTTATTCCAGAAAACCAAATTGAAAAAAAGAACGATTCATCGTAAGATAATGTTTCAGTCATTTGCGAAAGACTGGTCACATGACGGATGTCATATGGCATAGGTCACGTGATATATAATGTTCTCTAACTGACATAAGAGATTTTCATTAAATTATTAATTATACAATGCGGCTTTTTTACTCTCCTTATGATGCTTATTGTAAAAATTCCATTTGGTGTCTCTGCCAATGCACAATTATGTATCACATGATCAAGATTCTTATAGCACCCGAATATTTTTCATCGGATCTGAACTTGTTTCACAACATACTGCGCTAGCTATGTCGATGAATCTGTGTCCTTCGTCTCTTTTCTATTTGACCTGAAACTTGTTAATTATCAGTGATATACGTCAAGGTAACCGTCCTGGTAAACCGAATGGACGTAACACAATGTCATTTAACCACATGCTGAAACAGAATGTATGGTCAGCTAATGAACTTAAATTGAAAAATGAAGTACATTCCAGCTCCAAATTTTTATATTGAAAACACTTGTCACATCTAATTTTTTGTTAATGGTCAGGAGATCTGACAAAACCTTGCTAATTTTTTTTTCACCCGAGAGTAGGTCACATCAGGTATTTTGTAGGATTTACTTAAGACGAAACTTAATCTCCCCTCCTGAGCCATAAGGTCACTATCATCAATGATGTAGTCGAGCCCACACCATCCGAGTCCAGACTAGCCGAGTTCAAGTCCCAGTCATTGAGGTTCGAGTCCTATTCCACCTTCTTTGAGTCGGAGTATCTTAGAAACCGTGTGCAATCCTATAGTATACTATAAATATTAATTTTATTGCAAGAATGGGAAATTGAGATGATCGTATTTCAAGTTAACTATTTTTTTTTTACTTTACATGACGGATTATATATAGTATTCATTGGGAATTTCATATGGATCAATAAATGAACATTTACAGTTGTTCAACTGAAACTGTTTTTGTAATACTAATACTGTCAATAGAATGTACACGTGAGTCGTCGTTTTTGGTTTTTCCCAATTTTAGCGACAGACCCTATTTATTTATTTATCTATTTACTTATATGTATATATGCTTGTTTTAAGGAGACCGCTTGCGTTATAAAAACAGGCATGTATATATATATATATACATATATATATATATATATATATATATATATATATATATATATAGAGAGAGAGAGAGAGAGAGAGAGAGAGGAGTAAAGCGGATGAAGAGGAGGGGTCCAAGGAGTCCGGACCCCCTCCCCCCTTTTTTCAGTCACCGCAACCTGTTTAAGGGTTTCAAACCAAATTTGGAGCCCGGCCCCCTCCTTTCTCGACCTGGGGACCTTTTCAAACTTTTCTTCAGACAATTTTATAATTTTTTCACTTCATGTAAGATTTTATACTTTTTATATTATATCCAGAGTGGATACCCAAAAGCCAGCATAAAATCAGGTTTTTTTATTTATTTCTTATTGGTTTACGAATACTCCGATACTTCAAATTCCCTTTCGTTAAAAAAATGATTCTTTAAGTATTTTCACTTTCCTGGTTATATGTGTAGGTATATATTTACCCATACGTAGTAAATATTAGCATGGTTACAGACATGAAGTGATATACATGTATATAGGCCGAGTTTTATGTCTCATGAGCCTCTTGTTTCTAGGTTGACTTAAGTTCGTGTTAATGACTTTAATGGAAGGCAGCTGAAATTATAACAAAAACAATATTTATTTTCAAATGTTACCCATGGACCCTCGAAAATATATTAATAAACAAAGGAATAAAATAAAAACGGGTTGGGTATGTACATATATATTTATATGCACTTTCATGAAATGTTAAACCCCTTTAGCGCGAGAATACGTGATCGTATTGAAATACTGTGACAGGAAGTTTATATGTAAATATAAAAACTTCATCATGGTACAATTTGCAAGTTCATGCCAAACCTGAACAAAAGGATTCATATTAACATTGCGTTCATTGTCATACCTTTATACTTTCATCCCCATAAAATAATCAGCGCCACCAACGAACAAATGTTGTAGTAAACGTAAAAGGTCTTTTTCATATGCGAAATATTTAGTTGCACAACTACTGACAGAGGTTATGAATCAATAAACCCTCCTTTAGAGAGCTATCGTTAATATACCTGTATATACCCAAAAGGGGCCATGTCGAACCGAGCAGTGATTATTTGTAATTCGTTGTAAACACGGGTTCACTCAAAGGCCTATTATACAGAATCGCCAGTATTCGGCGCGGTGGGTCACGGCGGTGTCTTTGTGGTGATGCGGTTACCTTTGGGGCTCCGTGTGACAGACAAGTTGTTACAAAATGCTCTGTTGACGCGTTTTCTCCGCTAACGTTCTTGTGGGAAGGTATAAACAGCCTGTCGTCTATAAACACGTCATAAAACGCTTTCATGGGCAAGATGGGGAGTTTACAACCATGTCGACCCGAGGTACAGCAACAGAGGTGCCGACAGGGCCTTGTCAATACAAATGTATGTGTTAATGATACTTGGGAAACCGGGGCACACACTTGAAGATGTGTCTGAATGTGATATGGAGAAGATAAAATTGTATATATATATATATATATATATATATATATATATATATATAGATATATATATATATATTTTCAAATATTATATATATATATGTATATATTATAAATCATAAATGAAACAGATGTACACAGATATAGCTTAATTTGGCACATATAGTCCAGACAATTTTATAGCGATTTATTCATGTTTTTTTACGCGATCTTCCAGAGGCATTACAAGATTTGGGACATGTTTTCGTCTTGGGACAGTGTCTTTAGTCCGCTATTTTGGTATTTTGCTTGCTCTGCTAGTTGTCACGGTAGGACAGTATTTGGTCTTCTTTTAACACAGGCAGGATCTGATCGTTTATGGACAATAATCATCAGGACGATGACGGACATTTACGATTCCATCCTCTACGAACGATATTTGATCAACTGCGGATGGTATTTGTGATGTAACTATGAATAATAATCGACCATATAAAGACAATATTTGACCATATGCAGACGATATTGCATCAATTATGGACGATATATGATCATGCACGGATGATATGTGATCAACTACGGACGATTTGTGATCATGAATGGATGATAAATTATCGTATATGGACGATGTGTGATCTATATGGACAATATATGATCTATATTTGCGATATGTGATCATTAATGGACGATATGTGATCTAAGGACGATATGTGATCTACGGAAGCTATTAGATCATGAATGGACGAAATATGATCATGCACGGATGATATGTGATCATCCGAGGACGATATGTGATCATGTATGGATGGTATGTGATCAAGAATGGACGATTGTAATCTACGGACCATATGGGATCACGCAGGGACGAAATGTGATCAGCTACGGACGTTATGTAGTCATGCACGGAATATATGTGATCATCTACGGGCGATGTGTGATCATCTATGGACGTTATATGATCATCTGCGGACGTTATAGGACCATCTACGGACCTTTTTAAGTCCAAACAGTACTCAGGGGTCTTAGGACAGATATATATACCAGCCAGACCGCGGGAGCTGGCATTTTGCCTGATCATTGTCTGATAACTCAAGCTATCTAACCTGAGTTTTCTCCCCCAACACACCTGTTAGCCCCAAGCCAACTCGATATTCTAAATATATATGATATCTATAATCATGTTGGGCTGATATGATTATCTGTGAAATGGTTGCTCTTATGTTTGCCTGGCGGTCATCCGTCTTGGCAGGTAATTATATTTGTGGTGTTATCTGACTCTTTTAAGATAAATCCCCTGATAAAAGGCAAATACATAAACTTCCGCACGGACCTGGAACTGAGCTTTTTTATTTAAAAATATCTACTGCATTAAATAGAAAGTAGCATGTCATTCTCTGTCTGTTTGCTTGTCGTCTTTCTGTCTGTTTGCCTGTCGTCTGTATCTTCCTTTCTGGCATTTGTATTTTTAGCATTTTAACCACGTATTTGTTTACAAGTTGTACCATATTTTATGTACTTTGATGGCAGGTCGAACGTTTTTGTAATTATTTTTATCATTAATTTTACTCTTTGTGCAAGCTGTACTTCTCATTTGTTCTTCCGTAATTTTTGCGCAGGATGTAAATTTCTTTCTTGTACTTTTGCAATGTCTGAACAAGTAATATATACCTTTTGTTGTACTTCGATACTGTAAAAACATGTTGTCGTTTTTTGTCTGAACTTCTGTACTTCCTCTATACTTCGAAACAAGTAGTTTACATTTTTCCATACAATCAGAACAAGTCCTTCATTTTATTTTTGTACTCCAGTACTCTCTGAACAAGAAGTGCATTCCTTCTTTTGTGTTTCAATTCAATCGTAACAAATTGCTCGCTTCTTTTAGTTTCTGAAAAAAAAGTCATTTCTTTTCTTTTTTTATACTTTAGTACTTTCCGAAAAAAAATGTTTTTCTCTATTTTGCATTTATGTACTTTGTGGATAATTATATTTTTCTGGATTGTTTTTTTACTTCTGTACTTTCTAAATAGGTATTTCTTTCTGGATTTCTTTTTGTATTTCCGTACTTCAGATATGATGCCGAAAATAAAAAACTTGTTCGCTTTGACGTACTTTGCAGTTATAAAACAACATATTTTAACAATCTGCATGTATATCCATGTCAATGGCACATATTGTATGTGTGATGGTTTCGAAATGCCATTAACTGATAAGCCGTGGCAGATGAGAAGGAAAACAACTTTAGGTTACCGTCATCTACGTGTGCGGTGGTCAGAGCCAGTAATTCATCAAGAGGGACATAATACCCGTAAAAAGGGTCAGATCTTATATTGTTAACGACAGCACCGGCATACCTGAGATTCTATCATGAGCGGCAATTCAGGGGTCAAGTAGTGCAAACGAGAGCAAAGCGTGCGCGCAACAGTCAAGAATAGCCTCATGTGACATAGGTGTAAACGCAAACTGATTCCCAGGGCATATTTGACACAGGTGTAACAGAAAACTGTCTCCCAGGTAATTAAAACGGTCTGTGAAGGTGTTATGAAGAATTTATGAGGCATCCAGGCCAGCTCTGATTCTGCTATCATGGTCCTTGTGTACTAGTATAATCACATAGGATAAGCTTCTGTTACTTTGTCCTATTTCTGAATCCAGTTCTGTGAAAAAAAAAACAAAAAGCGGGACATTGTTCTCTACCTATATTGCATTTTTTCTTAATTTCCATGTTCTTAGCATTGTTCACACATTAACACACACAGATATATATATAGATGTATATATGTTTGTTCTCTCACATTTATTGATGACATATTTGGTCATTGTCTCTTTTCTCCTTTTTTTCTTCATCATCATCATCATCATCATCTTATAATTAATAATATTATTATTATTATTTTTATCATTGGTTTATTGTTGCCGTTGTATTTAGTTTTTATTAATCACATTTAACAAATATTTTTAAAGTTGTTTTGAAAAAAATAGAACATTTAAAGTAACTACCCTTAAATACACCTATAGAGACGCTCCTATATGGAAATCCAAATTTCAGTGACAATTTTCAGTGAACTAAGAAATGATTCGATCTGTATCCTCATAAATAGAGGAAACAGCAAAATTTAAGTAAAAGTTCACTCGTCCATATTATAAAGATAGAACATCATACAAAGATGAAATATCAGGGCCAATAAAGTTAAACCATTAATTTACCTCCGTCACCAAACCTCCCCCCCCCCCTCCCCCCCCCCCCCCCTAATAACAGTCCAACCATAGTTCATCCTCGTTGTACATTAATTGACTGTTGAACACTGCCATCTTACTTCCTTTGTAGAAATAACAGGGAGAGGGCCAAGATAAGCTATAAGTAGCTTTCACTCAATACTTTTGACGCATGTAGTATGTGATATTTCGAAATTATGTTTCACATCACACTCTACTTCCATATTGAGTATCAATAAAATATCTATAAAAAACATTACACCGATGTAAAGCTATCTCCAAAACACACACACAACCGGGTCGCTTTTAGAAGTGTAATGAAATAATAAGCTAATTGGCAGTTGTCACTGTCAAATACTCCATGTTTTATGCTGGTAACAAGACAACAGGATAAAGCACCAGAAGTTTTCGATACTGACCCATGTATATGGCTCCATCATTTTATATTCCGGGACACTTGACAAATGATCAATATTGATACAGCGGATGATAGATATTTTTCATATATTTGTCACGGTAATCACTACGTGATGCTTTATCTGTAAACGATATGTTCGTATGCCCTGCCTGATTAATATCAAGTTCAATGGTCTAACGAGAAAAATCGTGTTTTGTTCATTTTCCCTCGACTTTACATCTTAAGAAATTTTCTCTTTTACATTAACAAAGCAACGACGTGCCTGTGTTTTTTTCCCATAATTGTGTAATATATACACAAGGGCGTCAATACAGGGGGGTGGGGAAGGGGGGTTTATATCCCTCCCCAGCGTTTTAGCAAGGGGGATGGTAAATGAAACTCCTGCTATTCATAGAATACTATTTATATACTGAAAAAGAAGTATATTTATTATCATAATTATAGACTTTGGTTCCATTTCTGAGTTTACTATTTATCAGTGCATAACTCAACCTTATTGAGAATTAAACAAAATTAAATGGGAACATAATACCTTGTTTTTTAAAGCCTTATCCTCAATTGAAATCTATCTGAAATGTGTCATTCAGACATTAAAAGGTTTATTTATAGATATATATATATATATATATATGTATCTGTGTGTGTATGTGTGTGTTTATAAAAACGTTGCCCCAACTTTTATTACCCTCCTACGCCTGCGAGTCATCCCCTACCCTTAGAAGCCACTGGAATTGACGCCATCGGAAACAAAAGGTTCCGTTCAGTATATATACAAGTGAGCGACTCACCTACATTATTATACATTTCCAGATTTAGTCGTAAAATATAGTTCTTTGTTATTTAACTTTATTTTTCCAGAACACCGGAAGAAGTAGTCTTATTTTGTAATGACGTCATAATCACGTCACTGAAATTTTGCACTATGTTTCAGACACAAGGGAGACCGCCTTCGTGAACGCGGTGTCGTCGGCGGGGGTGGTTTTTCACATCACTCAGGCCTGCAGTATGGGACTGCTGTTACAGTGTACTTGTGATAATTCAAAAAGAAAGACTACAAACGGTAGTTTTGAATGGGGAGGATGCGGAGACAATGTCAAGTACGGATATAAAAAATCTAAGGAGTTCATGGACGCCGTGCCAAAACGAAAACGAGGCGACATCCGGACTATGATCCTGCTGCACAATAATGAGGCCGGAAGACTGGTAAGCGCATGCGCAAAACACTATTTACAAATACCTTGTTTATTAAAAGCACTTTTATACAAATTTATATAGCCAAATATCTTTGAACTTAAATTGTACGGGGTATACCGTCCTTTTGGCAGACAAACACAATCAAGCTCCTTAAAACAGAGCACACACAGATATAATGAAGTAATATGTAAGTAATGAGTTATTATTTCAAATTATAGATTTATATTTAATAATATTGATAAATTGATAGATGGGTTATTGTTCCTTCTTGTTATAAAGTCAACATCAACAACATTACTCAGTTTGAACCATGAACTTAGAAGATATGCTTTAGACACCATATTAACCATTATGTTGTCATCATTGTTACTATGGCAAAAAGGCCTTCTTCAGGGGTTAGCTTAAACAAACGTTACTCAGACTGTCCCTGACTTTCGAAGCTCACAGTTTCACCCTTATCTTACATCTGCTAATCGTTAAAAGAATGGAGACAAGTCCCCCAACCCTTGGTCGCTGTCAACATGGCGGTAAATTCCAACCAGCTAACCTCGTTTGTTTTCTGTGTTTATCAGAAGTTGCCGTGACCTTAATCCTGTGGTAACCATGCTGTCACGTGCACGTTGGAGGAGGGTCTATTGTGGAATATTTCAATTCTTAAAGGGGGGGGGGGGGATTCTGTACTTTTTTTTATACATTTTTTTCAGGAAGTACTGCTTTTTAGATATTCATTTTAGGTGTCCATTTCTGTCTCTTATATACTTTATTTTTCCCAGCTCAGGCTGCTTACACATTCTTTTCAGAACTTGTTTGAGAGTGACATCTTTGTTCACCCAAAGTTCGAAGACAGCGTTATCTTGCGGCAACGAATTCTTATAATCTCACCAGTGTTTTTATGTGACTGAAAATTTGAAAGATGGCGGACTCGTGTATTAAAACACACCGTCACATTCAGTAAAATTGTGCAAAAATTGTGCATAGATTGATACTTTCTGCATATTTGTGATCACACAATATAATACTTTATTCTTGTTTTCTAGTATCCATGAGTAATTTTGATAATATGTAGTACTCAAGCACATCGTTTACTCGGTGAGATGAGATATAATATATACTTTGGTATTATCGCAGATTTTTCTCTTTTTTTGTTCTTTTACTTTTCATAGCAGACTGTTTTTTTTTAATACCTGTTTTTTGCTCCTTTATCTCTACTTTGGACAAGGCTACTCATTGTAAATTTATATTATTTCTACCTGTTATGTTCTAGGTAAGGAAGTGTTTTTAATCAGATAATCAACACAGAGTCTATTCAGCCTTTGGATAAAGAATGTTGATATGAAAACCACATTCATCGAAACAAATAATGAAATATATTATATCCTATTATCTTATTTTACCTAACGATGCGGTATGCTTTATCAAGGCAACCTTTATCTAGAATTTATACATCTGAATTTTAAATTTAGGTTTAAAGATTATCACACGGTCCATAATCCATATATGCCCAAAAATCACACAGAATCACTTGTTGTGTAGGAAGTATATTGGTTAATATTGCCCATGCATTTAGGTATCATAGATTGTGCTGCATGTATTATCCGATCTTTCTTGGTGGTTTTTCTCCTTGAAACGCTTCTGTCTTTGTCAAAACTTGGTACGAGTATACTGCATTACACCTATTGAAATTAACATCAGTATAACAAAATTGTTTGGATCTACAAGAAAATGCTGCAATAAAATTCGTTTTCAGTTCAGGAAAAATTCGCCCTCTTCCACTTCTATTAACTTCTGTTGTCTGTAGACTGCCGTCAGGTATTCACAGCGGTATATATAACGGATGCAATGCACGGCATACGAACTGATGTACGACAGCTGAAACAGTAGTTTTTCTTTGATTAGCGGTCAGAATTTAATGGCGGAGACTGGGTGACTCGCCGGCACATTTGGTTGAAGGATATCATCACATCAAATACAAACCGTGTGTGTTAAAGTGTCGCATATATCAGCGGTGAGATTCCTCAAAGTTAATCGCAATTTGAGGAGGTGCGGTGCGAGAGCTGGTGATAGAGTACTCTAACTTTATTGCAGTCAAATGCTATAAAACCCGCGCGAATATCAGCTCCGTTATTACTAGAGCGCCCAGGACGAGTCGTATAAATGCAATTTGCAGCTCGGCTGCCTGTGCGCCAGGAGCATATTTCTCCACTGAGTATCAGGCAAGCTTTGTAAAGAAACAACTGCTAGTCGCTGTGATTACGACCAACAGATAAAGCATCAAGCGTGCACAAACCAGCTGCCGACCGAACCTGTCCCTTTGTTGTATGGCAACGTTTGACCTGGAGTGGGATATTAAAGTCACCTTTCTTTTCATATTTGAGTGAAAATTAAAGAGCTCGGCACAACATAAAAGAACACTTTACTACGTTGGACTGGGAGATCGTTGCTTAAACGTCGCCCGAGCCGGTTGCAGACAATCTATACAAGATATATATCACCCAGAATAAGGCAGACATGCGATAAAACCCGTCATTAAGTTTGAAAGACCCCCTATGACGAAGGGTTTTCTGTCTAAAAAGCTGGGGTGTCAACCGCCTGTGGGTGCCTACCACCTTCGCGTTGCCCATGGCAACGACTACACTCAAATGGACCGGCGTCAACGTTATCACAACATAAAACATTTTATTGCTGAACATCAGCAATTACGACTCCATCCCATTACAATTTTAGTTTCCGATGTTTCCTCATTGTTAAAAATACCAATGAACCAATTGTTCTCCATTTAAACAACAGACTAATCCAGGCACCAGAGGTGGTACTATCGTGACTATGGAGATATAGAGCAGAAACCTGCTAGCGGACCTTATATAATATAGTGGTTGCCATGGTCATTTTATTTTATTTCCCATAACCTGTTGTTGAATTAACAGTCTGAAGATTTGATTTTATTTAGTGGTTAGCAAGAATTTAATGTTTCTGCGAATATAACAGGGCTCGAATCTGGTATATCTTTCTACCAAACAATGGGGGCATGTAAAGCAGAACTTTTACCGACGCCAAAGGATTCTTTTCTATTTTACTTTTGAAACATTCAGTATTATGTATGAGAACATCAATAAATTACACGGTGTTGTACATATTTTACTATTTTATCATGTTTAAATTCCCGAAATCGATCACCGATGTTCCCCCGAAATGAAGTCTGGGTCAGATTCGGTAAAAAAGAATTACTGGCCAAGGGGGACCGGTGCTTATCAGACCTTTGCCAGACCTTCTTCTAAATTGTAGGTCAATTCAGGTTGTCTAGCGCTAATTTTGAGCCTATCTGTAATGCCAGGTTCTTATTTGCACGGGCTATGAATGTCCAAAAGCCGGTAGTTAAGATATTAGATCAAATCTCGGCGATCTTTTGAATTTCCCAGTGCGGCTTATCAGGAATCGAACCGGAAACTTTTAGCTTTAGCCCCTTCATATCCTTCTAAGTCCATTTCAGGTGAAAATAGAAAAACTCTGAGATAAAAAATATAGCTCCACCCTGACCCAAACCAGTTTTGATGTATGCTTCACAGTTTCATAACTCCAGGCTTGGATCATAGGTGAGCTCAATACCCTAAAGCAAGGGCGGCCCCTTATCTTAGTAAATAGCTGCCTCTTTGCCCGGATACACATAATGGGAAATCTTTAAATACATGTTATGGTGTTCCAGATGACTTACAGCTTTAACGGAAAGTTTCTCCGTTTTTATCAATGGAATACATTCATAACTTTTGAGAGAAATTGCCAACAGACAAACCAATCCAACAAACAACCAACAAACTAACCAGCAAAATAAAATAACCAAAGACATAAATATAACGTTTGTGTTTCATTACCTTTTGTGTTTTGGTTAAATCCTGAAGACTTCTCCTCGGAATGTCAAATGATATTCGACATGTACAACTGTTGTCCTGATACCTAACATCCTGACTGGTTCGCTGTTCGCAGATTGGTTTATTTTTTATCCTGATGGATTATCACAGGGTTAAATGAATCATGAAATGAGTTTTATTAGCTTAATAATATAGTATCAATAAGTCACTATGAGATATAAAGTCATATCAACAGTATTGTTACGTAAACGTATTGTTAGATACAACTTCACTTTACCCTTATTATAACAGGCAAATAGTCGCCATATCATGTAACCTCACGGTGACAGAGGATTTGTCAGACGTGATACCATGTACCCTCAAGATGAGAGACGAATTGTCAGCAGTGATACCATGTACCCTCACGATGACAGACGAATTGTCAGCCGTGATACCATGTACCCTCACGATGACAGACGAATTGTCAGCCGTCATTTCATGTACCCGCACGATGACAGACGAATTGTCAGCCGTCATATCATGTACCCTCACGATGACAGACGAATTGTCAGCCGTCATATCATGTACCCTTACGATGACAGACGAATTGTCAGCCGTCATATCATGTACCCTCACGATGACAGACGAATTTTCAGCCGTCATATCATGTACCCTCAAAATGACAGACAAATTGTCAGCCGTCATATCATGTACCCTCACGATGACAGACGAATTGTCAGCCGTCATGTCATGTACCCTCACGATGACAGACAAATTGTCAGCCGTCATATCATGTACGCTCACGCTGACAGACGAATTGTAAGCCGTCATATCATGTACTCTCATGATGACAGACAAATTGTCAGCCGTCATATCATGTACCCCTCACGATGACAGACGAATTTTCAGCCGTCATATCATGTACCCTCACAATGACAGACAAATTGTCAGCCGTCATATCATGTACCCTCACGATGACAGACGAATTGTCAGCCGTCATGTCATGTACCCTCACGATGACAGACAAATTGTCAGCCGTCATATCATGTACCCTCACGATGACAGACGAATTGTAAGCCGTCATATCATGTACTCTCATGATGACAGACAAATTGTCAGCCGTCATATCATGTACCCTCACGATGACAGACGATTGTCAGCCGTCATATCAGGTACCCTCACGATGACAGACAAATTGTCAGCCATCTTATCTATACCCTGACGATGACAGACGAATTGTCAGCCGTCATATCATGTACCCTGACGATGACAGACGAACTGTCAGCCGTCATATCATGTACCCTGACGATGACAGACGAATTGTCAGCCGTCATATCATGTACCCTTACGATGACAGACGAATTGTCAGCCGTCATATCGTGAACCCTGACGATGACAGACGAATCGTAAGCCGTCATATCAGGTACCCTCACGATAACAGACGAATTGTCAACCGTCATAGCATGTACCCTCACGATGACAGACGAATTGTCAGCCGTCATATCATGTACCCTCAAGATGACAGACGAATTGTCAGCCGTCATATCATGTACGCTCACGCTGACAGACGAATTGTCAGCCGTCATATCAGGTACCCTCATGATGACCGACGAATTGTAAGCCGTGTTATTATTTACCCTTACGATGAAAGACGAATTTTCAGCCGTCATATCATGTACACTCACAAAGTCAGACGAATTTTCAGCCGCCATATCATGTGTCACCACGATGACATATAAATTAATAACCGTCATATCAGGTACCCTCACGATAACAGGCGAATTGTCAGCCGTCATATCATGTACCCTCAGGATGACAGAAGAATTGTCAGCCGTCATATCAGGTACCCTCACGATGACAGACGAATTGTCAGCCGTCATATCAGGTACCCTCACGATGACAGACGAATTTTAAGCCGTCATATCATGTACCCTCACGATGACAGACGAATTGTCAGCTGCCATATCATGTACCCTCACGATGACAGACGAATTGTAAGCCGTCATATCAGGTACCCTCACGATGACAGACGAATTGTAAGCCGTCATATCATGTTCCCTCACCAAGTCAGACGAATTGTCAGCGGTAATATTATGTTTCCTTGTAATTTTATGTGTCCAGATGCATTGTCAGCCGTCATGCCATGTGTCCTCACTATTATAAAGGAATTGCCAGCCGTCATATCATGTAACCTCACTATGACCGACGAATTATCAACCGACATGTCATGTACCCTTTCTGTAAGGGGATGCATATAAAAGTGGATTAAAACTATTTGGCCAATGAAACTTTATTCGCTAAGCGGTTGGTACGCTTGGCGTGTGTACCACCGACATGGGTTCTATTTCCCTCTAATATAATAACCTTATTTTCAGATTTGTCCACATGAATTGTCAATTATGCAATCATTTGCCCTAACGAAGACAGACATATTGACAGACGTGATATCATGTACAATCACGACAGACTGTGTATTATGACTTTATGTGCGCTTATGGGCCGCGGAATTGAGATATATAGCGTCGTATAAAGTCAGTTTTACATAATAAGAGAAATTACATGCTCCCATTGTAACAGGATGTTTGTGGGGCTTGTGGTCATGTACCATTAATGGTACAGGTAATTACTACATGTGAATATGCCGAAGTTTCGAGGTTCATGGATTATGGGCCCAAGCAAGAGTTATGCAAATAGTATATCAGAAACCGTGGGCGAGTGTTATTATATATTATTGTTTTGTTACATATTGATGTGTTTCCAATCAGTATGATGACGTTATATCTTGAAGACCTTGGATTTTATTAAAAACTCAAATTTCATATGTCGTTAATTACTTCCAGCTTAAGATCCGTTTTTCTCGAAACTCTGCTGCAAGAAAGGTTACCTTTTTCTCAGAAGCAAATATATATAACAGATATGTCAATCGGCCAAGAAGTAAGAAACATGGGCGCGATCAGAAATCTTGCAGAAACGCACCTGTCCCCGCATCTCCGCGAACGCCAGAACACACACTTTGCACCGGTTGACCCCGGACGTCTTTGGAATCATATAATTGGGCACTGGATGTTAGAGACTTCCGTGGTAATCGGTAAGCACGGGGGCGAGATGAAAGAGTTAGAGTAGCGAGGCGGCCCTCAGCAGTTTGATGTGGGGGCCATGCACAAATAATACTAACGCTTGCTTTCAACACCTTAGTCCCATTGATGTTTCTTTTATTCCAGGAAATCCAAGGAGCCATTGCCGACATTTTCTCTTTGTTTGCAATGTGTAACAACATTGAAAAGGCAGCTTTTAACAGATTTAATAGCTGGTTTATTGGACATATGTAACCGGTCGGTCAGTCTAGGGGCAGGAATAAAGCAAGGACAAGTCCATACATATGTCCCGTTTCAGCGAAAATGTTTTCCACCGTAACATCAATCGTCCGCGAAAGCCAGGTGGGCGACGGAAGCGTTTGATCCATAGAGAGGACTTCACAGATCTACAGTTAGCATGACCTCTTTAACCGCCACCCTCAATACTGTTATCTGTTAAAGAGACCGTAACACAACACAACCGCCGCCAACTCACAAAAAGAAAAATGTCTTTGAAGAGTCACATCAGACTGGCACAAAAGAGTGTTGGATAATTCCTCCTCACACAAATCCCTACATCACAGTATCGACTTAATCACACTGGGTGAATTTTTTTATATCAACGTCTAAAAGATTGTGGTGTTTAGGACATTTGTTTTCCAACGATTTGTAACTGCTTTAGAGATGTGGCGTTTTCTCCCAATGTCCTCTAACGTCTCCGCCATACAGGAAGTCCATGGTTGTCTTGGTTGTTGGTTGCTTTGTTGGTTTGACTGTTAGCAATTTTACTTAAAACAATTATCAGCGGATTTCGGTAAAAGTTTCTGGAGCGTTAATGAAACACTAAAGGAAGAACCCATTAAATTTAGGGGGTTATCTGCATGGATAACCATTATATTTTTGCTTAATGTTTCTATACCAAAAAAAGGGATTTGTTCACCCCGACCGAAGGACAAAGTAATTCACTACTTTCGGAGGCCGCCTTTGCTCTTACGGGCGGAGCTGACCTATGGTGTTGGGACACCGTGACACATGTATTTGCATTCATATAATTTTTAAGTACACATCAACGTTTTATCAGGCGGAGGTATATGGGGTATCTGACTGCTTGTTCATAATTTGATTTTACTTGGCACGATGTCAGTGTGAGCAAAGTTTCCTACAAATGGCGTAATTGTACTATGTGAGCTTGCCTTTCCATCCATAAAAAGATATCATGAAGACCTCAAGGAGAGCACGTATCTCCATCAGGATTTAAACCTGCATTGTGAATCGTTTTGAATAATATATATTTATATATTTATATATATATATATATATATATATATATAATTGTATATAATCAATACGAAAACATGTCCTAGGTAATAAATATTAATTCATCATGTTGCCGGATTGTACTGGCCAGTTTTAATGTAAATATTTCCACACCTGATCGCGGATTCATCCGTAACTAAAAGACATATCAAAGTTTCTTTTCTTTGTTATTTATCCCAAGACATATTTGGTCCATGCCTCGTTATTATTTAATTAAAAGGTACACTGCTTGAGTCAGGCGAGCGAGGTATGTATCAGACCATAATAACTAAATTCCAGTTTTGATAGGGGTTCATTATGAATTGCATTTTCCTAATAATTCTCCCAAACGCAAGAAGAATTATTACTTTAAGTAAAGAATAAAGTAAACATTTAATACGAGTACACTTTTGATTGGTTATTAATGATAAGTTAATGAAGGGCATTTTAAAAACGGCATTTCATGAAAGACATCCCAGAAAATTAGGTTAAATATTTTACGAATATTATCGACTTTTCGCCACTGATACCAGCCAGCTAGCATTTATTTAGACTTCAGGCAGTTATGAAGATCATATCGGGTATGTATGTATGTATATATATATATATATATATATATATATATATATATAAGATCGGTTGAGATCGAGGGATATATAATGTTTTTAAAGCTACTTTTGTAGAATTGATAAAAACTAGGTGATTATCATTATGAATATCCAAGGGAGTAACTACTACATTATTTGTTTGAAGTAAATACAGAATTAGCAACACTTTAATGAGCTGTTCGATATAAATGACTGTATTTTCATATAAATAAATATATTACTGTACAAGTCCTGTCACATGGTGTATATACAGCATGCAAACCGTTATTGGACAACTCGAGCGGCAGCTAACAATGTACACATCAAATAGCGAGCACTTGACTTTGATCAGCGGAGCGTGCGGTGTTGCTGCACTCAGATTCCGTATACATGATCAACACTGTAACCGATCACTAGTGTAGCGCGGGAATACAGAAAGTCCAAATCACTTCCAGATGGCTGCCCTCACATCTGAAGTGATCGGGCACTTTTGTGTCGCGTGCCGCCATAAATCAAGCGGCCGTCTTTTCTGCCATATTCCTTTTAAACTCATTATTCCCAGCGTTTTTATGCCCTAAGTAATGGAAAATAATGACGGAAACTTGACACATATTGGACGTAAGGTCTACTGAAATCGCCACTTTATAGCTACATGTAATTATTTTCTATTAAATTAACACATAGTCAGATAGAAACCACGGAGACACATTGTACTAACCGTTGATCCTCCGAAATGTTTATCCGTACGAATAACCCAATAAATTAACAAATATTCTAATCATTAATTAATGATGAATGGTTAGAAATAATCAAGAATTATTTATTTAATAATGATCATGTATCAGTCTTTAATCTATCACATTTTTATATATTCTGCAATTGTTATCAATTTATGTTCGCTTTCTTTATTATAGTCATTTTTTATTATAACTTTCTTTTGTTTAGTGTTCGATTTATTTTAGTTATAATAGCTGACAATAATTATGGTTTTATGCGTATTATTTATTTACTTATATCTATATTCAAATATAACTTTCAGCATCAAGCCACGAGTTTCCGTATTCTGTTTTCCATGGGGGACTCCTTGTCCCTGTTTTCAGGTCGTGTTCTATATTAGTCGTGTTTTTTCTCTAATTTGTTTATGGCGCTCGAGTCTATTTGATTAATAGCTCTCTGTATTGTAATAAATAAATAAATATATATATATATATATATATATATATATATATATATATATATATATATATATGAACCTGTTCTAGTGGGAACCTCCATAAAGTGGAAATTTCTATGTAAAGTGGACAGTTTTTGACAGTCCTATTTTATCTCTACAGAGGAAACATCTATGAAATGGGTATTTTGGCTAAGTCGCAAGGGTGCTCACATTATAACTATTGATATAGTACACTATTGTTGAATTATATATGCTTTGTAGAAATAGGTAGATAAGTACTCTAGACAGACAGAAAAGAGAATAGGAAAATATATCCCATCAACCGTGTCTGTATCTCATTTGTTATCTACTTTCGCCCCTGAACGGAATGGGGAACGTACAGCAGCCAAATGTGTCTGCCTGAATACCTGTATGGTTGTCTGGACTGGTAACACAAAAACTACACCGACTTCTGTGGCTCAGGACTCAAAGCCGGGAGATCGTGAGTTCGAATCTGAGCCGAGTCGGGGAGATTTTTTACGGTCAGCCCCACCAAGGGTGAGAGGTCTTAATCGGAAGGCCGTGCCCAAAGGCCGTGTTTTACTCACAAACGAATGACCCAGCAATTGGGACGATTACAAACCCAGTACCCGCAGGTGCAGTATTCCCCGTACCTGGTTTACAACAGAATATACAATGAGAGGAGTCGTATGAAACGGCCCTGTCACGATTATATATACTTATTTAAGCTAGCATTTAAAAAAATTGGACGCCGTTACCTCCAACAAAAAAAGAAAACACTCACCCTTCTGGAAAGCACAAAAGAAACAAGTATTTCATTAATTGTAGTTTACTCTTTACTCACCAGATGGCAGCACGGCAAGGGTTTGCAGTCTATGAATGTATTGTTTACAACTGTTTAAGATATCTGGGGCCTGTTGAAATGGCGTTATACTAGACTTAAGCCCTGTAGAGGGCCTACATATCATTGTTACAATTGTGACGTCATAATGGTTAATAGAGTGACGCACAGGTACCACCGGGCTTTAGTCTCCTGCACGATTTAAGTCACCTTATTGCAACACACCCAATGTGTTTAGAATAATGAGGCAGGTGTGTACTATATAAAGGGCCGCTCAAAATTTCTTTTAAAAAATAACAAACTCGAATATCAAATAGGCCCTGCAGAGGGCGCCACTAGTTGTTGTAACAAACATGCTTTATGACAAAAGACATATAATATTCATTTTGTTTTAAATTTAATGCTGCCTTTGAACAAGGATATCTATACAAACAGAAAGAAAAGGGTCTGTTAAATGTAAATAACATTTGAAACGACAGTTTCCTTTGTGGCCACAAACGAAAGAGTTGACCTGATGATTAAATGATATTGAATAATGGATTTGCTATGACGTAGAGATAACTATTATAGAACAATGAACTCTCTGACTGAACCAACATGTAAACCTTATATTCTGGCTTACCAAATAAAGTGATATACATGTATGCAGTTAGTCTGGAGAGAATATTACTTGATGGAGGTCAGGCTGTCTTGCATGTATGGACTCGAGTACTCTATACATTCTAAGAAAAAAATATTTCTTGTGGGTTCTTCTAAAAACCCACATGGTTCTGCCTAGAACCATGGTTCCAGACGGAACCATTTCCAGAAGGAACCATTTTCTCAGTGAAAGGATCCATCTGGCGCTTGGAGGTTTGAGCCCTGATCATAGCTTATAATAAGGTTCTACAGGGAGCCCGTGTTGTCAGTGTGTTGTCAATTTATTTTCAAGGGGTGGGGGAGGCGGTGATTCGCAGACGTGTGAGGGTAATCAAATGTGTTGGGACAACTTTTTTATTCACTTTTTAATATCGATGTGACTCGTTTTAAATATATACAATTCAATTAAAAAAGTATGTTTCAATTATAGGTTAATTCAAAACCAGGTTTGGAAATATTATATTTAGAAATATAGGTAATGTCTGACTAAAACTCGAGTACATTCAATGGAGACATTCTGAAAAAAAACCATTTGAAATTTAATTAAAACATAAATGTGAATTAAACATCTTTTCGTTATGACCTATATGCTGCTGGGACAATGATGTAATAATTGATTTAAATTTAAGATAGTAAAAAAGGCGGGTATAGGGGTGCTGCGGAACATTAATATTCATGAAATACGCTATCATACTGATCAGACCTTCAACATTAACGGGCCCAAGCGAGTACCAGAAATCGGTTTCGTACTCGACTACTAGAATAACATGGACTTGAGTACTCGAGGGCTCTAACCCGTCATTAAGCATATCAATTACCTGATCAAATGATTGATGAGAGTCCTGGCTTGAATGAAGAACGACTTTGTCAACTATTTCCTATAGTCCTGATTTCAACGAAACTTTGTGAAGGGGGAACATGGCCCGGGGGAGAACCTATCCCTTTTGGGGAAAGCTGCGGATCCATAAGATTTAATTGTTTCCCTAGCAGAGGTACCCCCTGCTGAGTACCATTCTTCTTAAGCTGTATTACCATTGTTTATTTTTATACCCCGGCCAGGTGGCGACAGGTATCATGTTTTACCCTTGGTTACTTTGTCTTTGTGCAATGTTACGCAAACCTTTCTGTACATTTTTTCGTGAAAGTTTGCGGATGGTTAGGATAGCTTCAAATAAAAAAATGGAAGTTATCTCGAAACCGATCATATGATATATATATATATATATATATATATATATATATATATATATATATATATATATATTCATTCCAGGGTTTCCTTTCAATCATGTCATAATGCTATTTCGTTTGTTCCTACCGTGGCCCATTGTTATTGAGCTAACTTGGGAGTGGAGTTGCTGAACCGTGACAAACATTTCCTGTGTTGCTGTGTAGTTTGATTAGAATCCCGGCGGAGGTTTGTGGTTTTGGAATACTTTCACTTTCTTTTTATTTTCAGGCGGTGAAAAACTATATGAGACGTGAGTGTAAGTGCCATGGACTGTCCGGGACGTGCTCATTGAAGACGTGTTGGACAAGGATGCCGTACTTTAGAACCGTGGGAAAGAGATTAAAAGATAAATTCGATAGCGCAACAGAAGTGATTGGTTCTAATGATGGATCAAAGTTGATGCCAGAGGACCGAGGGATGAAGCCGGCCGGGGAAGAAGATTTGATATACACAGAAAAATCCCCAAATTTCTGTAAAAGAAACAAAAGACACGGTTCTCTCGGAACCCGAGGGAGAGAATGCGATCCAACGTCAAGTGGTGTTGGAGGTTGCGAACTTTTGTGTTGTGGACGAGGGTATAAAAAATACCAAGTCAAAGTGAAAGAAAACTGCAAATGTCGTTTTAATTGGTGTTGTAAGGTCACGTGTCAAACGTGCGTTCATGATAGGATAATTTACAAGTGTTCCTGACCAATCCGAGTTGTTGACCAGGTCACGTGGTCTGTTCATCAAACGCTCTGTATAAATCACGCCGAGATCCAATTTTGCATAACATATGAAAAAGAAGCATCTCTTTCTTGTTACCAAGCGAGTTGGTTACGTAATCCTCACTGTTGTATAATAAGTAAGTTTGTAAATGATATTTTTTTCCAATTAAAAAACATTCGTTCCAAAAGCAGACCTGGGGGCAAATGCGAATAAGGTTGGAACTGACATTTTTGCAGGCACAGATGAGTTGACTTAAATAGATACACACCAGTCCTGCTGTTATATTATTAAGTGCGGCTCATTTGATGTTGAAGATGTCATGGAGTAGCTTATGCTGTGACCTAGCCATGCGGTCTTTGCATAGTGAAGGCATTGAGAATTAAAATAATATACGTATTCTGCTTAAAAGAAGCGCCGGGATTTGCATTTGACACGGATTTCCTTCCTTACTTCTGCGTGGGGCAATTATGTATAAAGTTTTGTAGCACACTGGTTTACTTTTTCCAGGGTATTGAGCCCCCCCCCCCCCTTTTTTTTTTCTAAGATCCTGTACCCGTTCCTGGGTTGTGTTGTGCTCACGTGGAATGGTTGTATTCATAAGATTGCATATATTCTCATATAAATTTGAATCGAGATACACATATTTGAACTGAATTCAAATTGATATATTTACCCGAAACATCTCATTGATTTGAAATGGAATCGAAGTATTATTGCATTGAGATTAAAACATCTGAATTGGCCCTAGGTCTGTCTAAATACCTGAGAGGAAAAATATGAACATTTTACGATATTTAATACCTTTCTCTTTCTTTTTTTTTTTTTGTTGCCATCAGGCCAAATGTTATCGTCCTAAAATGCTACGATGTAAGGCTTTTGCAGAAGGCCCTTGAAGTCACATGACTGTGACGTCATCAGTATTAATGGTCACAATACGTAATCGATTTTGGTGTCAACAGATGTGCAACGTCACAGATGAAGAGGGTGACAGTTAGGTTGTTTTTATGATATGTGTATATACTAAACCACATAATAATATAGGAAGCATTGTAAACTGTACATATGCACAGGTTTTGGTTTGGTAAAAGGCCAGAATTGTCACTGTTAATTTATTTATGTCGTTATCAGATAAAATAATTATCTGGTACTGTGATATTTTTCTTAAAAAGAGACAACACAGATATAATCATGGAGGATTTCAGTGGATTTTTAGAAAAAAATGGCACAGATTCCCTTCGATGCCTTTTTCGTGAAATTTCGTCATTGATTGGTCAAAGCGCATTGTGGCTCTTAAGACAGCCTTGGCTTATTAAAAAATCTAAACGCGCTTATCAAAATAAATATACTGAAGGTGCCCTCTTGCCATATACGTCATAAATGACAATTAACTATATTGACAGAAATCCTGGCTGTTTAATGTATTAATATACAGTATCTGTATATTTCATTATACTGAAAATTTCATATTATTATTCAAAGTATAAATAAACCCCTGCCTGACCTTATCATTACCGGCAGCCTCTCTGCTTGACTTATATGAAGTACTGGCTTGCATCGAAGTCACGTGACAGCGAGAAATTTCTTTTTCTTTTAATGTTAATGAAATATATTTAAAGGCGAAACAGGCAATGGTTATTTTTACGTGTGTTGCGTATATTTATCAATAACAAGACAAGCACATACGGTTAAATTATAGATGTATTTCAAAGTGCTTTAATTTTTGCTTTCGTCATAATTTTACATTCATTTTCATGGTAGGGTGCCATGTATTCTTTGTAGTTTAACTCAACCACCCACCCCCTGGATCCGCCCCTGCATATGAAATGCATGCATACTAGTATACTTTTGTATATATCTCTGTTTTTATTCTGTATATTTCTATTATGTGTGCGGAATCGGTCCTCTTATGAAACACATAAATACATCAACAAAACCAACATTATCTTAATGTACATAAGCCTATGATTTAAAACCATATAATTTCAGTTGTGGGAATATCCAAGCTTTGCAGTGAATACCGATAACCTGATCTGTCAAAAAAAAACTTCAGAAAAAAGTGCGTGAATGGTTTCAGGCCACCTGTTTTTTCGTCCATCCGTCCGACGGTTTTTATGAGTTTTCTTAGCAATACTGAACATACTCCTTATTCGACCAACCTATAGTCCTTCTCGAAGGTGGCGCCTCTTCTGTCAGTTTCCGCATTTAATAATCAAGGAGTGTGGTTTTATGGGCATTCCAGGATGGAATCATGAGGCCATAAGGTCAGAGATTTATATCAACCCCATATTTCTTTGTACCTACAGCCAGTTTTTAGGAAACAGGATGTACCCATTTGGACAGGGTGTTATGATTCAGTGTAGTGTATACTCCTAAAAGATAAGGTAATGAACAAGTGTTCCCCCTAATGACTTCATGAACTGTCCTGAAATTTTGAATGACTGCATGGATTGTCCTGAAATTTTGAATGACTGCATGGATTGTCCTGAAATTTTGAATGACTACATGGATTGCCCTGAAATTTTGAATGAAAGTAAACCCGGGATGTTTTTATGTTTTGTTTTTCCAATACCATTCTCTGAGCTAGCTTAATTTTTTTACCTTGATAATTAGATCTTAGCGTAGTATTTGATTGACCATTGATTTTATTCAGCCAAATGTTTAATACATTATTATACCTCCATTCAGTTTCAATAAGTGCGTGGCGCCTTTTTTGGGCAATTGTGTTCTGTTTGCAGACCTAGTAATGATGATTATATATCGATTAAAACCTTCTACATCACGATAAACTATGAGGTAAAAGATTGTGCATGTACGATATATAATTTCCCTGTCAAAGTCTGAAGAAATGGAACGGAGTTGTTCTCTACAGTATTGAAGAAATAGGTGTAAAAAGTCTACTTAGAAAAAGCTAAAACAGACAAAGGACAATTTTTTCTGTAGAGATGAATTGTTCTCACACTCTATTGAAAACAAAGTTATACAAGTAGATGGCAAATATACAATCGTATATTTTGACAGACGGTGATTTGATTTGACAGCTGCATATGTTTATTTTTACAGTTAATAGCATGGAGCAAAATTTAGGTAGTTTACAGTTATACTGTAGTGCAGTGATAAATTGTACACAAACATTTACAGAATTATATTTGAAACCTAGAACATCATTTTGTATACAGAATTTTCTTCAGCATTTAATGGATATGGCTGACATCAGTATCAACATTGACACAACTGTACACATGTCTGCGGCTGCGCGGCTCCAGAGGGCGCCCTTTGCAACATTTGGTATTCTTATCCGGAAATGAACAAGGGTCTCTTTGCGTTTTATCTTTTATCAGGGGTGGGAGAATCTTTATAATGAAAAAAAAATCCATTGTATTTGACTACTTGATGTAGTATTGTTGTTGCGGAAAATATACAGACTATCACATTTCCTAGCAATATGGCATCTCCAGCGTTTTTTCTTACATCGCATCATTTGATTGGTTATTTATTAAAGGCAGACATTGGATTATTTTTTTTCTGTGACCAATCACATGGCGTGACTCAAGAGACGTTATTTTGTTTTAGACATTTATCTTCAATGTAGGTTAGCCCCCGTATGTGTACCCCTTTACTGTTTATTATCAGTACTAGTGCCTTGAGGAACGAGTACTGTCTGGAGGAAACGCCGCCAGGTGGCGTCGTTTGGAGTAGATACTTAAAATATGTATGTATATATGTATACATCCGAATAACGTGTTAGCATGAAAGCCCTGATAAGACTTGGTCACTCTGATGATTCAGTGGGTGACATTGATGAATGATCTTGATGTATGAAATTGTTATATTTATCATGTAAATAAAGCTTTTGTTTCAAGAATCAATGATTTTCTAGTTTTTTTTATGTGTGTTTGTTTTGCCCACGCACTTGTTTGCAGTTATAAATGTCTGTTCATTATGATGGACGATGCAAACAATAAAAGTGAAAATAATTGCATTAAAATATCTAAGCAACTATATTCTTCTCTAAGACCGGTATGGCTTTGGGAACTAAACAGGATTGCGACTTTTGTAATGTTCGTTTAATGGAAAATTAATATTCCGACAGGTGGTGCTGTATGTCCCACCTTGTTCCATTGAGTCAGACTCTATCGATTTCTAGTGCTACATTTATTAGAAATTTCTTGTTTCCCTTGAATCAACATGACACAAACAATTATAGGTGAAGGTTGGTCAGAACGGTGACATTGGCTTACTCATCAGCCGATATTGGTATTCTATTGACCTGCAATGTGGGTTCAGTTTGATTAAGCACCAACCGATCTCTAGCCCAAACAACATATCAGTATTCTTGGTGGTATAAAGATATGGTATCTATCCATATTAACTGCCTCGACTCCGACCATTATCGGTTTCTATGTCATCTTCCTGTCTTTCGTAAGAAAACATGTAAAAACGACCCGGCAGCCATTGTAATTGGACTCCTTTGAGTCGAGACAATAGTCATGCCAAGACAACGATCTGTAAAAGGCCTTCGATAATATCACAACAATATCGCAGCATGTATCTAAAATATTTGAATGAGTGATGAATTAACGCAATAGAACACGTTAAAATACAAACTGAACCATCTTTATGCCTGAGCCGCCTTTGTCTTCCGGAGTGTAATTATATATATATATATATATATATATATATATATATATATATATATATATATCACGGATTAGATTTATGTCACGTGATAGAGTTATTTCCTATGACACAGCCTCATTACGTTAGGAATGCCTCATATGCAAATATTCAATTACGAGAAGACTTAATGAATACCTGTTTGAAATCAAGACACCAAGATATTGCATTCGTCTGTTGATTCAATCGAAAAACTGCTGTTGGAAAAGTTTATTCTTAAATTAAGGAAAAATTATCATACTCTTGAAGAATGGTTTAGCCCAGAGCAGAAATTAGACAGTGCGTGATTCCTCCGTATCCTAGCCACTTCAAGCCTGTTTTATTTTCCGTTCTGTACCTTGGTCAAGGCCATAATAGCTCACTGCAAGATGGAAGTATGCTAAAAAACGAACACTGCATGAGGCAGCAAAAATCAGCGATATGTTTCTGACAGAGAGAGATAATCTTATCGCACTGGGAGCGTCTTCGATAGACCCGGCGTTTAGTAACAGACCGTACGAGCCACGCGTTTGTTTCTTCAGCCACGTCACGTGGTAGAACACGAATTTGTGTTTTGCTGATATGTTGTTAATGTACCGGCCAGCGGGGGTTGATGGGGTGTGACAATATCAAGATTCTCGTTATAACCTGGAAAGCAACTTTTTATCCTTTTGAAACTCTTCACACTTCATTTGGTCTAGATATATCTTACTTGTGAGATGAGCTCGCTTCGACTGCTTAATGGTGTAGAGGCTTTACGCCAAAATGCAAATAAACACTAGAAATCTGTATCAAATAGGATGCATGCCTCCGCCATGTGGGGTCCCTATTGTGGGATGTTTGCATCCACTCACCTCAGAACTAAGAGCACATGATTAAAAAACGCTCTCCGAAAATTCAAATCGTGGTACTGATGTTTATACTTTGAAATTGCCGGAGTGAACAAACCGTTTTGCAGAGAACCACTGGACAACGTCACTCCTGGGTGCTGGGCGTTCGACCGTGGCCTTAACAGATGGCCAGGCCACACTGGTGAGGCGGGATCTTGCTTGCATTCACTCATATTTTTGCCCATATTTCCAGGTTCATTCGTGCATAAGTACTGATGAAGCGGGACCTCGCCTGCATTCACTTATTTTTTTTTGTTTTGCCATTATGTCCAGGTTCACTCATGCATAAGTGATGGTGCATTTGTGAGAATTCCTTGATGACGCTCCAGAATCCAGAGAAGATGCTGGATCCACACTAAAATCCAATCGGTTATTCCTGAACATTTCATGACAATCCGTTTATGACTGCACGAGTTATGTTGTGAACAAACACACACACACACGAGTGGGAATTAAAGCATACCCTCCTTGCAGAGGCAATTACAGTATACCCCCTTTCTTTCGCCAAATTCAGGTCACAGGAATTGTAAGTGGTACGTGTGGACGATCGAGGGTCTGTTGTATACATACATGAAACATTGTACAAATGTGACATATAATATGTATTTCTATGTTCACGATATTATAATGCTCAGCTAAATTCTATGTTTTACGGCATACAAATGTCCAGTTAACATATCTTAACAACATATGGCCTGGTCGTTGGCGGACAAGGAACCCGCAAAGTATCTTGTTTGGATTAGAACCTTTGACTATGACATTATTTGACGATAGACAAGTTCGGTCAATGAACGGATGATAAATGAGCGAGGATACAATGAAAAGCAACTGCAATTACAATATTGAACACAACTAGGTGTTATGTGACATCCTTATGTCATTTTGTAGATGTTTCGCTTTTTCGCTTATAATACAATATTTATCACAAATGCTAGCTGGAACTACCCTTCGGCAGCAGGGATTGCTTAATTTCACCCGGCTTAAAGGGGTCTAATCACCTGTAAATCATATTGAATTAACACGACAAATAGCTTTTCCCTTTAAAATAAATTTGTACCTGCCATAATATTGCCCTCAACCGTTTGCTTCCTGCTTAAAACGAGTGTTAAAAACAGTGGACCGGGCGCGATCACAGGTGTCAACATAAACATAGCGCATGCACCGCCCGGGCCACAGCATGTGTAAATCAGGAGATGCCCTTGCTTACTCGACCTAAAAAATGTAATACATGTTCCTGCTGGCTAAAAATGTCGCGTGTTGCGACTGACAATCGGACCTTCGATCACGCGGGGTTTTTTTTATTGTAAACAAACATACATGGACTGTGTTTACAATCACGCAGAGCCATAACAAGGTCTTAAACAGCCATATGCGAGGTACTGAGACTGTGTGCTGGGATGGTTTTGTTGGGAAATTTTTGTATAAACCAAACCTGGACTAAAAGTGTGAAAGAATAGGCATAACATTGCTCCTGATTATGTTCCTTTAAACAAGAGTGTGCTTCCTGCATATACGCATCTCATTGCACAGCATCTTAAGCCAGCATCCAAAGAGCAAACAGGCATAGGTATATTAATATTCGAGGTACAGGTGAATGGCACATCAAAATTCGGACATACAGCACCAGCATGGTATTACAAACAGGAACTAACAGTATACACATTCCACAAATTCACCATATCGAATACATAAGACATTTTCTCGGACTTGTATCAATAAGACCATACACGGACCCTATCGCTATTATATATCAGCAATAACATTCAGCTTCTCACCCGAATTAGATGGAAAATTTCCGCAATGACTGCCAGTTCTCGAACACAATCTCTGATCTCAGCACCAGACAATCACGATTAGGCAAGCTAGGTCTAACTACACTTGGCAATATAAGGATGTTAGAAACATAATACACTAAGATAACTGTTTACGACACAGATCACCAACTAAAAATTAGACGATCAAGACTTGATTAAATGATTATTTACCCTTGAGTGACTCCTAGAAAATGACACCTTGAATATCCAGGTCACAAATGTTCATTCTTTTCTAAAACAAAAAATCTGGTAACACATTATTTTCATCTATATTTTCATTTTTAAATGAAACATAGTTTATATCACCAGGTGTTTGGGAGAGGATTTCCCTCCCATATGGCGAAAAGAATTAAAATTAACTGTCGAAAGGAAGCATTCTGAAGCAGAATCTGTGACATAGTGTTCAGGCCAGGAAAATTCGGTGACACCGTGAGCAGGTCAGAATACATTCATTGACACCCTGATCGGGTCAGAAGTCTTCGATAGACACCTTACTCTGGCAAGAAATCTTTCACTAACAAAATGGGCAGGTCAGAAGAATTCAATAGACACCATAAGCGGGTCAGGAAACATTCATTGATAACGAAAGCATGTCAGAGGACTTCGATAGACAACGTACTTAGGTCAAGAAATATTCATCGACACCGTAAGCAGGTCAGAGGACTTCGATAAACACCGTTCAATGAGACAATCATTGACACCGTGAGCAGGTCAGAAGACTTCGATAGACACCGTTCAATGAGACAATTATTGACACCGTAAGCAGGTCAGAGGACTTCGATAAACACCGTTCAATGAGACAATCATTGACACCGTGAGCAGGTCAAAGACTTCGATAGACACCGTTCAATGAGACAATCATTGACACCGTGAGCAGGTCAAAGACTTCGATAGACACCGTTCAATGAGACAATCATTGACACCGTGAGCAGGTCAAAGACTTCGATAGACACCGTTCAATGAGACAATCATTGACACCGTGAGCAGGTCAAAGACTTCGATAGACACCGTTCAATGAGACAATCATTGACACCGTGAGCAGGTCAAAGACTTCGATAGACACCGTTCAATGAGACAATCATTGACACCGTGAGCAGGTCAAAGACTTCGATAGACACCGTTCAATGAGACAATCATTGATACCGTGAGCAGGTCAAAGACTTCGATAGACACCGTCCAATAAGACAATCATTGACACCGTGAGCAGGTCAAAGACTTCGATAGACACCGTTCAATGAGACAATCATTGACACCGTGAGCAGGTCAAAGACTTCGATAGACACCGTTCAATGAGACAATCATTGACACCGTGAGCAGGTCAAAGACTTCGATAGACACCGTCCAATGAGACAATCATTGACACCGTGAGCAGGTCAAAGACTTCGATAGACACCGTCTAATGAGACAATCATTGACACCGTGAGCAGGTCAAAGACTTCGATAGACACCGTCCAATGAGACAATCATTGACACCGTGAGCAGGTCAAAGACTTCGATAGACACCGTCCAATGAGACAATCATTGACACCGTGAGCAGGTCAAAGACTTCGATAGACACCATGATCAGGTCAGGAGACAATCATTGACGCCCAGAGCATGTCAGAAGACTTCGATAGACAGAGTAATCTGGTCAGGAGACAATCATTGACACCGTGAGGACATTAAAGTCCAAAAATGAACATTTAATCGCAGAGAGAGGTTGTGGAAAAAATACAGTACAGATTCTACACTTAAAGCTCTTAATGTGGAACGGGCTAAATACAACAAAATGCTTTAATTATCAAAGATCAATACATTTGGTAAGAAAATACAAGAATGTGGAAAAAACACACAGAAATTGCACAAGATTGTCACAGAGATTACAAGTGTAAATAAAGACAATCCACTGCCAACGGGGCTATTGGATGAGGATATAGTCAACCAATTCGACATTTTCCAGAGTAAAATTTATAACATAAAGACATGTCTGGACGAATTCCCACATTATCAGCCTTCAAGAAATTATGTAAAATCTTTTAAAAATTTCAGGCCGCTGTCTCAGGAAGAAGTTACAGTCATTATCAATAGTTCGCCAAGTAAGAGCTGTGAAACAGATGCACTGCCTACTGTTGTTCTGAAGAAAATACTTCCAGCAGTGATCACCAAAATAACAGACATTGATAACATTTCACTGGTTGAAGGAAGATTTCCCAAAGGTTGGAAGGAAGCAATAGTACGTCCCATTCTGAACAAAAAACGGGTCTGAGTTAACATCTTCAAATTACAGACCTGTGAGTAATTTGCCATTTTTATCGAAGGTACTCGAATAGACAGTCCTGTCTGAATTTAATCAACATACTAAGAACCAAGAATTAATGCCAGATTATCAGTCGGCAATACAGAGTGTTAAGGAACCTAATATCAAAAGATCACGTAGTCTTGACGAACACAAACCTTAAGGATTAAAGGTTTAACCTGGTCATAGTCAGCAGTGGCTTCTACTACAAACTCTGTATAAATTCCTCTGGCCTTGCCAGTCAATACACTTTGAAATAGCATAGTCCAATTTTCCTTAGGCCATTTTAAATTTTCAGCTTCCTACTCAAAGTGTAAGAAATATTTATCAACCTCTTTTTCTTGAAAACGTGGGCAAGTCTAATGTGTTCAGTAACATCAAAACTGTGAGTTGGGGAAGCATTTAGACTGTGTTATAATTTAAGTCTTTCTAACTCCAGTCGTTTTAACTCAGGTTCCTTTTCTTTTTGTTTTTCTAATTCTAACTCTTTTTAATCTTTCACGTTCTTCCCTCTCTAACTGTTTGAGTGCTAGCTCATGTTGCATTTCTAACTTTTTTTTTTAATTCCAACTGCATAGCAAAGCTCTCATTTCTTGATGTTTCCACTTCACTCTCTTCAATTAAACCTTTGCTGACTAGTTCTAGCATGATTTAAGCAATGATATCATGCTTTCTCAAAGCTTTTTTCACACCTAGCCCTAAGTGTTGTTCCAAACGCAACAACTGTTCCTTTGTCAACTGTTCAAGTTGATCAGGGTCGGGATCCTCAACAAATGTCTCAGGTTTGAAATCTGCCATGTAAAGATGTTAAAACAAAACAAAAAAACACTTAGATAAATCTTGTAAACAATGTATTGTAAACAATATGTAATATTGTTAACAATGTAACTATGATAAAAAATGTCTCTAGGTCAAGGCCGAATAAAGTTTCCAATCTATTAAGCCTCCCGGACGAGCCCACAATTTTATGTTACGAAACCTAATATCAACAGATCACATATGCGTGATGAACAAAAAAATTTGTAATGGAGATTTTAAAAAAATCAGATTCTGTAACACTAGGCAGCGTGACATGTCTTGAGGAATGAATAAAGAAGTCAGTGTTTTTTTTAACAAATAATTATAATTTATTCTTAAAACAATCCTAACATTACAATACACTAAATCAATACAATTCACAGTATAACAACAATACAGCAGTAAATCAATACAAGTATATAAATAAAGTGTACAGTACCTGGATACCACCACTGTCACAGCGACAACAAGGCCTTTATAACGTACAACCCAGATGAACAGTTCACATAAATCTTCTCAGAGAATAACAGTCCAGTTCATTCACAAAATCAATCCGTTGTAATCCAAAAGTGAAGTTCTTGTTATAATCTCGAAAGCAAACTGAAGACTATATAAGATCCGTCACAAATTTAGAAGAAAATCTATAACTGCCGCAGTTATCGGAAAAGGTCTACAAACGGACACACTCTCTTCTCTGTCCGCTGGAATTTTTCTCTCCACTCTCCCGGCTCTAAAACACAGCCCCTTTTTTAAAACTTCTCCCCTCAAGCCGAGAACTTTCCATTTCTCGAACAATCCAAAGAACCCAATAGTACACACGTTACAGGAAACATCTAGAACAACGAATGCTGTGTTTCTACATATCAGGGTTCACACGTGGGCCGGCCCGGCTCGGCCAGGCGAGAAAGCCCCAGACTAGAATGACCGCTGTGTTTACGCGTGGCCGGACCCGGCCAGCTAGAACAAGAAACGCTGTAGCTTAGCACCGCCAAGGGCTTGAGCCAAACACAAACCAGAATGTGATCAGAGCACAATAAAATAGAGACACATCAACAGCTCACAATAAAACAGACATCTGTAACAAGAGAAAACTAATGACATGCTATGGTCTATGGAACGTCAGGGCATTACGGCAATGATGGGAATAGATCTGTCAGCCGCCTTTGACACGGTGGATCACTCCATTATTATCAATTTTTATTGACAGTACTAAAGAATAAATTACCTAGATTATGTAAAGTAACTATGGACTATGGATCTAACTTTTTGGATGTTTCAAGGAAGCTGTGCAGGGCCCATCCTTTACCTAGCTTTTGCCAGTACAATACGGAAAGTTTTTTTTCCCGGAGACATTCAACTGCATGGATATCCGGATGACCATGCAATAAAATGTTCATTCAGCGCTAACAATCGTCAAGCAGAGAACTCCAATATCCGATTACTACAAACTTGTGCCAAAGACCTTAAAACATGGATGGACTCAAACAGACTAAAAATGAATAGTTCAAAGACAGAAATCATTATGTTTGGTAACAACGGCCAGCTAGCAAAATGTACATCTTCTCAGTTAAATGTAAATGGAGAAAACGGTGAAGTGCCAGATACCATAATATACTTGGGAGCTTGGCAGGACAAACAGCTGAATTTTAAACACCAAATTTCATTGAAATGTAGAACTGTAATGCATTATTAATAGAATAAGGCAGATCAGATCCATACTCAAGAAGTAAGCAACTCACAAATTAGTTCTTGGTTTAGTCCTGTCTCACCTCGATTATTGCAATGGAATTCTATTTTTCCTGCCAAAAAGATCAATAAAGAAAGCTACAACGCGTGCAATATATTGCCGCAAAATCAATTTTAAACAAGGAAAAATATGACAGTGCAACTGAAGCACGAAAGGCATTCCATTGGTTACCTTTGCGTGCTCGCATAAAACATAAAGTCTTGACAGTTGTCTTCAAATGCTTAGAACGAACTGCACCATTTTACCTTAAACAATTGATAAAGATACAAAGACCAAGCTGATTAGGACTCAGATTGGACAACAGTGTAAGAAGGTTTGTTGTACCCCCTGAAAAATGGAAAACATTTGCCTTGCGATCATTTAAAAGTGCTTGTGGTCCAGAGCTATGGAATAGCATTCCGGGTGAACTGAAGACGATAACGCGATTCGAGCAATTTAAGAAGGACATTAAAACTTATCTTTTTTGTAAATACTACACCTTAACATATTTTACAATACTTTTACTGATATTACTGTTTTTTGTTTTTTTTTATTTTGCTCTTTAGTATCATTGATGGTTTAGTAAATATTTGGTTTTATTTAAAAAAAATTTTAGTTGTAAAGCGCATTTGAAACAGTGTACAAATTGCGCTATATATAAATATATAGTAATAATTATAGTGACAAATAATGAGATCGATATATGGCCCATAAAAAAAAATATAGGAACACACCTTGTCATGTGCGCCCATACACTACTTAGCTGAGTGAATTTTGAAATGACTCAAAATGTTTCCACGGAAACTGTTGAAACTTAATACATCTGGAAAGTAAAACTTTGAAGGCGGTAAAGCCGAGGCCTCACTTACTACATCCTTCTAGGGCGTCACCGCCACGGCAAGGCAGAACGTGGTATTGTTGGGAATTAACGTGATGAAACAACAGACCACTTCCTGATGATCTTATCGGCACGTTCTCTACAAGATTTTTAACGTTTATAAACGGTAATAATCACGTTCTCTCACTCTGAAAACGTGGCATGAACGCAGATAGACCCCTTTCTTCCAAGTGCTCGCCATGTTCTCGCTACGATACCGCTGTCGTTATCTACGTTCACCTACGGCAGTGTCACTCCAGCGTCACAGTAACCACGTTCGGTCACGTTTCCCTACGGTATCCTACGTTCTGTGGTGACAAGGGTATTTACCGTGGCTCAGCTCCCAGGGTCTGACACCCCAAATCACTTCCATCCATGGTGACAAGATGTGCACATCTCAATACCAAGATCCATTCATGTAATTTGCTCTTTTTGACTAATTTAAGAATATTTAACTGAAGGTTTTATATGCACGAGGTAGTGAATAATACCTTTTCACGAAGACATTAGAGCGAAGCTTTGCGGTGATATCACCCTTTCAGCATTTTTACTTGGCCCAGTGGCTATGCTTCGTCCCAGTCAACTCACTTTATCAATGTTTTATAACTGAAATATTGCAGAAATGCTGTTTCTATAGGTAAAGCATTCATTTTTAATAATAGTTAAAATACACTTAAAATCTTATTTATAGGGTTTTGTTTAAATTCATTACCGTGAAAACCTATGTTTGACTAAATATTATGGTTAGTTCTGTTGATAATGCGGAAGATCATTTGGAATTTGTTTTCGATGGATTTATAAAAATCTTTGCCATGAAAACCTAGGATATCATGTTTGACCAGTTACCATGGTTTTTAACTGAAATATTGAAGACAGAGGGTTCCAACAATAGGGACCCTAATTTGCATGTTAAATTTTAAAACACGGAATAAACATTAGTTATTAATAGTCTTTTTTTAATCATTTTTTTGGCCATGAAAACCTAGGTCTCGATACAATGTAGGACCAGATATTTTGGTTAGTTCTGGAGATATTGAAGAAAATATAATTTTGGCGGCCCTAATTTGCATATTACAAGAATTGGGAATGGAAAAATCCCTGGGAATGCACATTTATTATCGCAGTCATGCTGTCAGCGAAGGTTTTCGCGATTTAAGTACAGCAAACGCACTCTTTGTCGCGGCCTCCGACGGTCTCCAATGGCTTCGGCACGGCCTTGACACAGTTTTACGGCGACAGGTCCAGGAAAAATGAGGGATTCCTACGGCCAGTCACGGATGATAGCGGAGGGGGTACAGATTCCCATGGTTGGTGGTTTTCTGAGTAGGAATCATCTAAGGAACTGCTGCGGACCCTCACGATCGGCCAAGCACGATTGGTCGTGTCGTAATCCTACAGTGAACTGGCACGTCCTTACTCCGGCGATCACCAAGGGAAGACCCTGAACAACGACGTACGTATGTACGGAAGTAGTACGCACATGCACGGACAAGTACGGTAGTGTCATGACCAATGGCGGTAGATTTATGCACGGAATGGCTCATCCGTGCCCCTTCGTGAAAGCACCATAGAAGTTTTGTACATTTCAAAAAAGGAACAGTCATCAGGGATCAAGGCGGATGAGGACAGACAAGGCCCTTGACTTTCTACGATTCCCTACGGTTTGCTAGGGAGTATTACCGGATCACCAGGGATGGTCCTTTGCGGGCCATCCGTGATGATCCGTGGTGCGATATGTGACAGTGTGACCTAGGCATAACAGAGAGCACCTTCGCTGACAGCATGAATGAGATCAAAAAATTGTGTTTCCGACGGATGTACCGTGATTACTCAATCCAAAAAGCATTCGTCAAATTCCGTACTCTCACCCGTAAAAGTGTGTCTTGGGATTTAAATGGGGAAGATTTGCATATACGGGCGTTACAAAAGTTTATAATACATGTATACAGGCTATATAATGGTGCAATATGTGTTAGTTTGAAAGCATTCTGATCCAAATTCCGTTTTTCTCCATTAAGCGTGAACTGTTATCTTTCCAGGACCAGCGCGGATTCGGGGGTGGGGTGGACCCCCCCTCCCCCCGCTCTTATCCAACGACCTGTTTTTAGACAATTTTTATGCATGACACCCGTTGACCCTTCCCTGCAAAAAAATCCAGGATCCGCGCCTGAGGACCTTTATGAGGTCGGAAAAGGGGAGAACCCCCCCCCCCCCCCCTTGCTCCTATAAATTCGTCCCTGTCACCCTATTTCGAACAAAATGTAATGCTAGCTTCTCCTTTCCATTCAAGTACCATGTTTGCTACATATGCTATAACTATATAGTTATTTCAGGTGATGGTAAGCTTCTTTTGTACATGTAACACATTGGCTTAGATATCTAGGCCTGCACGGTGGCACCATGATTTTAAACAGTCCTCCTTAGTCTCTACACCAATTAACATATCAGTTCATTCAATTCATTACATATATCCCATACGCTGTTTCACATGACAAATACTGTATGTAGTTGTAACATTTTGTTTTACAGAATAGTAATGCAGACCTTACAAACACTAATATTTAGTAATAATCACATTTAAAAAAAAAATCTTTTCAATCAATTATAGGGTGTAATGTATACTTGATAAGATGATTATACACAGTGTGTCTGTATAAGAATCCAAATGAGACCTGCAATTGCATGCAAAACATCAAGTTGTCAGAAAACAGTCATCCTAAAGCACACCAGAGAAAACGAAACGACATCTGTTGAGAGAATTCAGAACTATAATTATCAATGTTCATCATATAAACTTCAGTGTTACTAAGTATCAGTCTCAAATGTGCAAAATGCTTTAGAAATAACACTATATTCTGTGCGATTGTATCAATGTATGACGGTGCAGATACCAAATTCAAGCCAGAAAAAGAAAATATGCATCCAGTTAATCGGTTTAGCTGCCTCTTTCAACACACACATAGAACAGGACTCAAACTAAGAAAATCTTATACAGAGCATTAATATTATCTCTTACATAAACAATGTATTTTTCTAGATAGAACTAGCCTATGGTATACTCGGCGTTTGAGTGCCTGTTCATTCTTGAAGCTGTTTTCTGCCCCCCCCCCCCCCTTGTGAATACACAACCCTAGCAGCCATACTAAACGCTATAAGAAATTTCCTTCTACATTTACTAGATACCACCTCATTTACCCCTGAGAGGAAATAATCAGCGAATATGATTAGCTGTTTTTTTAATAAATTAAATTTATTTTGATCAACTATTTGATTAACGCTTTATACTCTGAAAATGCTGTGCCAAATAGAAATCAGATGTCAAACCTGCGTTATATTGGTTTTTCTTGGTTGGTTGAAGCTCTTGACGGTGGTGCCACCTGTTGAATATGCTGTAAACTAAACGTGGGCTTTCTTCAACTAACGGCCAGGCACATACATGAACTTCATGGAAAACACGATACTTTACACCAAAATTCCTGGTCGTTTAAAGAATAAGAATATTTTCAAGCCAGCTTACACATATGTAAATTTTATGCTTCTATTTAGAAAATTGGACTGAAAATCCGTTTTTCTTGGCATTCTGGTATTTATTTTACTTCATCATCAACCAAGATCATTTCGGTTTTCACATCCATTAAGATACTACGAAACAGCCTCTTTGTTAAAGTAAATAAATGAGTTAGTAGAACTACGTCGCCATTCTTTTCACTAATCATGACGATAACTATTCTTTTCTAGCAGTTTTTGTCTCATTTACCAATCGAAATAAAAAAAAACAACTGTTTGGGGTGAATTATTTAACGAATGAATGCAACTTTAGACGCATTGTTCTCGGGACTCGAATACCATGGGTTCACATAAATCCACGGGTATTCATCGAGGTAATTTTGTACTCCAAAATCCAAACACAGAACAGTGCAAAACTTCATTATCACACTCTGGAGTTTATCAATGGAACAGTCTTGCAGACTTCTCTCCGTGAGAGCCTAGTCTGTACCTTCTTTCGAGAAAAGGTTGAAACGCACACTCCGGCCAAAGTAAATTGTTTTGTGGTTTAAACCTTTGATACCCCTTCTACGGTTTTTCCTGATATTCATCTTAGTGTCATTTTTTTTATACCCCTATGTAGCCATATGTAGCCATATACACCTAGAAGACCTATTTAGCCATTGGATGTATTTGATTGTTTCCATATTTAGTGTACTCGATTAAGCTTAAATATTATTGTGGAAATGCAACGGCCATTGACTGTCAAATATGTCACCTATACCCTCATATTGGAATCGTGCTGTTATGTCATTTGTATTTGTTTTATCTCTTGTTTAGAATTGTACCAGGACCTCATTGAAAATGAGCAATTGCTGAATGAGATATTCTGTTAAAATATATTGAAATAATTAAATGTATCACTCGAGAAAGGGTTCAAAACAGTGCTATCTGTCATATGCTTAGCCAGTATAAAACTCGGGAGTGGTGGAATCTGGTCTACGGATAAACCCGTCCAAGACGTATAAAAACGTTTATTTCTGCGTGATGGCAATCTGAAATGACTCTCAAAACTTGAATTTGTTTTGGCCTTTCAGGCTTACTTCTTCAGGAAAAATATGATTTTTGTCCTTCTCGTTCGGCTTAAATTGCAAAGACGACCAGGAAACTGATCATTAATATCATGCACTCTAACATTGGTAAGTTCTTCTCCTCTCTATTTTTTTGTGTGTGTTTAAACCTCGGGCCTAGGTCTTAACAACAATGGGCGCTTTCATGATTAATATGTTTAGGGAATGGTACACGTAAAATATTTTTTAATGAAGCCTTCAACCTTGGTAATGAAAGACTTGGTTGAGGTAGACATTTATGATTTAAGAGCAAATCGTAGAACTCGTGTGGAACCAAAAATAGTTTTTATTGTGATATCGAAGTAACCGTGTCATAAGAGTGGTTGTGGGACTGTAGTGTAAACCAGACTCTCATGTGGGTGTAAGAAGTTTTGAAATTTCATGCGTACAATGTCAAAAATATTCTTGTTACCAGTATAGATTTAATTTTCCTTATGTCAATAAAGTTATATCAGGAATCATGGTCAAATTCCGTTCAATATAAAAAGCCTATGGGTTTAATATAATTACCCGGAGAAAAACACCAAAGATTCAATAAAATATCATGCGGGGGAAGGACGCTGGCGATTTGCAAACACTCTAATAACTGTTAAAATGCAGGCACCAGAAAACATATGGAATGTGTATAAGCTTATAATACTGCAGGTGCAATGTCTGGTTTGTATTTTCAGGTTCTGGTCATGCTAGAAAATATGCTTATCTATTATCGCTCCATGTCAATGCGATTGAAATCACACGCGGACATGATAAAGACCATATGTTTTACTTACGATTTTTTTTTGCCTTAGTATGCTTTAACGTTTTTTAATGCTTTCACTGAAATCAAAACAACTAGGAATCGATCTATCTGATTTATACGTTGTTACGGAACCTAATTACAACAGATCACGTAATCGTGACGAGCACATATTTTGTTACGGAGATTTAAAAAAATCTGATTCCGCAACACCAGGCAGCGTGAAATGTCTAGGGGAATGAATAAAGAAGTCAATGGTTTTTTGTTAACAAATAATTATAATTTATTCTAAGAACAATCCTAACATTACAATTCATTAAAAACAACACAATTACACAGTATAACAATAATAAAAATGTACAGTACCAGAGTGTCCGGATCCTAGGCTTTGATTTCTGGATACCAACCCTGTGACAGCTCAACAAGAGTCCATTAACACAAATAATCCAGATGAACAGCTCATGTAAGTCTTCTCGGAGAATAGTCCGATTTAATCTCAAAAACAATCTGTTGTAATCCAAAAGTGAAGTTCTGGTTATGATCTCAAAGGCAAACTGCAGACAATCCGTATATAAAGTCTACATAAAATCCGTAGGATATCTGTAAGTTCTGCAATTATCGGAAAGTTCCCAAAAACTGACGAGAGAATCACACTCTTCAGTGTCCGCTGGTATTTTTCTCTCTGCCGACTCTAAACACAGCCCCCTATTTATAGCTTTTTCGCCCGAAGCCCAGAAACTTCCATTTTCACGAACGTTCCTAACACAACAATACACACGCGCCCATAGCGTATGAACAGACCCGAACATTCTAGACTACAACGAGCGCTGTCTCTACACGCCAGGGTTCAACCAGTACGGTTCCTATAGCAACACCCAGGGCTTGAGCCTAACACGCTCAGAACGCCAGGCGCATAATAAACAGATACAATTGACAACTAGTACTAATTGTTATTGAATTTTCCCAGAAACATGGTATGGTATGATGTGATGGAACCTTTTTTTATTAAATGAAATGTCAATGTGCCGATAAAATTAATCAGCCTTAGTATTCCCTCGAATGATTGGAAACTAGAATTATACATTATTAGGAAAACAGGCCCCATCATGTGGGCGAACTTTAATGTTGGGCACTCCTCAACCCCAGTTTTAATTCACCATATTCCCAGGTTCCTTGGTGCAAGTGTTCCCCAACAAGTGTTTGCATTCACTTATTCGGCCCATTTGCATATTCAATCTACTACATGTGACTGCACATTTTCCTGGAAATCATGAGCCGGACCCGAACAAATATCTAATCGATTCTTCATTGACCCTTTCCCGAGGTTCCTTGGAAATTTAGAAGCCAACCTTTTCACATACCAGGTATGTTGAATATATACAAAATAGAGTATTTTTCTTCTTAAAATATAATGATTCCTGCCAAAGATTCGTTCTAAAACCGTTTGCTCAATTCTGCTACACGTGAAAAAAACATTCACCGGGGCTATCAGTGGTGCCGAATATAAACACAGCGCTCGCGCCACCTGGTGCCAGAAGCATGAGACTTTATAATTCAAGAGTTAAAAAAGCTTCCAACCAGTGTTTCTTCGTCTTGTTTAGGAGTTGTCGCGCATGCGCAGGATGAAACCTCTGGTCATGCAGGCTTGTTATGGTAAACACTAAACAGACACGTGGACTGTGTTTACTCACACACGGAACCGAACCATAACAACGTATAAAACAGGTGAATGTAAGATAATAAGCCAGTGGCGTTTAACCACCCACGTCTCCCTAAGATGTGGAACATACTACATCACATGACATTCAACATGAGAGGGAGTGAAAGCAGCAGATCTCTTTTACGACAGATCCGTAAACTACCTAGTCTTGCAGCAAAGAACATGAGTTCCGGGTATTCGAGAACAGCACTAATTTGACCTCCCGCTATAACGTTACAGTACTGTTACGCGCTAGCACGTATACATTACTACTTTATGGCATTTTCCTCCTATTTTTTTTTTTTTTATCTAAACCATTTTTATTATCGTATGTGCTGAATTCGATGCTTAAATGATAAGAAAATGTAGATCTGTGGTACAGAACTGGTATGTCCCCAACCTTTTGTGAAAGTATAGCCCTTCATGAGGTTTTTCAATGTTATGAGTTTGGTGAATGTACCTCAAAGTCCTTTCAAGTTATTGCGTTAAAATGCAGCATTTAAGCATGAGCTCCTCTGTGACTTTGAAAATGAGTCAAGGTCATGCATATTCAGACTTGACCTGGCCCTATTAACGAAGTATATTAATACTGCAAGTTGGTGACGACATGTGCCTCAAATTCTTTTCAAGATATTGCGACCGTATGTTAATTTGTTTCTAAGTTATTGCGTTGACATCATATATCTGTACGGACAGAAAAACGGACGCACGCTCACCATCTCTGCGTCCCCCGCCGAAGGTGTCTTTGACGACGAAGGGGAACGAGAAAAAAAACATTTTACTCGATATTTAGCTGATTTTTGTTTAATGTTTCCGAGAATTGGGATATGGGTCCAAATAATTGTAATCTTGCTCTAGTGCGAAAAACTACTTAACCGGCTAATCTTATATGAAAGATTGACATTGCATGCATGAAAACGACGAGATAAAGTATCATATTTTTATTAATGTTCTGTGACAATCTTTTTTTATCTTGCAGATTGAATGAATTAAATCTAATGGTCATTGACCCTTCAAGCTTAAACAAAGTACTGTTAGGATTGTTTCCAAATAAGAACAACCTTTTAATAAATTAGGTTCTCCTTACATTAAGATTATGTGTACCGGTATATACTATGGTAGAAAGGACTATAATCAGAACACAATTAATTTAATTACAGACATTTAACGGAGATTAAAACATATAGAAGAAATATAAAATAAAATAGCAAACCATATGTAAGAAAACTGTACATTTGGAAAACTGGAATAAAATTAGGAAAAAACTATAACCGACAGTTACTTTTGTATTTTTAGTATTTAAAGCTTTAAATAGCAGAAATATTTGTATTCTGTATGGACCACCAGAATATATATGTTTATTGTATATACAATGTACAAGACTTGAATTATTCGATTATAATTTAAATAGAACCGAGAAAGTGCGAACTGTATAAATCGTATACATTGTATTCGATGCGACTGTATACAAAATGTATGACACGTGTATTTTATGACCTTTGCAATAAAATATCTATGAAAAAAGGATGACACGTATAGGAACACTCACTTTCGTGGGCCTCAGAACTTAGCTCGATTGTTTTTTAGATCTAACAAAAACTAACATTATTAAATAACGGAACAAAGACGCCAAATCTCGGGGAATCTATATACTGATCCCCGTTTCACTGAAGAAACAAATCATAAAACTTTCATAAAGCAACACGAACAGAAACGCCGGATTTAAGTATTTATGCCTCCTAAAAAGATACCCCCTATTCATAATTGTTTGATCCGCCCCCGAAGATGCGAGAACGTGTGCGTTGGGAGGTTTTACCAAGCCTGAATGTTGACAAGTACATCACCCATGTTGTATCTTACTCATTGCGCACTCTCATCCAATACCCCGGTGTATATAGATGCCAGAGTACCCTAATTTAAGGTTACCCCCGATAATGTGAAAAAAATTTCAAATTTATCCCGGGGGTAGTCCGAAACTAATGTCAGGTTACCCCAAACGCTTCACATTACCCCCCCCCCCCCCCCCAACCACCTCTCCCACCGAACCCCTACCCCTCGCTGATTGAACTAAATGATAAATGTTTATGTTTTTTACTAATGGTATATAATTAATTAACCACGTAAAAGATATTAGATTTTATTAATCTCTGAAAAATGAAATTATCATAAAATGTTAATTATATTGTTAATTATATTTATTTTGACTCATACACGTCATCAAAGGGCGTGTCACAATTGCATTCAAACATATGATTTACAAAGATACAGACGAATTTGGAAAATCAAGAAGAAAGAAAATAGATGAATTTTTTAATAAACAAACAACGACAAACAACTGTTTTAATGGAATAGTTGGAACTCTTAGTTTTTAATTTGAAATCGATATAAATTACCCACAGGGTTAATCTGAAATTGACCCCACATTACCTGGGAAGGGGGGGGGGGGGGGAGGTATCTGAAGCGGGGGTAATCGGACATTGCTACACCGGTTGATGCACCTCTCATCATCTGGTCGCCATTGACACCCCCGTCCAACCTGAGTGTGTTTTATTCCCCTTGTATCAGAATCCTTTGCTGTTTTACTAAACTGCCCCCACACCCGGATGCCGGTTCATTCATAAGTTATGTGTACAGTGTATACCGGGATACGGGCCAGGTTGCAATGCCCATTGCGGAAATATTAAGGGATATAGCACTTCCCTTAATAGGTTCAGAGTTACTTGGATTTGCAGCCTCAATAGGCGACTGAACCGTTAGATATATATGATACTACTTTCAACTCACCACCCCACGTATTGCTTAGTTTTATACATTCTGTATCTGTAAGAGAGAAAAACACATAATAATCTCGGGTATCTCATTTCATTGAGCGAAGTCGGTTACGGTCGGCTTACGTGCGTAAGTTCCTTTACGTGTATATCCCTTGATAATACAGGAACACTAAACCAAGCCACAAACACCTTCTCACTGCTCAAGTCAAGATGTCAGTGAGCAGTATACACCTCCTCTGTTGTCTTGACCGAAAATACACAATAATTGAAGTATAATACATTTCCTATTGTCAACATGTTGCAGTATGGTTTTAAATCAGATATTTATACACTATGGTGCAAAAGTGTTAATGTCACAATGTTCATACAACTTATACCAAACCTCCCTTTTCAGGTAAATACGATCGTCTATCGTCAACCAACACTACTCCTCGTATTCTATATATGGGGAGCTGACGAAACAGTTGTCCTTTAAAGATAACTGGTTTCTTCCAAGGTTGTGCAATTACGATACTTATAATATACGTATCTATTTGTGTATAGACAAAGATATGATTTAATATTTTTCATATTTTACTGCGCTGACTTATAATGTTGGATAAGAGGTGACCTTTTATTAAACAGTAATGCTTCCTCATGTATTTTTTTTATTCACACACACACACACATATATATATAAATATATATATATATATATATATATAAATATATATATATATATTTATTTATTACAGTATAACAGTAGTTACCTCAGTTGAATTTGGTGTCATTTGTTTTTTCACCCAAGTTTGTCCTTCTGTATATCTGCCTCAATATATGTTATGGTGTCTACAAACTCATGAAATTACAATTAAATATACCATGAACTTTGTTCATATTTTATCAGTGACACACGGAAATTTTGACTTCAGTTTACCTCCAAGCTGTGTCTCGAGTATGTGAATGTTTGGTTTTAATGTTTTACTTTAAACTAAAGAACAACAATTAATTAATATCCAGATCCGTGTCGCGCTCGCGCTGCTCTTTTGGTGCCAGATTCGATTGCAAATATTCCGTATGGCCTAAAGCTGTACATTGCAAATAATATCCAATCTTTATTTCGATGACTCATTGGATTACGGTTTAACAGCTTTAATTTTAATTCAGTTGCTTACATGTCGGGACGCTGACATTCAGGTACAGTGACAAGCATGTTTATCCAAGGCAATTATCAATAAAAACCGGACTGTTAATGTAGGACTGTTTTCTGCGTTCGCATCATATGATATTGCACAATACTTAAAGTACTTCCCATTATGTTTCGTACAAGACAAACTTCAATCAGTAATTCCCACGCCAAATTAAGTGTCTATGCGACCATATCATTTTTACGATGCAAGTTTCCTGTACAGACAAGTTGAGATTTCGATTGACGCCGACATCGTTTACGCCTGCCTGCTATATACAGACCACTTTCTGCCGTCATTTTTGTTTTATTACCCGTAAATGTAGCACCATGGTGCCACCTTGGGTGTCTTAAGAAATAAATATATTTTATTCAATAGATCTAGGCCATTTGACAGTGTTTGCCGGTAGTGGTACTATACCATAAACACAAAATATATGTTTTTAGGAAAAAGGATGTCTTTGGTAAATGCAATTAAGTAAATCTTTAAGTCCTGTCATGCTTGCGTCCGGATTGTGCGCCTGCGCGTGACGTCTTAATTGACCTGACAATGACAGGTCCAGAGCGTCCAATGCAATATTTATTAAGAGGGTCATGTGATCGTAAAATCCACATTAAGCGCTGTTTAGACAAAAACGGGGACACCACGTCCAGCTTGAAACTGAAGAAATTTATGACATTTGTGGTCTATTTCAAGTTGCTTGAATCTTTCTTACACGGCCATTTCCTATGACCACAGAGAGCATAATTCTTCCCAGCCAATGAAACAAATGCACGCTCCCGAGCCCATATCAAACGCAGCGAATCTCGTTTACGGCCGCGAATCAAAAGCGTTCTTTGTAGACGGTGTGAGAATAAAGTTTAATGAGGTGTAAGTTATTGTCAAGTTAAACTCTCTCGCTATTTGTATCAATCTCCTCTTGGCATTAAATCGTTCCTGTTATTCACCAGTGTGTCTCCTACACACCTATTCGGATTCAGGTCATTTTCCAATAGTCCCTATGCGTCAAAGGGTACAGTGCCACATGGCAATGAGCCAGATGTCCTTAGGATTGAAATACGGGAAACAAGAATAAAAATACAGAAAATTAATTATAGCTAGAAAAGAAAGTATTTAAAATTTTATTTTTTTTCGTATATATCCTTTTGGGATTTATATTATCACCATCATTATAATCTTAATGTAACATTCGTTATCATCATAATCATCAACATTATCATCATCATTATCATCATCAAGTCTGCATCAATGATCAACATTTCTGTTATGTTCGAAGTTGAATCAGTGTATTGCCCATGCGCACAGGTTCAACAAGCGGACACGTGCTCCTGTCAATATATATCAAAGAATGCTGATTATCGGCACTTAATTGAATAGTTTCCGACTCACAATTTCTTGTTCTCCTTTGACCGAATTGTGACAAGAAGAATGACATGATTTTCTGTACTAGCTGATTGTTCACCGTCTACGTGTGTACTTGTTTTCAGGGGGCGCAAATATATTATGGGAGACTGGAGCGACAAACTGACAGGGCATGATGGTTCATATCAAATATTAAAGTTGGAAACAGATTCCATATTATACAACCTTTCAGTCTTTTTCCTCTGATCTGACAGGTCGCATGTCTAAATTCGCGAAGAGTTTTCCCCATTTTACGTGTTTACAAAACAGCAGAAAGTAAAATATTTTTTCCCTTTGACGTGTGGTAAATAACTTGTTTAGAAAGAAAGTGTTATCGCACACTAAACTGATTGATTTGTTCACTCTCCTAAAAGATCTTTTCCTTTCACAGCCGATGTTTGTGTCGTTACTCCTCCATGCCGCTGCAAGGACCTCTCTTTCATTTAATTTTTATTAATCTAATAAAACTTGCACTGACACAAAACATATTCCCCTAAAAGGTCAACACTGAGTCATAAAAACATTCAGATGATAGGGCGCAACAAATAAAATAGTAAAAATACATATCAATATGTCAAATTTGAGCGTTTTCTAGCTTTCATTGTAGTATAACCTCTCACGTCCACACTATAGAGATACAGAAATGAATGGTTATTACTGAGGGTAGCGGACGACCGAGGGATATATAATTGGTAAAAGAATAATGGAAGACAAATTTTGTTACATATATTATAACAATAGGCCTTCTTGGCTGAGAAAATATGAAGGGAGCAGTCCGGAGGAGCTCCGACAAAAGATCCCCCTCACCTCACGAAATAAGGAAACCCGCTTCCGACAACCCCCCCCCCCCCTTATGACAAATATGCCGTCTAAAAAAATATCGAAGTTTTCTTCGCTCCTACAATCCAGCCAAATATATTACTGAATACATATATTTTCTTTGTAAGAAATAAACTGTGTTCATGTTTCAACACAAAATTATTTAAATGTACGTCTGATTTGAGGTTGAATATCATACTTTTTTCACATGATCTTTCACATAATTTTTCATAGTGCGAAATGCATAATGAAGGATTATTGAGAATAATATGACGAGGATAAAAACTAATACACCAATTTATCTCCAAATGTGAAAATACTTTTTTCCCACTGAAAGTTACTTGCCCCCCCCCCCCCTTTTTTTTAAAAATAATCCATGCATGCATCCATCGTAGGTCACAGAATGCTGAATTTCTGATTGCCAATCATCGTTGTATAGAAAATGGCGGGGTATTAAGCGAAGATGCAGAATATACACATATTGCTTGACTGGAATCGAGGCTGCTAAATTACCCCGGCAAACAGACAGGAAACAAGATACGACGACTTGGCGGTTGATGATTCTGGCAAATAAACGGGTGGCACGTGATGGAAGTGAAGTTTTCAATTTCATTTTAGCGTTCCATTCTTTTTTTTTCGGTGTTTTGATAGGGGGAGGGGATTCAGTGATCTGGAAAATAAAAAAACAAAACAAGAAATCAGGTTTACTTTGAATTGAACTATTTTTTAATATTTCTTTAATTTAGATTAGAAGTTTGTATTTATATGTATTGAATGGTATAATAAAATGTAAACTTTAATTGGAATAACCTGATAAATTTAGAGGAGAAAGAATAAAGTTTAATTCATACTTTCAGACTAATAACTTTTAAGAAAATATAATACTCTATGATTACATTAAAGTATTAATTATTGAACAAGGTTATATGCTGCTGGAAAACGTTAACGAAAATTATAATTGTTTCATATATGCTTTAACTACATATTAAGCGCTTAAACTATAATCAAATTTGGTTGAAACATGAATTAAACACAATATAATTGTGAGATTAAATCAAGAAAATTCTAAATTTTCATGACTGTCACGTGTCAGAGCTGGAGCTACTCAAAGGAACCGGAAATCATAATTCAAACAGGAAGTTAAATCATACTAAAATTATAGCTAAATTATAGTTAAAAATTATAAAGATGAAGATAAGTCAGCCGGCCTGTATGTTCTAATTTGGTAATCAATTTAAAGGATATCTGATATTTTTGTAACTATGTTTATTGAGATATATCTTGCAGCATCCCAAGAGAGATATAGTTACAGGATCTAAGGACGACTGGTAGTCATCAAACCAGTCATGTAGCCATCAGTGGTGGAAACAAGAGTCAGACATTTAATAAACCAGGAAGGTCAGCTGCTGACAGCACCCCTGGTGCTGAAACACGCCCGGGGAAACAGAGGCTGCCATCGACACCGAGCAGCAATAAAATCAGCCACTGGACTGCTTCCAGAAGCCATGACAGACACACCCGAAGCCAAACAGCCAACATACGGACCTGATAATGGCTGCCAGACGCGCGCGCAGCCTTGCGTTGCGTGCCTGCTGGCGTCCTTGCTCAGTGTCCCTCTCTGACTACCTGTGAGCGGCCCACCACGTCCCCGTGAAAGGTGGTCTCATGTCCTTACATCTCAGGTGGTCTCGCAAAACATATGTCCGTCCGTACGTCCGTGCTTCGCTGGTTTAAATATTTCAGTATGATAAAAACCTTTTGGCAGGATTATTAGTTGTGACAAGGAAATCTTAAGAAAGCGCTTAATCACTTTTTACAGATATAGATAGATATATATATATATATATATATATATATAGAGAGAGAGAGAGAGAGAGAGAGAGAGAGAGAGAGAAAGAGAAAGAGAGAGAGTGAAAGAGAGAAAGAGAGAGAGAGTTATACCACGTGGGAAATTACTTGTGTCGTAAGTAAAATTTTCTATCACTTTTTTTTCAGAATGTTCCCACACCCTTCTCGCTTGTGTCGAAATTCAATAACTGAACAAGTTTAAAAAGCTTGCCAGCAAATGACGAAGCTGCAAACCTGGGAAGAGAAAGCAACCCATTGACTGAGTCCACGAAGGTGCCCGTGGAGTTTTTAATGCATGGTTAAAGGAAAGTTTAGGCGCAAAAAAAAGTACTTTATAAACCCATAATATTTGCTTAAATTTTCTCAGAAGTTAAAATGTAAGGTGAGAACATGTAAAATTAGATCATAGGGGGCGGGGGTATCAGAGGGATTAAATGTAAAAAATATTAGTTGAAGTTTGTATATATATAGAGAGAGAGAGTTCGTGTGATAATATGTTTTCGATGACATCAGTTGTGATTCATATGGACCCGGACTGTTTGAGCGTGTCGTTGCATGTTTCACAGGCTAAAAGTATCGATTGAAGTGCAGATACATGGTACACCAATCATTAGTGTTTCAGTATAAATATAAAACATATGTTAGCCTGTCACGTGCCTGACGCATCATATTCCGTCTCTCTGCATCATCATTTACAAGCCTTACCCCTTTGACATATGAAAAAGCAAAAGGTCGTCACAGCCGGAGCTGTATTATATTTTCGTATAACTTTGAGGGGATGGAAGGAGTAAATAAAAAAAAACTTGTTTTACGAACTTCATGTGCTCGGAATATCAGGGGAATGCCGTGTCAAAATTAACAAAATAATATTATTTACAACAACGTATATCATAATAACATTATGATAACATAAGGTTATCAGATAATAGTCACTAACACAACAGAGACATAACATTTCATAAATAATTCCTCAAAATAATATAAAAATCTGCATATATAAGTGAGGGCGGTGCCACTCAATCGCTCCACGCAAGTGTTCTGTGCCCACGCCTCCGATATGCCCTTTTTTAAGTGTCGGGAACGATAATAAGTGTGTCCTAAGGGCAACATATTCAATATTTCCCGAAGAACCCCGAGATATTTGCCGTTATTTCTCAGAGGGGATATCACAGAGCCACCTACCAGAAAATGTGCCAGTGTATCTAGCCGATGAACCAGCATATGTTTTTCAGGAGTGAAATAACTAAATGGGTAATCTGTTAGTATTTTATAACTAATAATTAACAAATTTATCGGTGGATACTAGCAAAAAAAGTTTGATTTTATCAAATAAATGGGTACACATAATTTCACATTATTGTTTGTAAACAACATAATTTTATAAAATCAAAACAATGGGAGGAGTTAAATGTGATACCTTGCCAGGGGTGGACCAAGAATTAGTGGTGGTGGGGGCGGGGGGTAAACAACACGGAACAAATACCATTTTTGACTAGACCTCTGCATTCTGATTAAATCAATCTCCGCCATTCACTTATTTGGCTCATATTGCCAGGTTCATTCGTGCATAATGGACTGCATGTATATTTGTGAATATTCCTTGATCAGATTCCTGGATCCAGATCATGTGATGGATCCACACTAAAATCTTATCAATTCTTCACTGGCATATTCCCCGAAATGTTCTTAAAATTTCGCGAAATTCCGTGTAAGATTGCGTGAGTTGTTTTGTGAACAAACACAAAAATACATTCATGTACAAATACACGAACAAGAAATGAAAACATGCCCTCCCGACGGGAGCAAATATCAACCAAGACCTAGAATGAGATCTTCCACATGATAAGGATACCACAGCGTCGATGTCTTACCTTGTGAATATTTCATGATTGGCTTTCGAGAACAAGTCTTGACATCAAAGTATGCTCCGTTCTGTGAATAAATGTGTGATTTGTTCTCTATTCAATATTTTTTAGGTTATATGTTTAAAATGTTTTTTTAACTATCGGTCGGTTAAGAATCTAATACCAAGTATTATTTATTGGAGGTTTCGCTGATATCCTGTGGAACATTAACCTCTGTGAATAGGGAGTGAATGGCAGCGGCTGGGAAAACGAATGAGCTCGAGGTCTCGGACCCCTTAATCTTATTCCTATTATACTAAAATCAACAATATGAGATCCGAGACTACCATGAAATCCGAGACCTGAGGCAATGAGCCAAGACCAAGACTAAAACCATGAGATCCAAGACCAAAAACCATAAGATTCAAGATTAAGACTAAAACCATGAGATCCAAGACCAAAAACCATAAGATTCAAGACCGAGACTAAAACCATGAGATCTGAGACTAAAACCAAAACCTTGAGATCCGACACTAAAATCATGAGCTCCGAGACTAAGGCATAAAGACCATAGCCATGAGACTCGAGACTAAGAGCAAAACCATGAGATCCAAGGCCAAAACCTAAACCATGAGAGCCGACACTAAGACTAAAACCATAAGATCCAAGAACAAAACCTTGAGGTCCAAGACCAAAACCTAGAGATCCAAGGCTAAGGCCAAAACCATGAGATCTGAGACCAAAACAAATACCATGAGATTCGAGACTAAGAATAAAACCTCGAGGCCGAGACTAAGACCGAAACCAAGAAATCCGAGACAAAGACCAAAACCATGAGACCCGAGATTCAGACGAAACCATGAAATCCGAGACTAAGACATAGAACATGAGAATCAAAACTTAGACCAAAAGCATGTTATGCCAGACCGTAACCTTTTTATCCAATACCAAAGCCATGAGATCCAAGACTAAGACCAAAACCGTAAGATCCAAGACCGAAACCATGTTATCGAAAACCAAAAGCAATGTTATTCAACACCAAAACCATGTTACCTAACACCAAAACCATGAGATCCAAAATTATGAACAAAACCCTGAGATCCAAGACCAAACCATGAGATCCACTCAGACCAAAACCATGAGATCCGAGACTAAGATCAGAACCATGAGATTCAAGACCAAACCATTTTATCCTAGACCAAAAGAGATCCGACACTAATATCAAAACCATGAGATCCACTAGGACCAAAACCATGAGACTAAACAAAAACCATGAGATTCAAGACCAAAACCATAAGATCCGAGACCAAAACCTTTTTATCAAAGACCAAAACCGTGACATCCAAAACCAAACCATGAGATCTCAGACCAGGTCTAACAAGAGATTCAAGACCAAAACCTTGTTATCCAAGACCAAAACATTAAGATCCAAAACAAAGACCAAAACCATGAAATCCGAGACCAAAAGGTTTTTATCAAAAACCAAAACCGTGAGATCCAAGACCAAAGCAATGAGATCCAAGACCAAAACCATAAGATCCAAGACCATATTCATGAGATCTGAGACTAAAACCAAAACCATGAGATCCGAGACTTAAACCAAAACCATGAGATACAAGACCAAAAACCACGAGAAAGAGACTTTTAGTCTTAATCTCGGATCCCATGGTTTTGGTCTTGGATCTCATGGTTTTGGTCTTAATTTCGGATCTCTTGGTTTTAGTCTTGGTCTCCGATCCCATAGTCTCAGTCTCGGTTTCTGACAGGACGCACCATTCCGGCAGAGGTCGTTTCCTCTGAAAACGAACCTCTTCCGTTTTGTAATTATGGGGATGGCCTGGACTACTTGTCTCAACTGTCAAACTTCAAAATAAAAAATTGTTTCATTGAGACTTCTTCTGTTTACATTTTAATTACGCATGCTTACAAAATATTACTTATTCCGTGAAGTCTTTAAATAAAATAGGCCAATGTTTATGTAATATGCCTTCAAACACTGGCGTATTTAGAAACTCCTTAGTCGATCCGGGGGAGGGTTCTGGTGAACGCTTGCCGATTAAATGCATCTAGTTTACATTTCGTCTTGTCGTTATACTGTTAACAAAGGTTTCTAAGATGAACATTTTTGTTCGCCCCATTAAAACACAGTTATGTAATTGTTACAGATACACATGTACCTGGTTTTATCATATATCATGATATATACGAGTTCACGGGGTGCAGGTATGGCGTCATAATCTATCTTCCATAATCCATTTATATGCAGAATCCATGCATGGCGATTTGCATAAATAATTTCAATAACGGAGATGAGAGGTTTGTTGGAATAATCCATTGTAATCGTTTTCCTAATGTAACAAGGAGGTTATGCCGTCCACCATGCTACGTCATGCCTGGTGATCTAGGTTCGATCCCCATCGTGGCTATGAGAGTGGATTGTAGCGACCCATCCAAGGTGGGTGCTTTTCTCCGGGTCCTCCAGTTTCTTCCACACCTACAATCTACCAAACGCCGACATCCGAGCCATGGAGAATACCTCGCATTAGTTATTATAACTAGATGTACAATCCAAAATAAATCAGGTTTATAGTTTTTTTATTTAATTTTAATATTACGTTTTCAAAAAAATAAAATATATATATATGACATAATATATATAATTTATATGTAATATATACCTACAATTACATTTTTAATACGTAAATCGTTAAGAGCTTATTATTATTATTATTAGCGTTGTTGCCATTTACTAGATCAATGTGTGCCCATATAAATTTGACAGATTGCCTTATACATCGGTGGATACTGCCACAAAGGAAGCTGCAGTGCAAGCAGAAAGTCCAGTTAACAAGAATTAAACCAAACACAGGGTCACATGTCTTGCAGGGTCAGGGTTCAGGTCACAGGACCCATGTTGATAAAGCTAAAAAAATATCCTTATAGTAAAAAAAGCTGAGCGTCGAGACCCATCGGTCCCTAGTTATAACATCTCAATGCGACAAATGAGGGTCAAGGTCATTCGTCACATGCACAAATGTAGAAGTTTTAAAGCTACAGATTGGTTGTTGGATAACACAAATAATAAACAAACATAAACAATAAAAATTGACTTATAGACACATAATGTTACCTGCTTTAAAGCTCCAATGTATATCGCAGATCATTTTATTTTCGCGAAAAGCAAATTCGCGAATTGAATTGGACTGACCTTTAGTTTAAATTTAATTGCGTAAACATAAGCAAGCGCTGGGTTGAGTGCCCCGCAAAATTCGTGTGCAAAATATGCTCTCGCGATTGGCTACTCAGAGAGTGAACTACTTATTAGCTTGAGCCAATGGGCAAAAATATTTCAAAAGAAGAGTCGTTCTTTTCATAAAGACATACCCTTTCTAATCCCATATTCTAGAATAAGGTATTCTTACTTAATGTACTAAAAATGCAATTTTCGCAATGCTTGGGACATTTCCCGGTTTGAAGTGTATTGAACTCAGATGATTGTAGAATAATAATATATATATTGTGAAATATTTCATCTCATGATTTCATCAACATTTAGATCTTCATTGACTTCAGGATCATACTATGTGATAATGTTAAAGTCTGTGAGAATGATCGCCCCATTTCATTTGGAACTCCTGAAAAGCTGAGGAACGCCAGCTTTGGTAGAAAGCCTCGACCATTTAAGGCCTTTGCAAATTGTTTCCAGAAAAAAAATAGTATATTTGTATCTTCAAATGGTAACTTGTTCACGTTTGACCAAAATTGATTTGGCCGTGCCCAGTTATTGTATAAAAGTTTTGGTTCTGTAAATATCTTTACATTTCTTTATATTATATGATCGAAGTAAGCTGAAATATGGAGACTAATATTAAGGTGTTTGTAAAGTTATTCTACAAATTCTCAACGGCTGTTTTAATCATATAATAAATAGAGAATAACATTAACAGTAAAACTATAGGGAAAACAATGAAAGAACTTCCGCAAAAACGCCTTTATTGTTTTATGATTGTTTTGTCATTTCCCACATGGTGGCTGTAATGGGAGTCAGGTCCGTGAGTTTGATGACGTCACGGTGTCGGTATCTTTGTGGGCGGGATGTGTTACAATTTGTTACTGATGAAGCTATAGGTAAATAAGGGGGTCCCCCACGCGGCCGTCACCAGCTAGTACCGGCAGTGTTAAGCATGGCCACGTGGTCACCGGAAGTTTGTGGTCGCTACGAGCTTAACCACATCCTCGTGTTTAATTGGCTGAATGGCCACATTAAGCCCGAGGCGTGTATCTAGCGCGCACTAAGTAACCCCAGACACTGGTGCTCATATGTCTTATCAAACATATAGAGCTAGGCTTTTAACGCTGTTTGATAGACCCTAGGGGACTGTAGAATCCCCATACAGAAGCTTTCTATGCTCACACCTCTCTTCTATTAATACCTTTGCTTCGCTTACCACTCTTACTAATTGTTACTGATGCCTTTCTCCTAGAACAGAAGATAAAATAGTAATTGGAACAGATTATCAGCGATGTCAGGGGTTCATTTCTCTGTTGGTCTGTATGTAAACACAGTTATTCGGTCATTCTTCAATAAGGCAATCATTGAATCTGTTCTCTGTTTCTCTCTCATTGTATGGTATGGTTGCCTAAATGGAAAGATTGACACAAACTGGTGAAAATTGTCAAATGTTCTAGAAAGATTGGTGCAAATGCTACCTCATTTAATGATTCATATTATACTTACATGCTGAAAATGGTAAACAAGATCATGAAAGACGAATCTCACCCCTTGTATGGAAATTTTATTTTGCCAGTAATAAAAACAAATCGGTTTAAGAATACAATTGTATGTAAAGGAACCAATTTATTTAACCTTGTGTCATCTCTGTAGTATACACTAATATTAATCTGTAGGAATTTTGTAACATGTTGATATGGAGCTAGTTACAGGGCCATTATGTGATATGTATTATATTCAACAACACTTGTGCAATGTTTATTTGTGTGAATAGGTGCTTATAAGTGCATTGGTGTACTAGGTATTCATTATACCAACCGTATGTATAACTATGTATACAACATCTTATTTTACACCGTTATAATATATTTCCATTATTAACATTATCTTTACTACTGAATTTTAGGTATACATTGTCAATATATATACAAATGAAACTATGATGCAAAGCTAGTCAACAGAAGCAAATGAAACAACATTAAGATATAAATGAGCATAAAATTAACCTTAGCAGTATCGGTTTTAATAACGCTAAATATAAAATATCTCGCATGGCTGGGTTTAAGTTTAAGATGTATTTATTGTAAAGAATTCAGGATTAGGAGCTGTTTCCCGCGTACATTGTCTAAATACGTAGGACCATACCAGAAAACAAGTCTTGATGTCCAACACGAGAACCCGAATAAAATATCTCAAACTCGAGTACTCTATTCAGCACAAAGAGGTATTCTCGTGTCCTATTTATTTTATATATATATATATATACAGTGAAACCTTGAAATACGACCACCAACGGGACATTGATAGAGAGGTCGCATTTTCCAGGTAATCGTCTATAAACGAGGTCTGTTATAAAGAGCAACAAATGGGGACCGTGAACAAGTTGTCGTTATTAAAGGGCGGTCGCTAAACCGAGGTGTTCCTTAGGCCAGGTTTCACTGTATATGTATAAACAGGAATGGGTTAACATTAGTCATTTCTTGTAAATTATGCGTTTACATGTACCGCGTAGCATTTTAAGCGTATTGGTGGACCAACGTTACCTCGATAGGTTGACCAATATCCAGATATATTTATATCACTATAGCTATAATTTATATAGGTGGTCTTTTTTTTTTTTTTTTTAGATGTCTCAGTATTACTAGATATTTATTTATAACGTTCTTTATTCATCATCGACATCCCTCGGAACAAGAAAAAAAATTACAAATCTTGTGTTTATAACATGAACATCTTCCCTATTGCAAGATTTAAAATCAAATGTTTCAAGTTTTTCTGACAAAGTACATACATATATATATATATCAACAAAAAGGAGTTAACAAGAGAATTTTAAAATTGCTTATATTGCTACTTGTTTGTACTTTTTCAAAGACAAGTGCATATAGACCATGTAGACGTATATCTGCCGAGAGGAAACCAACTGAGTATTGGTGAAGAGAATTTTATTTTTTTTTACAACAATTATAATTATATCTCGTTCTGTCGATATATTTTCAATATCATTGGAAACAAACATTTAATTTAATAAGAACAACAATGTTATTTGTAGATTTAACTGGTTTGGTCAGATTAACATAATATTAGGTGGTCTTGTATTACCCACCTTCGTGTTATAAACCTGATTCCGGTATTTGTTTATACAAGGGAGGTGTTTGAGGTCTTCCCAGAAACACATATATATATAGACCTTTTTTTCATACCATGATGGTTCACGGGAGGACGGATAACGGCCGCTTGCACCCCGTCAAACCGATCCTTTCCGTCAACACATCTCCTTTCATTAATTTCTTTATACTTCTCAGTCAATAATATTTGGCTTCGAGGATTCCCGCACGTAAAGCCGACCGGAAAATCAAAACATATTGCTTCTCGGGAAATCCTTCTGTTTTTGACAGTACTTTACGGTAATGCCGGTACGTTGTACCAAATAACCTGGATTATGCTACGCATAATGTCAATGCCTAAGTAGTGTATATAGTGTATGATCCCTGTAACCAACATATAGCCCCAGCGTTTACTGTATTTAACAACGCTAAAAAGTGGCGCTGTAGCGCGTATTTTTTACACTTTATAAAAAGAATCTGCTTGGTTTTTCCTTGCAGTTATTTCTTCGCTACAGCTGGAGAAAATCGCCTAGCGCCTCACGTGTTCCTTTGGCAACGTCCGCCCCGACACTTTGGCATAAATACTGTAATTGCCGCGAGGCCGTACCGTAAAGAGCCCAAAATGGCTTGCACAGTCACTTGTGTGTGTGTGTGTGTGTTTGACTCTGTTCGCGCGTGACGAAACTCGGACATAAATACCGATTCACTCTTTGCGTTTGAGCAGAAAATCCGCGTCCATATTTGCTATCCTCTGTATACTACATCGCCCCCGATGTAAGTCCAGGCGCCACCCACGCGCACGACACTGCCCTCAAGCGGACAAAGGGATTTTTCATGGAGACCGGTGTCGGAATTAATAACATACGAGCATTGCGCGTTACTGTTAGTTTCCATCCCACCCGGGGCTGTACGGTTTGCCCCGCCCTGATGAGTTTTTATGATCCTAGGAGGGGCTGATCGGGGTTTTTACCAGCCTCACAGGTCCCGTTTAGAAACGGTGTTATTACTGTTATACCAAGGGGGTGTGAAAGCAAAAGTTGGGAGGCATTACTGTACAGCGTGGTGGCGGCACGGGCTCCAACTGCACTGGAGGACCCCCCTCGAGCACCGGGGAAGTTTTCTTAACGCCCGGAGAATCACGGCGAGTCCGATATGGTAAACCAGGCCGACACTAACTCAGCGCCGTTAATAAACTTGCAGTGTTAGGACCTAAACTCTCGAGATGACTTCTTCTTATGCGTGAACGTTTTGTATTAATATTGGAAGGGCTCAATACAAGACAATGCCTCCTGCGAAAACCAGCCGGTCCGCGTGGCTGAGCCCAGGGTGAGTCCGGCTATCGTCACTGACGAGCGTACGTTCTTGGACAGAACAATTAGACACTTATCCATCTTGTTGTCTCCCATGACGTTAAGCCATGAATCGACACCAGTTGGGATTTTTACTTCTGTGTGGCATACTACAAACAGGGTAAGCAACTTTTCCTCTAACGTCCTCTCACTGTACCCACAGTATATAAGTCCTACCTTAACTCGTTCCTCGGCTTGTGTGAATGTTAACCAGTTGTTAGAACGCAAATATGTTTATATTAAAGGTTCCACCGCTCAAAGCCCCTCGCAGAATCATAAAATGTTTGATTCTGCACAGGTGCTACCAAGAGTAGACTTGACGATGGTATTTGCTCTGCTTTGATCTTCGTGACCGCTTGGTTCAGTTTAACCTCAGGTTTACATAATATGGCAGTTCTAAGGGCAAGTTGTGACTTAGACGTTGCGAGCAGGACTTGGGGATAATTCCATGGATAGTAAATAAATTAGCAGGAAAAACATGATATAATAGTACCTCTTAGGTACTTGGCATTAATGATTATTTCCCTATCGAATGTTTCCTGATCCCCCGTGTTGTTCGGGTCACAGAGATTCCATAAATATTAAGCATCATCATGCTTATATTTGCATTTATAAATCAGTTTTGATATGTTTTTTATAACGTGAGTTATAAACTATTTTAGTTATTCATATGATTCTTTAAACAGTTCCAAGAATACGTGACATTGGTATTTTTTTAGTATTACATTGAATAGCACACTTGTGTAATTATGTTAGTTATTATTATTCCATAAATTCTTTTAAATTTTATGTCCTTTATAAGATTGAATTATATTAATTTACCACAAGGATTAAAGAAATTTTACAATTTTCAAGACTGCTTTTTTTAACGTCCACCTCCAGTAGAATCTCAAGTAATTCTGCTGTATGTATAACCATATGTTGATTACAGCTGTACTCATAATAAAGGTTGGAAATCAGGTATATATAATATACATATATTTAAACAAATAAAACGTTTTGTGGATCATTCCTCCATGAAAGCATTTATGTTTGTGTGGAAGTATGTGAGTTCACCTCCATATGTAAAAGGACAAGTAAATATTTGATTAATTCGAGTTCCGCATCCCACATTAGGCTACCAGGCCGCCCATTGCATGTGTAACCTTGTTTGCAGAGGACGGACCCTTCCAATAAACACATACACCCAAAGACATACAGTTCTGTCAGCGCATGTGTCCTATATATTCGTATATACAGTGGTAATTGTCTTTACGTTCGCGCGGGTTCCAAATTCGCCTTATTCGCGAAAAGGGAATTATCGCGACAGAAAATCTCCGTGATTGAGAGGCCAATCGTGAAAGTCAAGTTGAAAGGATAATTTTGTTAATATAAATAATGATGATGTATCTTGTATGTTCAAAGATTGCTGTTTTTACTGATATGTCAGCTATTTTAAATTATCTGTTATTAATGAACAAAAACTTCAACTTATTCAATATTCCCTCGAGTTAAGATTTTACGCACAAGTTATATCACATATATATACAAATAATGATAGTTTACTTTGTGTAAGTTTTTAATATCTTGAGATCTCGAAAATTGAACTCTCGCGAAACATTAAAAAGTGGAAATCGCGAAACGTAATCCCCGAAGAATATGGAACCAAACACAGTAGTTCTTTAATGGTGTATGCCCCTCTCACATCATTGGTTGATCATCTAATTATCAGTTTTTTTTTCTGTGAGGAAAAAACTCTTCAGATATATGACATTAAATTACTGTAATTTCTTTTTATTTAACGAACATTCAATGAAAAAAGCATGGATTCACAGCGTAACTTATTTGATACACATGTTAATTAAGATGAAATTGATACACATGTTAATTAAAATGATAATAAGGCATATTTCTGTAATATTTAAAGAGTGTTAAGTGTTGATTTTCATTTAAGAATCATGTTTTATTGTATTTTATATATTCATTCCACACTTAATTTTTTAACATGTTAGTCTATTCATCCAGTAAGCTGTTCTTCAGTTTGGCCCAGTTACTTGCACATGTGATAAAAATACAAATATATCCGTCGTTCAGACTGGATATGGAAAAAAATGTTATACGGAATACGTAAAGCATGACCCAGAAAAATAATCAAAATTACGCCACTATATATATAAACCATCTACCGAAACCAGAGACGTTTCTAAACCTGAAACAATTTATAAAATAACAATATTTGATAAGCATACACCTAACATGACAACATGCCGAAGAATAAGACCGAGATCTAAGAATGTTACAAGGCTTAGATCAGGAGTGTGATGTACCCTCATAAAGTATTAAATTTGTTGTTTATAATACTCGAGATATACCTATTTCGACATGCGACTTGCGTGTTTTAATCCGTACGCAAAAAGGCAGCCCCCATGAGCTTTTTTAAATGTTTGCGGGGTCAAGATTTGAAAAGGGCACGGAAATACTACAATTAAGAAAGTACTCCGAGTACAATTTCAAGGTGGGAATCTATCAGGTCGTTTGGTGCATTAATAAAAGAACAATTGAACCCGTATCTTCCCATAAGAAGCCGAAGAAACTTTCTAGGAATGACCGCCCCCTCATCCGCAAATTATAGTAGGATAAACTCTGCAATACCATGCTCTTTAAAATACCCACTTTTACCGTTCACGGACATGCAAATGTAAAATACAGTAAACAAAAATTATCAATATGAAAAATTATTATTTCTATAACAGGGGGAATTCCATTATGTATATCGTCAATGATGCAATATTATGATATTTTTTTCAAGTATGTTAATATTACTTGCCACGGGTAATGTTAGTTTTTTATGTATGTTAATTATTATTTTTAATTGATATATATAGATATACACATATATATTACATATTATTATTATTATTATTAATATTATTATTATTATTATTATTATTATTATTATTATTATTATTATGTACAGCATTTGCATACATAATGAATTTTTATCACCTGATAAATGAAATAGCCTATACGGACTTTTTATGTTTTGTGAAAATTTGTAGATCACGTCCCTGCAAACAATGGACGAAAATTGCACAATTTTTATTGATAAACTGCATGTTCAGAAAAGAGTCGTGCTGGCAGCATGAATATTCTTTTGTATAAATCCTTATACATTGGGATCCGTCACGTAAGAGAGCATATGTATATATACAATTAACTTCACTTTCATGTAGCATTTTCCCCCTTCACAATCATAAGATCATTGCAGAGGCGGATCCAGGATTTAGGGAAAGTGGGGTCCAAACCCAGGATTACTGATAAAAACCCTAAGAAAAGGTTCCCAATTAAGTCAGGGAAACGGGGGATATATACGGGCCACAAAATGTTTTCGGAAATCCTTAAAAAAGGTTGCGGCGCCTGAAAAAAAGGGGGCGGCGGGGGTCCGGACTCCCTGGAGCCCAACTCACACCCCTCCCCCCCCCCCCCGGATCCGCTCGTGCATTCAATTATTATTATTATTATTATTATTATTATTATTATTATTATTATTATTATTATTATTATTTATATAAATACTTTTCATTCATATCAAACATAAAATTAACCACAGAAAAATTTAACGTATGATGATTTAATTATTAATTATTTCTGATAACAGTAAGTTAATTTAAATAATACTCTGGACTCTATTATCTTATTCACGAGAGGTTATTATATTTCCTAATTTTCAGACTGAAATATGTGTTCCTGTGTTGTTATACATGGAGCTCTAAACACAAGATGAGCTCTATCTACTAAGATGAAATGAATCTGATAAAACTTTAGACCTTTCCGCTAATAAAGTTATCCCTAAGCGTTAATTTATTTATCATAAAATGTCATGATATATGATATATCGTATATGCGTAATAAAAATATAAATATGCAGCAAAAAAATAGTTAATTCAGTTGTATCGCTTCTGCCAAACACACATAAAATTTCAAAAGTTAATTTTTGCTCGAAAAAAGTCATATATTATATGTCATCGGAAGTATTTATGAATATAATATATATATATATATATATATATATATATATATATATATATATATATATATATATATCGATGTATAAAGGAAGCAATGAAGTGTGTTAGACTTAATCTGGGGAATAATTTATTCTAAGTGATGCTTATGTAATGCACTGATTATGTGTCAATTTAAATACAAGAAAATATAACAAGCTTTTTTTTAAAGAAAAACGTACGATATAAGAACCATGTTTTCTTAACATGCATTTAACTATAACATTAATTGAAACGTTTTTGCGAATTTATAATGAGAATTAATGTACACTCCTATTTTACATAAATGATAATAATTATAAGAATTCTAACAAAAATTATAATTGTGATTACAATGATAATAAATAATCATTATAAAAATAATAATAATATAAGTAATAATAATAATTATAATAACAATAATAATAATAATAATGATAATAAGTTAATAACAATATTATTATTATTATTATTATTATTTATTATTATTATTATTATTATTATTATTATTATTATTATTATTATTATTATTATTTTTATTATTATTTATAAAACAACAACAAATATAAAACATATTTATGAACAGGGAACATTGAAATATGTTGAGGGAATGGCATTCACCTAAATTCATAAATCATACAGATCCTAGATACATTGTTGTAATATCATGTATATGCTTAACTTTGAAAATACAGCTGAAATGTCAAAACAGTTCATATATAGTAGAATATAAACACGATATTTCTTTCTTTTGCCAATACTTTTGAGTAGTATGTAATTGTATCTGATTGTAGAAGCTATATATAAATATGTGTTAGGCCAAAATAAAAAAAAGGTATGGTTCTCAGGCACTTTTTTTCAGAAATCCATGCGGGCGGGCGCTTTTTTTTATTTTAAATTTTTTGGTATGTTTCAATAAAAATGTCAAATGATAAGGGAAAAGCATGAAAATAACAGTTTTATTTTACTAAATAAGTTAAAGCACTACAAAACAAAGGAAATTGTATGGTTTTATCTTCTTGAAAGAAATGTCGGAGAGGCAGCAGCTCAAAATTAGAAAGTTTTTATTGTAAATTAAAATAAAAATTTTTGATGCGGGGGTTTAAAATTGATGCGGGCGGTGCCTGAGAACCATACCTTTAATTTTTTTTGGCCTTACAGTCAATCTGTGAAATCAGTCATGGATTGCCTATTAAAATTTAAGTCATTTCACGTTATGCATTGCTATGACCACCAGTCTTAACCTGAATAATTTCATGAAAATACTTAAATTTATGCCCAGTCATTACACGAAATGACTAAATTCAAAATAATGACTGCAACATAACGTAAGCTTATACCATAGTATTATTGTCAGCAAAGGTTTCACAGACAGTTTTAGTGGATGCAAACACCCAGATACCAAGGGATATAATCTATTTGTTTTACCTGAATAACTGTACTAATGTGGCAATATCACATTCTCCTGTGGGCAACGGCGCTCAGCTGAAACTGATTCAGAGATAATTTGCATAAAACCCAAGCATATGTATTGAAATAATAATAAAAATGAGGCAAAAGCTTATTTTTGTATATCGATTTTTTTTAATTTCTCAAAACTTACAAATTCAGTGTTGACTTTGCCCTTTATGGACTACAGCTAAGATGCAGGAGCCTCTTATGATTACATATTTTTAAAGTATCACTATTTCATCTGTGGGACTGTGATATGCCTATAAATAAAGCTGCTGGGAATGTATATGAAACCCTTTAAATTATAAATATGTAAGTATGATAAAGTTTAAAGGAACAAATAAAGAAATTTAATTTATTAACTTAACTAAAAGGCAGTAAAAAAATGAAACTTTTCCATTTTCAGTTCAGAATAAACTGAATTAGATAAGCATGTTTAGTCATGCCGATTATCAATATACATTGTACATTGTAATAAATTTACTGAAACCATTTTATTATATGACACAAGGAAAAATGGTGATGATCTTAAGATTTATCTTAAAGGATATACATTTGATGAGCTACAAATATAAAAGTAATACACATTTATCAAACAGGTTAAACATACAGTGAGATGGATAAAAATTAAATTCTATTATTTTTTTATATTTAAACAAAAGTTCTTTAAAGGTTTGCAGAATATACCTGATTGGGTCATATATACATTGCGAAGGCTTATAGCAAGCTTTAAGAGCTACGAATGAAAGGCTACCCAGTATAAACTAATTTACGAGGTTTTAAATCAATATCGTATTTCAGGAATTTTCGTTCAATAAGAAAATCAATCTATAGTTGATAATGAAAGATATAATAAATTGAAAACATCTATATTTTGACTAAAATAACAGTTTGTCATTTATAAGATTAAACCTGTTACAATTTAAGCTGAAAATTTACAAAACACACACAAAAAAGAGAAGTAGTAATAACTATAGGAGACTCAATGTCAAGATTAAACCTTAAAATGAGTTAATGAGGACTTTTGGTAGATGTTAATATTTTATCACATTTGAATATTCTAAGAAATGTAATTGGTAAATATAAATTTGAAATATGTAGAGCTTTTGCCCCAAGACCTGTTAAACTAACATGGAGCCTTTTTCCCCACCGCTATACTCACTGCAAATAGCTATACCCGAGACCCCGTTTATTATTACATGTATTATGTGGGATATCTTAGGCCCCTGCTCAGCTAATAGATTTTCCTGTTCTACTAAAGGCCCCAGCGACCCCTGGTGGGCATTCGCTGACCATGACCATATTTAATCTTTTCATTTTAGTCATCAGAGAGGGTACAAGATCATCATGACCCCAAACGCCCCCTGGTGGGGGCAGAGCATTGTCCACTCGAACTAAAGTTGTCAATAACATCCTAAACTTTAATCAGATACCAAAATGTAAACTTTTCTATCAATTTGAAAATGACTGGTTGATAGGGCACCCCATTATCGGCAATTATATTTGTGTATAGGGTATAATTTCTTTGTAGCTATAGCAGCTTCTGACTGGCAAATGCAACCCAAGGGTACCAATTAATGATGTGTGGTATTTTAATTCCTTTCTTAACTTATATTTCATTTATAAACCCGGTTTCGAGTTAACCTATACTGCAAACACACCTTTTATTAAAAAGTGTATACTGAATTGTAATATACTTAAAATTTGTCACACAGACAATAAAAGGTTAATAAAAAGTTGTCCCAACACGCATGCGAATAATCCCCCGCCCTTGAAAATAGTTTGACGCCACTGACAGCAGGGGCTTGATCTCGAACCTTATTATAAGTCATGATCAGGGCAAGAACCTCCAAGTTCCAGATGGAACCTTTTTACTGAGAAAATGGTTCCTTCTGGAACCATGGCTCTATAGAAAGAACCATCAAGAACCCTTTTTTCTTAGAGTGTATATACAAACATGGAGGCTTTCTCTAATACTACTTACTGCTAATGGCTACCTGAGGGCCCAAGTGATGGAGGATATCAATATAACCCCTAACTCGGTAGTAGAACAATTCGCCAGTTGCTTTAATAATCTTCTGCCAAAATATATGCTCATATTTCAACATTTTATATGTTACCCAGATTGTCTGATTTATATAGTAGGGCATTTTATGTAAATATAATCATTCATTTTTAAACATTTCATGAAAAAAATGAACATTTTAGTAATTTCACATAATGAATTTAGGTCACAAGCATTATGGAAAAGGCCTGACATGTTCAGTAACACATGTTTTTATTCATTTATATTTATACGTATATATTATATGTATTTTTCATAATGTTATATAGTATTATAATGTGATATATTGTACCAGTACTTATGTACTTATTCCCTTTTAAACTGAATAAACTCCAATACTGTAAAGATAGAATGACATACACGTGCAACATAATTTTTATCAAAAAATACTTTATTAACTAATGGAGGATTTACAAGCTGAATATCCCTACAATAGCGAGTCTTGCATTTTGATGTAAAGGAATTCCGTTCTGATTTTTGTGCAAACAGCTATGCATCAGAATTATTTATGCCAATGTCGGGTCGCATAAAATTATATAAAATATAGTTAGTAAGGATTAGCATGACAAGAGAGATATATTTTTACAGGGATGCGTGAATTCTGACCTGGTGATTGACAGTTGTATGTAATGAGGGACCTCTAATGTGGGTGGCCGTGTCAATTCCATTATCACGTGACTACAGTCATTGGGTGATCTGTCTTAGTGACAATGACAGACTCCTGTCAGCCGCTCTGCATTTATAAGATCTTATGTTGACCTAAGCAATGTGTCCACAGGATAAACTGTCTATTAAAATAAGTAATGATAATAATAATTAAAGTAATAATAATAATAGTAATGATTATATTAATATGAAGAGGAAGACTGAGAAAACGATTAACAATAATAGTTAGAATTAAAAATAATATAACATAATAATATTGAATATCAATATTGACAAATAATATTGACTAATTATATTGACTTATAATAATAATAATAACAATAATATCGCTACAACTTTTAATTTAGTGATTGCTGATCTAATAAGATTATTATTATTAGTATATATATATATATATATATATATATATATATATATATAGTATAGTAGCTGTAGTATAGCATGCAGTAGGACGAGTATTATTATTATTAGCATTATTTGTAGAATTATTATTATTAATATCACTAATACTGCTAATTTGATGCCTTTATTGTTATACATGAAAAATCCCATATATATATATATATATATATATATATATATATATATATATATATATATATATATATACATACAGATATGTTGAAATACATTCAAAATATATTTATATGCTCGGGAATATATAGTGCCGAACAAGCGTGACCTTTGACGTCATTGAATTTTTCGAGAACAAACAATCGGTTACATGCATATATTATGAGGTATAATCGCTGAGATAGATCGCGAGATAAAGACGGATATCACACTAGAAGCGTCAGATATCCCTTTAACTACTATATGTTGCCGATAAATAGGATCATACAACCAAGATACGTCCGAAAAGCTTACAATATATATATATATATATATATATATATATATATATATATATATTAAAATAAAATTGTTTTAATTTTAATTTATTTTATTTATTCTAAATTCAAATTTGAAATTTATGCATGTTATGGAATAGATTTTTTTATAAGATTAGGAACTTTATCATGAACAAGGCAGACCGCTGATTTAACGTCTAAAATCTCAAATCTATCCTTCATACTGGTATGTATCGCACTTCGTATTGTATATTCGAGAATTATAGAATTAGCGCGATACGTCTTGTGTCCCTATACTATATATATATATATATTTATACTTTTCATTGCTAGGACACATATATAAATAATATTTATATTTATGTTAAAATATAACACATGCGAATTTATATATATATATATATATATATATATATATATATATATATATAGTTATACTTGGACATACGTATAAATAAACTTTTTGACTGATGTAAATTTAATACAGTAAGTCATGACAACAAACAAGATAGATATCTGTTTTTTAAATATCCGAGGGTATAACATATAGATACGCTATACGCTGAATGGGTTGTTCTATAAAGACCATGTAGGTTTAAGCAATACATTGACTTTTCGGTTCAAACTGACCCAGATATTCCCACAACTTCAATAAGAAAATCATGCTTCATGCCTCCAACTTCTTGTGACGGTAAACGTATAATTTTTATAAAGCTAGCAGAATTTTCTAACACGCGACCTCGTCTTCAATAAACTGTTTCAATAGAGACTCAAAAAGTCGGTCTTCAATAAAACGCAATTTTGGAGCACAAGGTTTCACAGCAAACATTATAAATTCAATCAAAATTTGACCCAGACCCCATACATGAATGTGTGACAGTTAATCCATTCTATTGACAGGGCCTGTCAATTCAACATGCCCTTCTGACATCAGTTAGATCGGTAATGAGATGATCTTACAATCACTTTATACAGTTATCAGCGTCCACCTGCCAATCAAAACTCAAATCAGCCGTGAACACGCCTTAAGTTTATTATTTTTACAAATATAACTCGATAACAAGTATGCCAGCGTGTAATTTGATTCAGTTTGGAGCGTGTCTGCGCTGTCAGATATTGAACATTTCGGGCACGTACTATTGTCTTGTGTTGTGCGGTTCATTACACGGCTGCTGTGTAATTAAACCGGACCGATCGGACCAGCGCGCTGTCAGTTAATATCTCCATGCAGGGCTCAAGAAAACTACTTTCAGCAGGAGCTTCGACTGGTCTCCAATCTTATACGGAATCTGAAATTATCTCATTCCATACACTTGGTTTTCCTAGGCACCAGTTTCTCCCGACCTGTGTACCAATACCTTTATGAAGACGGTCGTTCACCGTAAGGAATTGTATAAGAATATTGTTTTATTTTGTCACGTTATTTTTTTATAGCGGGGATATATATGTGTTTTTATGTATACATTGGATCTTATTATATAATTATATTATTATCCTATTGTTGATACTTGGAAATCTTTCAGTCATCAACACATTATAGGCAATTAAAAAGTCAATTGATATAATGTCTCTGCATTATATATATATATTTTTCATATTAATAAGCTTAGATTCACCACCGCGCATAAAGGACTGTGCATGTATACGAAGATAAATCGGGTATAACCTGTTAAACATATATATACTAATGTATTAACCAACACTGGATAAGTTTAACTCAAATATAACAAATCTACAAGAGTGAGCGAGGATCAGCTGAGGTTAACATGACAAAAGCAGACATTGATAAACACGAGTGTAACAGTTCACTCAAATCTATTATTAATGCTTCATTTACAGTCTTATGCTAGGTTAAATTTCATGAACTAAATATATCGCTCACTGCAAGAAAAGACATCATCCTTCCCTTAACAAATCCTTAGCTAAGAAACCATTATATGAATAGGTCATGAAATGAATTGCTCGGCAAACTCTAGTGTACGAGCGAACATTCAATATGCAAAATGAATCTCGCTCATGGTTTAGCTGTACATGCATGCATGCATTATATACGTTTATATTGATGCATTTATAATTGCTTGCAGAATAAGTGTTAACAGGTTTTTCTGTCTGGCGTGTTTGATGTACCCGCCCTGTGACTGACAGGCCCCACTTCAGAATGACCACGTTTACAACACCCTCTTGTTTTATGATCAAATATTTGGTTACATAATTTTATTTTTTATGACTTCCAGGGCGCCTATTTGTCATATAAACAACAGACATAGGTTGCCTTTTATTATACACACTGAACATATTTAGTCTGTTAGCATATACAGGGCGTGTATGCCAATAGAAATTTGATTTATATTCTCTCAAACTTTTAAGATATTTTTCCATATATTATCATTAATATTGATCATAGACCTAAAGACTCATATGAGAAGAACATATACATTTATAGTATATATAACTTTGCGGGTTTTCATGACCCTTGCATAAGTTGCACTTTTAGAGAAGCAATTTGTAGAATAGTAATGACACTACACGACCAATCATTAAGCATGTGATCAGTGACCTTCACCTTCACCATTGGGATTGGGATGTTAACTGTAAAAATTAGATTGCTTTCTCATATATTGAGGTTACTCTAGCTCTAAGATAGTTTTCATGGCGTAGTTTTGTTTCATTTTTAATAACTCAGACTTATGCCATACACCATTATAGCTTACTTTAAGGAACTGAATTACCAATTCTAAGAAATATATATCCACATTTCAAAGCACACCCTCAATTGTAGAGCCTCAAGAGTCAAGACCCACATCTGATACACGCCTGTAATATATACCGGTAGTCCTTACCGAATGAAAAAATGGAATACACATGTATTAGTGAATTCAAACTCTTTTTATGAAAAATATTGAATGTTACATTAATAATTAGTCAAATTATCGTATGCATGATGTAATGTTATCTATTACCTAACTGTGTATAAAAATAGGTAAATAAAATATAGGATGTACAGGAATAAAAAATATAGATATGTTAGTTGACAGGAGATGGTAGGATAAAATACAACTAAGGTACATATAAACTAGACCACCAGAGGTCGAGCGCTTGCCGAAACTCAGTCAAACAGTAATACCAAGGTCAAGGTCAGTCAGGACAGTGTGAGGAAACATGAGGTATTGTTTTTGTGGCTATGATTGTTTTTGACAAAGACGTGAAGAAAAAATTGTTTTGAAGTTTTAATGTCCTTGACCGTTGGCCTATTTTAAACAAAAAATGCTTGCTTTTCAAGAAACAATTGACTTATACGAGATGTGTAAGTTACTGAGTGATTCCTGTTAAAATGTGACTTGTAGAATGTTATGTGTGAGACCAATGAACCAGCAAGCAGTCTAAATTGAGGACCTTGACAAACGGACAGACATACTGACAAAGTGACACAGAGTTGAGACCAGATAACTAGACCAAGTTATGAAGAAGACGCAGAGGACGAAAATGAGCTATAGTTTCTGAAGATAGGACTAAAATTGACAAAGTGATGAGGAAAATAAGATTTTGACGTGTTTTGATGACCTTGACCTTGAATTTTGACCTATAAAAAAATACATATACGGCTTCCAGAAATCGTTCCGATGTACAATATGTGTCAGTTACAAAGTGATTTCCGGCCTCCAGGATCTTGTTTTGTAATCAGCCCTGTGACCAGTAGAGTGCGGACAAACAAACAAACAGAAATACGCAACTGACCAACATGCTTATAGAAATCTTCGATTTCCGGCAAGCAATGAAAAATGTACCGAAATCGATAGAATCCTCATTTTACTTTAAAATAGGAAGGAATTTTAAGCAATTCATTCCGCAACATTAAAACTAAATTGAAATTGATTTAAAACAAATAAAATCAATATTTTCTATCGTCTGTTTTATTAAAGAAAAATGCTTTGTCTCCAATTGATCCCATCAAGTGCTACGCTGGGGTCCTCGTGTGTTAAGATTTTCTGCACCTAATAAAAAAATGTTCAATATAGTATTTACATTGTGTGTATATATATCTATAGGTTACTGTTCAGTAAGACCGCGAAAATGAAACCTTCAGGAAAATATGAAAACGTGAAAATAGCAAAATTTAAATCCCGCAAATATGAAGTCAATTACGGTATCAGATCAAATAAATAAATCATGCAATAGTAATATTTTTTAAAATATTGTAGTACATGGATGGCATCTGGGGGCAATGCCAATATTCTCGATAATAAATTTATTATATATTATTTACTAAATTTGTTTCTCACAGTACATATATTTTTATATACTTGTGTTGATTTTATGGTTCATTTTTATCTGCCACGTTATAAAAATACACCAACCACGTTGTTAAATGTCAACAAATTCTTGGCAAGAAATCTTTGGTCCCTATGTCTGCTGATGCGATTCAGGCTGAGAATATCAAAGAAATGCTTTCTCTTAACCCCACATACCAGGTCCGACCCCGACTGTATACGCCTTATTTCCGACCACAACAAACCCCAGAGTCATGTTTACAATACAGGGCCGGGACACGGCGCCTTTTAAGTTTTATATCACTAAAGTCAGCTGCATGAAGGGGCCAGTCCATTCGAGCGTGACTCAGCAGAAATCCTCATATATATATATATATATATATATATATATATATATATATATATATATATATATATATATATATATATATATATATATATATATGACCTTTACGTGCGTGGGTTATTCATTGAATATTAATTTAGTATTTTCTGTAATAAGTAATTTTTACTTATTACTTTGTAAAACCTACTTTTGTCTGACATTGGGTATATCAAACATCTACTGTTTGTCTCTTCAACTTTAAAGATTTTTTAAAGTAAATTACACCTTCTTTGTGTCGAAATCGAACCTTTATGAAAGTTAACGAAAGTACTTTGACAGATATCTTTCATTCGACATGGGATGAGATTCATGTTGCTGAGTGCAGGTCTTTATATAAAAAAGTGTCAGGTTAATATACTTGTAACCTTACAATAATACATAGTATTGATTTTGATAATGTTTATTTCCACAAAAGTAAATATTTTATGAAATTGATAATATAAGTTGTAGTTTCCTGAACTGTGTGCTAGCGATTGGTGTTAGTAAAAACCTGTTATGTTTTCTTTTTCCGTTTTCTTTTTCCCACGGCCACGTCATTCTTTGATTAAAATAAAGTTTCTGATAAATGCATTTCATATATATATATATATATATATATATATATATATATATATATATATATATAAATATATATATATATATATATATATATATATACATATATATATATATACATATATATATATATATATATACATATATATATATATATATACATATATATATATATATATATATATATATATATGAGAAAAAAAGGGAGAGAAAACAGGTACATGCAGAGAAAGATAAGTTGCAGACCTGTCGATTTACAGACTTACGCATCACAATTTCCAGCGAACAGAAGAAACGCATTAAGGAGCTCAACAAAACAATCGTGGGAGTGTTCAAAGGAACATACTTTGGAAGGTAAACAGACCAAATCTGAGGAGAGACAGACATACAAGTGATAATAGGGGCGAGAAAGAACCACCAGCCGAAAGATACACAGGGAGACGAACAGACAGGCAGACGAACAGACAGACTTAAGCGGGCAGGTGGGGAAAACAAACGCTGCAGCGGGGAAAGGTCAAAAGGGCATCTGAGAAAAAGCTTGCATTGAAATCCAGCAACAGACCACTGTTACAAGGAACATATCTGAAAGTTTGGCATTCCTGGGATGAACCAGGTTCACTAGCGTCTGGACCTCATCAAGTTTACATTTTCTTATGCTATATCGTCATCGGCTTCAGCCTCCGAGCAGGTAAACCGTTTCGGATCATTTCAAGAACTTTATCATTTTTTTTATCTGCTCAAGTATACATTCTAAAAAGTTGCAAAAAAACAAATGTTACCGATAAACAGCTAAGAAACACTCACAGAAAAAAATATAAGAAAAGACTGCTGCGAAATCTGATAAAATTGCAAGCTAACGGCTAAGATAAGAGTTTTCTGACGATTGCAAAGTAGCGGCTTAAATAATTATTCATGACTTATTTCGCCTTTGGGAATGTATTTAAGATATAATAACGGTCATTGAAATAATTATAATTGATTAATCAATAAACTAACAATGATTAATTTACAATTTTAATTACTCGGTAAAGAATTAAATCAGACATTGAGTGGCCAATGAAAAAAACTTGTGAAGTTGCTAAAACCTTAATTTTGTGTAGTAAATAATCAATTTTAGCGTTTCCATGAAGAATTTTTTTTCGAGTTACAAAGTGTATTTTACAACACACATGCTTATTGCATAGAGGAACTGTTAATATTTCAGTTGCAAAATGTTTACATCCCCACACACGTTGACAAGAACTCGGGCGACATTTCATTGTTATACAAAGTGACAAACACACGTTTCGTCGCACCGAACTGACCCAAGGCGCTGATAGAAATACGACGCAAGCACCAATTAACGCACTCATGGACATATGCCTGCTTGAATAAAGAAAAATGTAGAAATCTATAGGAAGATGCGTGGCAAGGTATTGTGGGATTGATGAACGTGTGACAGTCCAGAATGATGGATAGGGTAAGCGAGAATGTGGGCTCTGTATTTACTGCCATGCGGCAGCGGCCGGGGCTGTGTACATTTGCTACAATTAGACGCTTGGACAGCCCGCTAAGCGGGGGCCCGATGTTGGTCTCGCATGAAAAGCTCCTGAAGTCATGCGTCATTCGCCGGTACTCCTGTGTCATGTGTCACATATTTATATATAATATGTTCTCAAATAAAAGGGCTATGATTTTCATACTTGTAACCTTGAATAAACTTTCCCATATCACTTGTACAGAAATGATATGTTTGACTTACCGCATTGTACGACTTTACTACGAAGAAAAAGCGACGATGTCCGCTTTAAGCTGTCACTATAAAGACGCAAAAGGATTTTATGTTTAAGACGTAACTTGCGCTTATACGCCTTGATAGGAATATGTGATATTTTCTTATCAGGGACAAATGATCAAATATATTGAATTAATTCCCTATCTTTTATTGTTGATCGAAATCTCACAGAACCTGGTTCACAGAAGTTGTCTGAAGGTACATCTTCATTTTTGAGGTTCAATTTTTATCAATCCAGCAGGCTCGGTGATAGACAGAACAATAATTTGTAAAGAGTTCTTCTTCTCAGAGTAAGAGCTGAATTTTTCTCGGTTTAAAGGTCAATTTATTTTACGTTATATGTCTATGTATTATATCTGTCAAAACTCTCATTGGATGGGACGCCAAATCAGAGAAAGTGAGAATTATAAAAACATATGGAAGGCATTTCTTTACTGTTATAATAAAAATGTCAATGATTGGTGGATCATATTCATCTAGATTTAATCAAATAAGTTTCGGACCAAAATATAACATGTAAAACTTTTGCATTTGGTATTTTTTCCCGTTACTCACATTTAATGGGAAAGGAATTAGCATACTTTCATCCCGCAGAGTATTTGAAGATCTACTGAATTATTGGTTATTTTTATTTATATTATTATTTAATATTATATTATTATTTATATTTATTATTATTATTTTTATTTTTATGTTTAATAATTTTATTATTTTTTTTATTTTAAATTATGATTTACGACAACGCACACTGAAGCATATACATATAACAAAGAGTGAAAATTAAAGTTTGAAGGTATATTTAACAAAACCTACCTGATTTTTTAGCGTGTCCTTTGAACAATGCACAATGTAAAAACAAGATATGATAACATATTACGGATATCGGCTGGCATTAAAGATAACTATTAATTTACCGTGATAAATCCCACTGACAAAAATCCGAAGCTTTGCACTTAATCCAGGATAATTAAAAAATAATCCTTGTAATTCAAGATCAGCGGTAGCATTCCACGCATCCAGTTTGGTTCACGCATTTCAAATACATATAAGCAAATTTGTTTCCATGGTAATAAAATCCTATGTATAATCCTGCAAATTGCTTCCTATCATTTGCGGTCAAATGTAACCGCGCCTGTACGCCGGTGCTGTGGACCAGGCGGCGAAGGCTACAAAAGTTGGGTGTGGGCTTTATCTAGCATTTACAACACTCCAGATATACTCAGTGATGGGGCGATCGTTTGGCCTAGCGAGCTGTGTTTATATTTCATGCACCAAGTCTTTAATCAGGGAGATCACAGAGTGTGGCCATTTTTCCTAACTTAATCAGACCCTTCAATCCTTGAGCTACAAAGAAAGCCCGTGCCGAGAGCCAACATCAAAGGGAACCGAAAGGAAAATGGGACATCCAGAACTCGGATACAGCGACCAAACATCGTCTGCTCGTCTTAAAATGTTCTTTCTTATCTCCGCGGTGGAAACTGGAAAAAAGTCCCAAAGCAAACCTGGTCTATAATAAACAATCCCGTGTTGTGACATGTCCACCAAACCTGTTTCATCGTGGTTTTCATTCATTTCTTTCTTCCCAGTTTTTCCAGTTTTTTTGTGAATGTGTATGGTATACTCCAAGGTCAAGTACGAGAGCGTGCGATACCGAAACCGTGCTGCATATTTTGCATTCCTAATGGCATCACTAAAACTAATTAACACTACTACTCTTTTTGTAAAATTTATTTTTTTTTGTATTAATATTTTTATTTTTGGGGTGGTGATGATGATGCCGATGATGATGATGTTTATTATTATTATTTATTGATAATTATTATATGCAGTTAATAAGCGAGGGCACTCAAGTATATTTTGGTTAAATTTCTCCATTTTTATTAACAGTTTCATCAATTAATGATAAAATCGGAATATAATCATGCAGTCAGCCCACGTTTATCCGACATAGCAAATCATTTTTCCGTTTCTCCCGTATATATATAATATATATATAACATACTTAGTTTGCTTAAGTGTATTATACAATTGCAGCCCTATCTTGTAAAGTTTATGAATCCTTAACTTAGTCCGTTTATAAGAAGAGTTCCTTAAAAGGGCTCCTAAGGTATCATAATCGTTTGAAAGCCTCAAAATAGCCGTTTTTATTTAGAAATTGTATAATGTTGGATCATCTTAATATCAAACCTTATGCAAAAGCTTTGAATCTGTATTTTTGTTCAGTTGTTTATAAAAATATATTTATTAATTCACCGTAGAATGAATCTTCAGCCAAATACAAAATGTCTACCATAATCATCACTGCGATATCTGATTTTTGAATATAAATAACTTATGTCATGTGGACACAAGTAAGAAATCAGGAGAAGGAAAAATATCTGCCACCAACATGTTTTCTTTTACATTGACAACAAAAACAGAAGTTAATACTTTATCACAGAAACAAACATTCAAGCGTTTCATACTTATAATAAAGCCGTTCCATTGCAAAAGTCTTTATCCTCAATATATTACATAATCTAAAACATTATTCATTTTACATGGATTATACAACACGTTATAATAAATAATACGAGACACTCTCCATGGCGCGGTTGTTGGCACTTGTTAGTCTCTAACGGTGGAGAAAAACCGGAGGACCCGGAGAAAACTAATCCACTCTCATAGCGACGCCGGGAATCGAACCCGGGTCGCCAGGGGAGAAGGCGTTTTACCACTCAGTTGTCAAGGCCCCTTAAATGTGCTTTCTAACATTTTATGTATGGACTTTAACATTTAGGATACGAACCATGGTGGCTACGAGGCCAAATGAATGACTTATCAGAGTAACGTTACATAATGCTTGACATAAACTGATTGAAGCTATAGACCAGCGGCAATGATTTTATTGGTACAGTCTGCATGATCCACCAGAGGGTGCCCATTGACAATTAGCAGTTATTTTCATTAACTTAAATTTTATAACACAGTTTGACACTAAAGCTGATGAGGGGCCAGAGGCCGAATATGAGATATAAAACTTAATAACAAAAGCCAACATTTATATTTTGCAACTTGTGATTCTTCTGAACGATGTGGCAAACTGACAAGGAGTATATCATGGGTTTACAGCCTCATTTTGACATTTACATTTTTTAGAATATATATGACACTTAACAACCAATCAACATCTTTTAAATGTAGTTGTTTGATCATGTGACCAGTGACCTTGACCTCCAACAATGGGATTGAGATCCTGAAAAAAAGCTTTTTTTCTCAGATGTTGATATTAATGAATTTCTAAAAATATTATTCAAAGTATGGTTTTGGTTTCATTCTTAGTGATTAGGCCTATGCCAAATTCTTCGATTGCAGTTCACTTTTGGGAACTGATATGTACATTTATGAAAAGATTAACAAATTTCAATGAGCGCCCCACTGACTTTAGCATCAGAAACAGTTTAACCTTTGCATATATTTGTGGCGGTGAGTTTATCGGGAGGGCGTGTTTATACAGAGGCTGCCAAATTTGACGACAAATAGAGAAACCTCCCACCCGCCATAAAATAGCAGAGCTATAAGCAGCTTGACCTCATAGTATACTTAGTATGTCATTCTGGTCACGGTGTGTCCACTACATTTGGTCAGCCTGACTCCATTAGCCAACCAGTATACACGGGATGTCCACTAACTCCCTGATCTCACGGACTTCACGTCTCCGATTTGCTAACGCGTGACTTGTGTCTGCGAATAGTAAAACCACGCTTTGAATGTATAAACAGGTAGGGCTGAGACATGTAAGCTTGCTTCCTGGAGTACAAACAGGGTTAAGATGCACTTTAACAGGTTTTGGCCGCACCATTTTTGCAATTTGTCATGCAATTTGTTGAAATTTATGACTATTTTTTCATCCATCATTAAAACATGACGTTATCATGGTTGTTATGGTGAATTGTTTTTAGTGTCAGCCCAAAATGTGGCCCATGGTTTTACGACAATGTATGACATAATACTTAAAGAAATCCTGAAAAAAAATATTTTACTAATAATTTTTAAATATTTTACGTCGCTATCTATAACTATCTTACGCATTTTGGTCAATAACGTAATAGTTGAAGCATGTATAGTTCACGAACAGAGTGTCAAATAATAGGATTATCATTCAAACATATCATTCTTCTCAATTATACTTTTATACTGACCTACATCCCAAATAACAAGGTCAAGGTTACATTAGCCTTGATGTCATGATTCGAGACGTCAATAATGGAGATACGATTAAAAATCAACCTTTCTTGCTTTGATGGAGACCGACAGTTCGACAAATCATAATTTTCCTTTTATATTGTCCCCTTCTATTAAAATGCTGGCAAGTGTAGACACTATTGCCAAGATACGGAAGAAAGGTCAAAAGTCAAAATACAAAGTGCATATCGATTGCATTCAAAACTGTAGTTCATTGACCCATTTCAGTAGCGGATCCAGTTGGGGGATCCAATGGGTCCGGACCCCCCCCCCCCCCCCCCTTCCGGACTTGGGGACATTTTCTCAGGTTTTACCATGAGTTCTCCTCGGTTGGACCCCTCCTTTTCATAAATCCTGGATCCGCTGCTGCCTTTTATTCAATCACAGCATACGATATATGTACGTGACAATCGCTCGTTCTTGAAAAAGGGTACAATGTAATATAAAGCCATGCAGAATTTTGAAAATTTGTTAAACTTGTTAAGGGACAAACACTATACATTTTTTCACCGAATATATCATAATATATATATATATATATATATATATATATATATATATATATATGTGTGTGTGTGTGTGGTTTGGGTATACTTTATAACTGTAGCAAAAGATGAAATATATATTATACTACTTATGTTGTAAGGTCAGTTGTCCATACATCTGATTAAAAATGTACTTATTTCGGTATATATAAATTAACAAATGCAAGCGATGCTTTGCGATCTTTTTGACATTATGTTAGACAAAAAGTCTATATATAGGTGTTATTATAGTACAATAAAATAAATTCTATTTAAGATATCTGCATGCATTCCACAATTCAGTGTTAAGATATATAAAGGCGGGCGCGGGGGCGTACAACACACACATTACTAGCGAGCTGAAACAGGACCTATATACATTCCACAGTATTCTGCTAATGTATTTGGGTGGTTCGTTCAAGTATCATGAAGATAAAACTAAATTTATTCGGTGAAACAGGTATTCGGATTACAGAACATACATGCGCATTGCGTTTGTTGGTTTTTCTAACCTTATTTAAGCTTAGCGATAATATTATCATTATAAAAATTAATGTTAAACATAAATTGCGCGGACGTCACTTTATGACTGCATGGAATCATATGTGGATCCGGGGGGAAGAGGGACTTTTTTCAAGCCAACGCAATCTTTTTTAAGGGTTTCAGACCAAATTTTGCGGCCTGGCCCCCATCCCTTTTTCCGGTCCTGGGGACCTTGGGTTTTGTCATTTGTCCTCCTGAGTTGACCCCTCCTTTTCCGAAATCCTGGATCCACTCCTGGGAATTATATAACGTTATAGCGAGATTGTGAGAAGATACCAGTCTGTCTGAACAAGTACAGCGGTTGAGTCCCGTGGGTTGTATTTTCCCGATCTATTAGTACATGATTATTTATTATGCATGCGAATTCCTTACAATTTGACGAAGAACCAATGGTACAACTAACAAGTGTAAACTATTGTTCATTTTTCGGAAAGATTATAAAGTTTACGATATTGCTTATTATATCATTCATTAATAAGGAAGTTATAACATGAAATATATCTCAATATTATAATATCTTCTGTCTTTCGACTTTTGACGCTACTGGCATGGTTAACGTACGCGAGACGGCTATGAGGCTTAAGTATAAATAAAACAAATAAAAATATTCATCTGTGTAAAGATGTTGCCTCGTATTCACAAAGGTTTTAGTTTTGCGATACTTTCCGTTTCGCGAATTTCGCGAATTTGAAATCCTCGCGAAAAAAAACCAGTTACCTAACAGTATTACTGAAGCTTACTCATTTCTATTATTTCTTCATTTTTCTATCATTTCTCACTGACTCTTTTTTTTATTTATTCTGTCTTTCAAATATACGGACATTGTAACACATTTCAATTTGTTAACCAAGCTGGTTATTACCAGAACATCCGATACGCATATACGAGCTGCACTTATCTCAAGGCCCGGATTACACCCATCCAACAAACAATAGATCCGTGAATATAGTCTTTCAGCTGATCTGGTGTGGTCCACAATGACACATTACTAGAAAATCTGCCGGATTGCGATTTCCGCTATCCGCAACGATCTTAGTTTTCCAGGTGGCTGCGAGGTCACGCGCTCAGCTGCCTCGCTTTGAAGTAGAGGCGCGGTGAATGTCGGGACATTTCCTTGTCGACCTCTGAGCCTGTCAGTCAGAAACCGAATGGTTCAAGCTTTGATGTGCAGACTGCGGGGCAGATTCTCTCTGACGGCGGAGCACCGTGTATTTTCTAGCCCGTCTATCGCTACAGCTTTCCTTCTTGACAGGTTAACCAACCTTTAGGCATGTCCTATCTATTTCAATCGCCCCGAGACCTCATCACGTACCGTAAAAACTCTTCATAAACCGACCTAAGCGTTAACACCTGTCAGTCACGTGACCCTGTGTCAGGGCAGTAAACCAGTGACAGCAGACAAATAAAAAATCACAAGACAGACTGCAACATGTATATTGTGTGAGATAACCCCCCTTAGATATCATACTCGTCAGTAATCCTGACTCCTTGTTTCATATCCCCTGTCAGCACAGACTGTGTTTTAGAGAGCCGGCATGTGTTTTACGTATAACTAATCTTGATTATAGGAATTAACGCCTGTAATAATGCTTTAGTATGCATAGGCTGCACAACACGGGCTGTCGTCAATTACAAGTGTAAGCAAGCGGCTCTGTCACCAATACTGTTATTACATCCGTCAACTTGCACGCTTAGTGTGATACCGCACAGATTTAGAGGAAGATGGTGGCGCACTGGTGAGGGTTGGACTTGTGACCGCACGGTTGTGGGTTCGAATCCCGCGCAGACTATCTTCCTCGCCAAGACCCCTGGCCAAAGTCTTCACCACAAGGTTGATCCCTCTCCACCCAGGAGTGAATGGGTAGGCATGCAGGGGTAGCAGGCAAAATGTAAAATGAATAACCCTATTGCGTCTGAAAAGCGATGTGTTAGGGTGCCTAGAAATTTTCTACAAGAATGAACAGACCCTTACACCAGTAAGGCAAAGGGAAAAATCGGATGAGACTATAAATTCTAACCTTTTTTACCTTTTATTTCCTCGGAGAAGGGAACGTGACATAATGCATTAAAAAAGCTGTTTTGGTCATTTTTAGGCTCATTTTTTAATATTTTTTCATATACTTATAGGGAGCAACCACACTTGTCGAAGAATAGGCATGTTTTTCTTGACAAACTCCACTTGTCCAGCGTGTCTGTTGTAAAGAGCAACTTGTTTCTAACATTTATATAATCAAGTTACCAAACAACAAAACTTGTTTCCTTTTGCGAGTTCAGGAATACATTTTTATTTGCACTGGCGTGGGATTCACCAAGAAGTCACAATCTGCCGTTAAAATGTTAAAACGAATCTGAGAGATTCTATCAACAGATTTACTGCTGTGCACAAGCACAACCAACCAGGAAACCTTTAGCCCGCGGTCCCAAGTTTGAACTCTCAGACTTTGCCATATCCAAAGGTTTAAAACTGTGTTCGATGTTTCCCTGTTTCTCATGATTTTGTAACTGTGGTGTTTTAACGCGTCCGTCAGAGCATGTGCGTATGTTAGTAAATGCGTGAAAATCGCCACAGGAGCGAATTTCACGCGCAGGTTCTGCGTGAACTCAGGGATTGGGGTAAAATCACGTCACTTCACCATCTTTAATGGAAGACTTGCTATATCCACTTCATCAATATATTCGTTTACAGTTCACGCATATACGCGCACTTGGAAACAGCTTAATGCGAATATAAGGCCGAGGAAAGCGCCGAAACGATAATCTAATTGTGGAGATAGTGTCAGTCAAGGGAACGTGTATGGGCAAAGTCAAAATCGGAATCATTTTTATCTTTTACCACGCCCAAATCCTCGAATTATAGTTGGGTAAAAATGAGATTTTTGTGTTACATTTAGGTGAAATATAATCTAATGCATGAAAACTGGATGAAGCATATACAAAACAATAGTGTTAAGGTATAGGTGATTACAATAGCTATTTACAAATTGTTGTTAATAATATCTACGTCTCACCAACAGATGGTCAGGAAATGACATCCTCGGTTTCAACGTTCCCGATGACCCTGACCTTGACCCCAACACCGTCTGCAAAACCTACCCGGAACTGACGTCAGCACAGTACGTCCTGTGTCGTCGGTACCCCGACGTCACAGCTTCCGGTATTCAGGGTGTGCAGATCGCTATACATGAATGTCAGTACCAGTTCAGCATGAACAGATGGAACTGTTCAAGTCTAGAAAGAAAGAACAAGAACCCACACGTCAACAAGATGCTCACCAGAGGTTTGTAACTTGAATGTAATCAACAGGAATGCATAATGGCACACCATGTTAAAAGAAGTAAAAACGTATCCCATGGAATTTCACAAAATGTTACAAATGGTTTTGGTGTTTTTAAAGATATTTTTGTTGGGGCGATCGCCTCTATTTTTAATTCTAACTTAACTAATCTGCTTTTGTATATCTGCAGAATTCCGTTTAGGTTTTGGAATGTATGACTTGGCGGTAGCACACACTTCCTAAATATCAGAAGATGTATAATAAATATAAAATATATATATATATAATAAATACCCTTGGGTCACCCATGCAGGCCCGGGATGTGTCTTGGGTGTGTAATTAATCCCATTGCTGGGTCATAGCACTAAGGACCCCCTCCAAAAACCAGACTAAATCATAAGGATAAGGATACACGGCTGTTGTTCTCAGCCTTTCCATTAAGCCTGTAGAGTGCTCACCGGTCGATAAAGAATTCGTTACGCCTCCTTTAAGATTCGAACCCACGAATTCCCGGCTTTTGAGTCAAACAGCTTCAACCCTAGACCTAGACCTGTTGTTCCACCATGGTCTAGCTGGATTTTCAATGGTCAAATGCGCACAGGAAGATTCTGTTTTGTGATTGATATCTGTTCAAAATAAATTTTAAGTAATGTAGAATATTTTGTATACTTAAACATCGAATGTAATCGAGAGAATGTATGAAACAGATCTTACAACCCCAAAACAAGTGAATGTTTATTTTGTATTTTAGGTTTTAAAGAAACTGGATTTGCTTACGCAATCATTTCGGCCGGCGTGACGTCACAGGTATCTAAGGCATGCGCACTGGGCAAACTCAAATCCTGCGGTTGTGATATGAACATTAAAATAACGAAACAGATGAGAGAGAAGTACGCACGGATCTACAACAGCCGTCTGAACGGCAATTATAAACCCAAGACATGGAAGTGGCGAGGCTGCAGTCACAACCTGGACTTTGGTGAAAACTTTGCGAAGGATTTCTTGGACTGTAAGGAATACTCGAGGGATCTCCACTCTCAGATGAATCTCCATAATAACCGACTGGGAAGATTGGTAAGTACGCCAATAATGCCACATCAAAACCAGAAATATACATTTTCACGAAAGGACTCCGCCATGTGGGCCGTCCTTTATGTGGGGTACTCCGCAACCCGAGTTTTTATTCATTTAATAAATTGATCTATATTTCCAGGTTTATTGGTGCATATGTTCCTCCAACAAGTCTTTGCATTCATTTATTCGGTCCATATTCTCGATTGTCCTTCGTGACTGCACATTTGTGAATGTTCCTGAAGTAACTCCTGGATCCATGATCCGGATCCACACCAAAAATACTCGATTCTTCACATGCCCATTCCCTCAATGTCCTGAAAATTTCATGAGATTCCTTTTATGATTGCGCTAGTTATGTTGTGAACAAACACATACATACACACACACACACGAACGTGAATGAACGCATAACCTCTAGGCTGAGGCAATTAGGGTTATTGGTTAGACCGCTCTAGTACACGCGGGGTCTGATTACACCGGTTCTGAGACAGGGCCATAAATAAACCAATGACAGCTGGTGTCCGGGTGTAATCAGATTTTTTGTTCTGTGCGCACCCTGCTGTTAATACACAGTAAATCTTGCGATACAAAGCAGCGGTTACACGAAAAGCATTCTGGGAAGACTGCAGTGCATAACGCCTGCGCGAGGAGCGTATGCGCCAACAGATGTAACTTATAACTGTAGTCGCCCAGAGAGCCGTAATTTAGTTATATAATTTGCCGCGAGATGGAAGTACCAGTTGTTAGCATTGCGACACAGTATGTGCAAGTTTGGTGGCTCTGGTAGTGGGAGGAATTAGGTCTTCACCAACTCGGCAAGTCTAGCATCTCTTTATCGTGGCAGCGAATTGCCCGACGGCGCTGTTGTCGCACAACAGGGTAAAAATGTCGTATATGACCGACAAAAACTACGGGTTTTTCGTACATCAAAATCAGCGTAATATAGACCCGGCTCTTGAAGTTGCATGGATCCAAATGTGTTCGGACTTCTCTATCCCATACATGTTTGATAACCTCATCATTCACTACGCTTAGGCCTTTTAAAATGTGTTTTGAATTAACCGAACTTGACTCGGGAGGTCGAAGGGAATAAACCTGATCAAGCCAATACACGGAAACACGTCTTATAATACATGCTTCCTCGGATACAAAATGATATACATGGAACATTCAACTCTAAACCATTGTATGTGTATATTTGTAAATCTTTCGCTATCCAGACGCCAAGAACAGACCGTGTAGTACGTGTTTGCTTGCGTGTACATTATAACACTTCCTGCTTGTAAGCGCGTACACAGAAACAGTCTTTTTTGAGTGCTGATGTTTCTTGAAGTAAATTCAAGCTCACTGGCAGTGCCCAACTACGGAGCCCGGGAGACGACATGGTGAAAAATATTTATCAATTCATGCGCACGAATCACTAACCCTGCCTCTCGAGAATTTACTGTTATTATTGCGACAATCATCGTCAACATGAAATTACCCATACTCGGTTACGACTAGGTGCCAGTTACTTAAATCAATACCTATTTTCAATTGAAAAGATTAATGGTTTTAATCTAATTGATATGCAGGATATGGACTGAGACGTTTATTTTTATTGTATTACGCCTAACAGTAATAATACATGTATAAGTATCAGTGTATGTGGAATGAAAATCTGTAATATATGTATCTAAATATACATATATATATATATATATATATATATATATATATATATATATATATATATATATATCTTATCGTATGTGAATATATGTGCACTTTTCAAATCTTATCATTTATATAAACATATATACATTAATGTTAATTTTTCACTTTCTTTTAATTTAAATGCAGGAGAGCAGTTGCATTAGCCTTATCGGTTATTTGTTATCCTATTGAAATAAATATTTTTCCACCTTGGAAATATATTTTTCACACCTAGTAATTCGTGCGCACGGATTAGTAATTCATGGCCACGAATAAGTCATTCGTGCGCACGGATTAATAATTCGTGCGCACGAATTAATAAATATTTTTTCCACCTTGGAAATTTATTTTATCCTATTGAAATAAATATTTTCCATCTTGGAAATATATTTTTCACATCTAGTAATTCGTGCGCACGGATTAGTAATTCGTGGCCACGAATTAGTAATTCGTACGCACGGATTAGTAATTCGTGCGCACGAATTAATAAATATTTTTCACCATGTCGTCTCCCGGGCTCCGTACCCAACAGCTGCCAAGTTCTCTCAAGCTTTTTTTTAACTGTGACAAGTTAAATTCTAGTTTTATTAATGTTCAGGTTTTCTTACACGTCGCAGATAATCGATTCCATATTCAGTTTTCACACAGGTATATTAGCCCATCTAACTTCTGTGTGTCAGTATGAAATTCCTGGGTACAAAATTCATGTGACGCATTGGTCCAGTCTCCTTATAAAATGCAGTAAATCCTCGAAATCTCGTCTAACCGAGGTCTCATATAGAGAGCTAAAACGGATTGGGCCCCGTAAAAAGTGGTCATTGTTATAAGGTAGTCGCTAAACCGAGGTTTTTGTGTATTTGAAATGGTGTATACATTGTGGGAGAAAAAGTGTTCATTAGATCGGGGATAGGACATTCCCTTCTGGTCAAGACGCTGACGTACGTAGAAGAAGGTTCTAAGTCTGACATAATTTTTCACTTGGTTTTTTTTATCTCATTTGATGAGTTTAATATGGAATGTTTTTCCAATGGTATGGTCGAACTGTTTTCAAATGAATGTATGGAAATTTCTCTGAAGTTAGACCTACTAGGCCGTAGGTCATTATAATTGATACCAATGGAAATATTTAAAATAAAACCCAATTCAGTCCCTGTATTGCTATAGACCCGATGTTTATAATGTTTTACATATAGGCCTACTTTACATGTAATTAAGTCCAATCTAGAGGCAAATTCTATAACTAACTGGCTGCGAATTATTAAGTCAACTTGGCCAGTATAAGATAAAGTTTGAAATCTACCATTTATCATGTCAGGTCGTGAGACAGAATGTCCGCACGCAGTGTAAGTGTCACGGGATGTCGGGGAGCTGTGAGATAAAGACGTGCTGGAAAGCAACGCCACCTTTCCGCGAGTTGGGGAACCTCCTGAAGCACAAATACAACAAAGCCGTGAAGGTACAGGTAAACGTCACTTCCTTTACAACACGTGACCCATCAGACACGTGAGTGTGTGAGACGTCATGCATGCGTTCAGGATTGCGTGTAGAGTTAGAATAAAAAGACACTTGACACTTAATCTCCGTAAAGAAGATCTCTGTAACGTTTTAATTGTGGCGTGTATATATATATATATATATATATATATATATATATATATATATATATATACATACGCATGATATAGTCTGTTTGTAGTTTGGTCCATCCAAAGGGAGGAACACTGGAGGGTTTCTTTTTGTATTTACGAGATGCTTATATTTCTGTTTGATATAAAACAATGAAAAAATAACAGTGTACAAATTCAGTCCATAATGAATGACATTCAAACTTATTAATTTATATTTTCCGACTTTTTTATGCCTGTTCGAAAGGTGAACGACCCTGACTGCTTTTAGTTGATGATATGTTTTAGAATATATACCGCCGTTATTTTTATCGTTATACCTTAATATTTTCTCCAATAAAAAGGCCAATACTTACCGCCATTTTTCTCCCTCAGGTTGTCAGCAGCAACACGGCAAGCACAAAACTTCAGTTGAAGCCAGCCAAGAAAAGGCGGAGAAAGAAGGGGGTTCGCCCGATGGATCTGGTCTATTTTGAAAAATCACCAAATTTCTGCGCGGCATCGTCTAAATTAGAAAACCCCGGGACCCACGGCAGAGTGTGTAACAAAACGGGAACTGATATAGACAATTGTGAAACTCTGTGTTGTGGGCGGGGCTACGATACAATCAAAATGACGCGAATAGAACGCTGTCATTGTAAGTTTCATTGGTGCTGCTACGTCATATGCCAGAAATGTACACATACAAACTGGGTCACGGTATGCAAATAAGTCACGTGGTCATAACTTGTTGCAAAAAAAGCTAGTTTTCAGCAATTCGATGAATTGTTTCCGATAAATGATTAAATCACACAAGTGATATATTAATACAATTACATTAAAACTATAAGAGAAGATAAGAGAAACCACGATTTCTTTTGCAAATCTGTTGAAGGCAAATGCCATTTTGAGAACGAGACTTCGTCATCTGATCGTTTAGCAGAAAATGTCACGTGATTTGAAATGCACCCTGGAACATTCATCACCATGCCAACTTGGAGAAGCGGGATTGGCTGATATTCTCTTCAGCCTTTGATAAAATCACGTGAGCCTATCACGTGACCCTCCAAAACAGAACAAAACAATCGATATTCAAGGATATCTGTAAACAACTGCTAATCTTTTAAAGCCTAGATTATTAACGTTTCTGGCATTAAAGACATTATTCTGACTTATAGTGTGTATATGAAATGTTTTAAATACATCACACATGGTCACGGTTTTATATTTGATTTACATTACTAAAGTTTCCTGTATATTAGGTATTTATACATGATGTTTATATAGTATTACTATATACTATTTGTTACTTGTTGTACAACTTGTAGATATTTGTTATTTATATGCTGTCATTTATGGACAACTGTATTATAGGCGGGTCAGTTTTAAGCATTTATATATTTATAGCACTTAACGCATAATATACAATACTTTAGATGTCTGTGTCAGATAAAATATAATATAATGTACATTGGAAATATTATCAGTCGCCATATTTAAACACACTAGCTAGAACTTTTTTACATGTGCTCTTTTTATCATAATCCCTGGTCGCAGTGTCGTAGCTTTGGACTTTTATTAACGTACCATATACATCAGCGCTGATCTGTACAGAAATACTGATAATATTTCACTTAACCTGTATAATATGTGCTTGCACTGTGCTGGGTGCATTCGTCTCTTTTGCAAAAGTTTAGTGATGTTTCAGATACCACTTTGAGAAACGTTAAACCAAGAATTTCCCTGGAACGCTAATTTCTATACAAGGACACCCTTCCGCCAGAGGTCGCTTCTACTCAAAACTAACCTCTTCCTAATTGGCACTGTGGGCACGCCGGGCACTACTTGTCTCACCTGTCAAACCTCAAAACCATTTTTGTTACACAAGGAAACAACTTCTGTTACATTTCACCTGCATATGCTAGCAACATTTTACTTATTCCGTGAAATCCTTAAAGCAAAAACACCCATGTTTATGTAATTTGCCTGGAAACAATTCTTGTCCAACCTATTTGAACGAACTACATTACACTCGTCACTACATTTTTACCTACGCCGCTGGTGTAGTTAGAAGCCCCGGTGCATTGTGGGTGTCAGATTTTGACGCCCACAACCCTGACCAGCAGAGTCGTACTCTTGTCGGTCCGATTCTGCGGAGTGTGACACTGTGGTTATTGCAACGTTCGTCGGAGGTTCACTCGGTTAGAGTGAACTTTTCCTATAACGAATTGACCTCACCACCAGAGCCCTTATGCCCAGCCCTTTTGACCTAATTAATATAAACGCTCCTACACAGGTCTTTCTTGCGACAGCTGAGTACAAGACAATAATGAGGTCACAAGGGTCGATGACATAGACGTCGCATTGACTGAAGTCATCAACTGGAATCGCTGCACTGATGAATATTTCGCAGTCACTGTGAACTGTCTTGCAATATTTTGGATTGTTTGTCTCATACGACTTACGTGCCATGCAGTTAAGACATTATTATTCACTCAGTAATCGGAGGAATGGCTCCTGCCACCCTTGGCCTAGAACTTATACTGTCTCCTTTGTATAAAAATTTATCGAGGGGAGACATACCGACATGGGTACTGGTACAGACTATATGTGTTCTGTTTGGGAGAGCTCACCCAAATTATGCAAATTTTTTATTGTAAGTTTACTGACGGTTTACAGTAAATCGGTAACCTGATTGGCTGCACGGAACAGTTATGTTCATGATTATTCATTAAACGAATATGCTGTTAAGGTCAGGTAAAGTTCATGGTGAGGTCAATTCCCATAATTTAATCAACATCTACTCATATGAAATCCCACGAGAATACAAAATGCTGGTTTCTCTGCAAAATTGCCATGCAGTTGAAATGAAGAATCTACCTTTAATATTTCACAGTTATTTATAAATCCTATGAAGCTGAATATGGTGCACTTTGGCACTGTAACCCCTATATTTCTCGGTGTTTAGCATTGTATACAGTTAATTTCGATATATAGGGGATTATTATCGCCCCTTGGTACGTTGTATAAATGATGCAACTGGATTTGTGAATTGACGGGGTAGGTTATTATTGAATAAATTTTATTTCTTTTTATGAGGGAATTCTTAGTTTTACTGGGTAAAGTCATCTTCAATAAAATATATATACGCGTTATCCGAGTGGTCTAACTTGACCGACACAGGAGAATAAAAATGTGAGAGAATGGTCTGAAGACCACCAGGTGGGAACTAGAGCGCCACCTTGTGTTTGAGAATAAGACTACTCCTGAACAATATTGTTCTGTGCGTTGTGGCCCTGCTCCATTTAAAGATTATTAATTATGGTTATGATATTCAGAAGCGGGTTCTGGGGGAGGGTCACCAACCCCCCCCCCCCCCTTTTTTTATCAGCCGCCGCAGCCCCCCCCCCCCCTTTCCGGACCTGGTGACCTTTTTTTAGGTTTTGTCATAAGTCCTCCTGGGTTGGACACCTCCTTTTCCTAAATCCTAGATCCGTCCCTGATACTTTGGGAAAAGATGTGCGCGGGCATAAAACTTTCATACTTATTAGAAACATAAAGAACCATTAGTGCTGCAGTATTAACTATCTATACATTTGTTGAAACTGCTCATCAATGAATTTACTTAAAATCTTTCTAAATATAAGAGTAAAATTGGCAAACATTAACCTCATGAGAATATATCATGTTAACTTGTCTTTTCAATTAGACGTCATAAAAGTATCAAATTACCGATCTGTTAAAAGTGTCTAAATTAAAAATATAAATGCTCTTCCGAAATCAAGCATTTCTCTAAAATATTTACATATGAACATAGATAACCTATTAAGCCCACACATTAGCGTTTTATAAAGTTTTATATAGATTTTGATTGGGTGTTGTACGTAAATGTGTAACTACCGACAGGAATACATACACAGATACACGCAAACAGTTAGATTGAAGAAGACTATATATGGATTTTTTTATTGTGAGATATACAAATGTACATCGGTCTGTATAGTTTATGTTCATAAAACTGCACATCGTTTGTACATATAATTATACTTTACAAGCAAATTGATAAGTTCGTTACGGTACTGTTGTATATTAACTTTTCTTGTATTTAAGTTTGTGTATATAAAGGTACCATGTGAAACGGTAAACTGGTGTTTGTGTTGTTCTATAAAACGTTTGTTTGCTCTCTCTCTCTCTCTCTCTCTCTCTCTCACTCTCTCTCTCTCTCTCTCTCTCTCTCTCTCTCTCTCAATTTATACATGTTGTACTTACATAACGGTCCGTTTCGCTACCACTGGTTTTACGACTCCATTTGTTTACAATCCATATTAGACCCATAAAGTGTATATTATTTTTAAACCTAGTACAGTGATCGTTCTGATTGTATACAAGCTTTTAAACCTTTCATTCATTTTTGAACTATTTTGTAACATAAAAAAAATCAATTTTTAAATGATGCGCTATTTTAGCACCCAACAACAGTAAGCCACTTTTAGTTTGCTAATATTAAAATACATGACAATATCTAAAAAAAAATTTCTGTCTATCCTCTACCATGTATCTTTTTTTTAGATACCATGTAAATTTTTAATTGCATCAATATTTAAAATTTCAGTTTTAGGCAGAATCATTTTAAAAATAATTTTAATATAGGGGTTTTTAAACAATGATGCCTTAAGCTGTTAATCTATACCCCTTACATAACGCCCTTGAAGGCTGTTAAATACCGCTAGTAATCATAATAAATATCCTGTAATTCCTGAGTCAATTGTTATGGATATAAAAACGCACCGTACGGGATTTTACTTTTGACAGTTTGGACATAAAGATGACCTTCACTGTAATCTCTGGATTTTTTTATATAGAGACACGTCTTCTTTTGAGTTCTATGTCTGTGCAGATATAAACTATATAAAGATGGTCCATATCCTAATACTTGGTTATGTGGAGAATAGATAAAATCTATACAAAACGGGAAATCTGCAAGATTAGATATAGGATAAAGGTACCCACTCAGCATCCCTGTCTTTTGCTTTACGCATCAATGTCGCTACTATCTGTGCCGCTACTGAAAAGCGACACCAGATGGCGCTTGTTGACGGAGGTAAGTGCGTCCGTGCGCAGTGCCAATTGTTTCATTTCAAATTAATGCAAAATTTACTTTTTGGTTTCAAATTAAAGGTCTAAGTCATAACGTTATTCCTAGCAGACCATGATCAGCCCACAAGGGGGCGCTTGGGGGTCTTTATGAACTTGAACCCTCTCATATGACTAAAATGAAAATTCGTTTGAATTGATGGCCCAATCTTAATATATTTAGTCTAACTTGCTTTCGAATAACAGTCCGCATGTAAAATGATCAGTCCACGTGCACTAGGGGGCGCCGGGGCTTTTGATAGACTAGGTAAATGAAAATCCGGCCCAATCGGTCATATAGTGGTACAATCATTAAACCCTGTGTGTAATATATCTAAAGTTAAAAAGGTACTGTTATCAACATGAAATTCACGAATTGCCGCCACAAGGTGTTTACGTGATGACTTTAATTATGTTTTATGATAATAAGAGAACTATCTGATGATATTATGATAATGATGATGTTGGTAACATGTTTCGTGTTACAGGTTTCAGGTGTGTTTTAAACTTTTGTTTAAATCCCTTGATGCATTTATTTCTATTAAAATGTAATTTCTCATATGTTGCAAGAAAAAACTGGCCAATTTTGAATATTTATGGTGTTATGTGCTTTCAAATAAATGACAGGAATCATAAATCCAGACAAACTCCAGACACAGACTACAGAGAAATTGTAAGCCTCGTATTACTTAATATGCCAAACGTATCCAATCAGATTTGGTCTCAAGTGAAAGCTTAATCCGTACTCTTCAGAATGACATACTATTTATGACCATTCGGTGTATGCCGCTTAAGTATTACTTTTTTATACTTACCCTCACTCCTAAGAAAAACGACAAAAGAGTGATTGTAAACTTCATACAACTGTACATGCCAACTGTATATCCAGCCAAACGTGGTCTTACAGAATAGCTTGTAACATAAACTTTTCCATTACGTATCATTTATGATCAATAGGTGTATGTAGCTACGGTTATACTTTCTTTTGCCCTCACAGAGGCGGATCCAGGATTAAGGAAAATGATATAGGTCCAACCCAGGAGAACTAATGACAAAACATAAAAAAAGTCCCTAGGAAAGGTGTGGAGGTGGGGGGGGGGGGGGGGGGGGTCATGACGCAAATATTAGTCTGGAACCTTCAAAAAACGATGCGGGACTGGGAAAGGTATTTACGGACTCATTAAAGAATTGTTTGTGACATTATTTTTTTTACAATTAGGCCCTTGTACATTTTGAACCTACATTTTCCAAACAAACTATCAAAACAAATTCAATTTCAGGTTAAAAAGAGAAAATAAGCAATATAAAAACATTAGTTCATAATCATATAAACATGCAATCGCTTTCTGACAGAATACATCAAATCAGACGAGTTCTATATTTTGTATGGTTGGAAAGATAACACTGGGTGGAATAGGTACATCATTTCGTTTATTTTGATTTTGGGCTATTATAGGTCAATCATATTTTATAGTTACTTCAAGCAAGGTTACAGTGCCTGTTCCAGTCATAAGAAAGTTATGTTGCACTTCCAAGGAATTTAAACAGTGTTTTTTTTATTTAAAAAGAAATCACCATTAGAATCACAAATTAGTTATTTTCATGTTCGTTATAATGTGGGTTTCTAGTGAAATATTTAATAAAAGAAAACAATATGAAAACAAAACTCTTTTTAGAATATGTATCTCCAATTTGTGACCCAACAGATATAAGTATATCCTACAAAAAAAGAGGTGATATTTTCTCAAGGGCAAAACCATAAACCCCGTTGATATTACAATTGTTCGCCCAGTACAACAATCAGTGATTTACATGATCTCTCTCACACCTGGGGATTGACAAGGACACAATTAAGTTACGTTGACAGTTTAGTACAAACAATGCATTGCAAATACATAGTCCGAGGCGAACAATGTTTGTCTTCCAAACCGGTAAAACTTGTTGACGCAGGACTAATAGAGTTTTGTTTGTGACATACTCCCCGCATGAATTCATGAGTCAAAGCAGACTAGAATTAAATAAGATTTGTTCAACAACTGATTTCGTTCATTTGGGCTTATCACTATTTCAAAAATACATATATTTTAAAACCGGAACAGGATCAGTCACTGAACTTACCGGCAATAAAGCAACCTGATATATTCATGTTAAAACTAACCATCTCTGTTGGATCCACGGTTCCATTAAACATCTAGTAATTTCCGTCATAGAATGTGCCATTAATAGAGAAATCACTCTCCAGTCAGGAATTTTAAATAGTATAAACAGAGGTAAATTAGAATGAATAACTTACAGCTCTGCTTCACTGTCCCGAAAATAAGACAAACTGCAGTATATCTATCATTTGTTTATGGTGTAACTCGGGCAAAATGTCGCACGTACATTTATTGCTCTTGCCTTGATTTAATAGGGTAATTTGCAGATACTGCAAAAATATCCCATGGAAACATTTCAGCAGAATAACATCATTCTCTCAGGCCGAAGTTACGGCTCTTTTTATTTCTTGCAAGAAAGCGAATTAGGCCAAAAGTGCAGATCGGCGGCCTGGTCTGTAGCCTAAAAATATAAACGGCATCATATTTTTCTTCGGCACCAACACAACGTACAGAAACATACAAAGAAAAATATAGGCCTACTGCTTAAATCTTTACTTGTCGCTCTTTTTTTTAACCAGAGACATGCATAATACATATATTTAAACAACTAGCGGAGTACTTGTTCTTGCAAACGTTTCATGTGTGACATTTAAAATAGTTAAAAATGTGTATGACGGCTTGCGACATCCGAGTTAGTCTTTATGAAAAATGACGGCCCCGATAGCAGTCACGTGGAATAAATAGGAGGATTAACTAATCAGGGTTCGATAATGGCGCGGTGATGCGACACGAAAGTTCTAAAAATTATTGTCCAGTCTTGAATATTTCTGCGCAGAGTTTGGTGGCGATAAAACATCTGTGTCAGCTGACTTAATTAAAAACGGAATAACACCTTTTTGCAACCACACCCAAATCCGCAAATTATAGTCGGATAGTTTGCAGAAAGACATTAATCACTTCATAAAAGCCAAACTTGTCTTTTATGGTCTTGACAGAAATACACTTTTAAGTTATGATTTTTGTTATAAATTAGCTAAAAGTATACAAATTACTAATTGAAATGGTGAGGAAAGGTATTTCGATTTTGTAAAGCTATGTAGATGAATAACACACCAAATGAAAGCTATAATCGTCAATTATCAAATAACACCAAATTTATATAAGATGTTAGAAATAAATTATATATATATATATATATATATATATATATATATATATATATATATATATATAACATTTTGTGCCGCAAAAATTGCTATTTCAATGTAAGTACATTTCAAAACAGGCTGGTATTTTCAGAAAGCTACCATGCACTTTCACACTGCTATCAGGGATTTTTATTATCTACATACATATACACCTTAAAAAAAACATTGATAGCAACTGTCACCTGTTTGGTACAGGTGATCCCTCTGGCTGATACACTTCTTCAAATAAAATAAAATAAGAAAATTTCGATAAAATTTCGTTTTGTTATATATAATGCGCTTATATATATGATTAGCAAAACAGTTTGCAATTATCATAAATTGAAATAAAATGTAAAAAAAAAAATCCCCCTCGCGCTCTTTTAAAAAGTAACTGAAAACCCAACTTTTTTGCATTATAAATTAAATCTGTCCAACTCTTTGTTTTCATACGAAAATAGTGTCAACCAGTTTCAACTGGCAGTTATATAAAACTGAAAGATATAAACACAGATATAATGTTTAGGCCAAAAAAAATATAGGTATGGTCCTCAGGCACCGTCCGCGTCAATTTTACCCCCCCCCCCCCTCACACCCGCATCAAAATTTTTTATTTTGATATTTATCTTCAAAGAAGATATATAAAGCAATTTATGTAGTGCTTTTACCTGTTTAGCAAAACAAATTGTTATTTTCATGCTTTTCCCTGATCATATGACATTTTTATAGAAACATACAAAGGGCCTCACTGAGAACCATACCTTTTATTTTTTGGCCTTATGAGTTTCCATTTTGTATTTATTTTGATTCATAATATTAGGTTCAAGCTCTGTGATATTTTTATCCCTGTGCAAGGATGCCATACATACCCTTTGCAGAAAAAAACACACACACACACACACACAGACACTTTTAAACACAGAGCCCATGAAAGTCTCCGATAATTCTCCGGCTGACCGCGTATTTGTTGGGTCTATCTAAAACGCAGAGAATCCGCGGAGAGATGGAGAATTCGCGGAGAATTCGTGGAAAATTTGCGGAGAGTTTTTATTTGCAATGATATTTTTAAATACACTATAAAATCACTTAAATCTCCAACTATATTACTATTAACATATTTGCGCACTGTTAAATGACCGAAATAATTAAAACATATGTATATAATTAAGCAGTTTATGCTTAACAATGTATACATGCCCGTAGACTCACCACCGGGTGAATGTGTTACGCCAAATGTAACAAACGTCTGAGTCACCAGCTGACACTGACAGATCTTAAGCCGAAACCGCAACACTCTAATATTAATGTTTCAACAGTTTATTGTGCAAACCATAACAAAACCATGCAGGTGTTAATAGGTGGTGAACGAAATATATAATATAATAAAAAAAATCATACGTTTACCTACATTTACTGATAGATAAAAAACACCATCACCATTAATAGTGTATAGGCCTAGACCCAATTTACGTGACACGCACAAATAAAAGTTGTTTAATTTCTGGAATCAAACAAAAATCACAGCAAAAATCAACTGCATTTGCAATTGCAAAAAGTCCATATAGTCTCCTGTTTCTGTTCGTTGTATATATGGCACGGCACACAGGCAGTGTGTAAAACCCGGACCCCATGGATCCCGGACCCCCAAAACCTATTTCCACACTGTCGATTTTATATACAGATAAAAGCACCCCTGTTGCTGATATAAGAACAAAGTAAAGTCCCCTAATGTTAAAACTTTGTAAATAACCATTTCAATGAAAGATTTAAGTATACAAAATATTTTGCTGGAGACGGACCCCAACTGCTTGACTTAGGTGAATGTTACATTTTGACGGACCCTAGTATACGCCGCTCATATTTTCATTTATGACTCCATGAGAAAGAATAAACACTCGTGTCAAACATTAAATATGATTATTTGTTATTTTACGTGAAAATATTATATAGTGCAGGCACACTCAGAGAGATTTATTTGAAGTGCGCCAGCGGTCATTGCATGCGGACCTGAGACTGATAGTATATATCGATATAAGAGCTCTTCCACATAATACAGGTTTCGTGTTCCATTCATGAACAACCATCCGATTTAAAGTTGGTATTAACATAATTACCCAAAGGAATTGTTGATTACTTGCATTGTAAGAAACTCCAGGTACAAACATAATGATTTTATAAATGTTCTTATTATTTTTTTTATTACGATAAACATGAAACAAATAGCAAATATAAGAATATGAAGAAAAAGTAAGACAACATGAAAATATATAAAGAAATAAAAACAGAATAAATAAATCACATGGGTATTATGCCTAAACGTGATGTTCTAATATGTACTAAAGAAATGGTAAAACAACGAGTAAAAGCAAGGGGTCCGTGGGATCCATGAGGTCAGTGCGCCAGGGTCCGCAAGTGTTAATTATCAATTTTTTGCAAAACTTGCCATTTTTATGGATTTTAAACACAAATAATATAAAATATGTCGTTAGATACCATCCTGCTAAATATCTCGACAAATTACCCTGAAAGTTTTAAGAATTATAAATTTTTCTTGGGGTCCGGGATCCGGGGTCCGTGGGGTCCGGGTTTTACACACTGCCCGGCACACATGAAATTAGACTGGTACCCCGCTCTATTATGGCACCGCTGCTCTAGGCAATATAGACTGGTACCCCGCTCTATTATGGCACCGCTGCTCTAGGCCAATCATAGAGACGGGCGTACAACGCCATCTTCAGGACTCCCGGCAGACTGGTTCCAACTCAAGTATGATTTATATATGATAAAATAAGCATTTCGTTTGCTCAGAGAAGTTGTTAAAAGTTGGCTGTACATTTCGTGTGACATTTATGATTAGATTAATAGGTATTGATAATAAACCAATGCCACGTACAGTGGAATATCAAGTATTCAGTATATCGTATGATTCGTATCATCTTTACATCCATCAGTCAATTTTTGTGCAAAAACTCATTTTTCAATATTTGGAAACATTAAATAACTGAAGAAAGTAATTTTATAAGTAATCTTCACGGATAATCAGCCAGGATCGCGAGAACTTTCATGACAATCGGTGTGAGCATACAGCCTGGAGTTGGAACCAGTCTACAGGTAGGTCAGGAGTTGCAACTGGGAGTACTTAAGATGGCGTTGTACGCCTGTCTCTATGCTTGGCTTGAGGGCCTTAATAGAGCAGGGTACCAGTCTAACATGAAATCTTATCGGAGAAGAACTTGCTTGTCCAAACAACTGAGAGCTGAATTTTACGTGAATGTAAAGATTTTTAATTATTTCGGTCATTTAACAGTGAACAAACATGTTACGATTAATATAGTTGGAGATTTTAAGTGATATTAATGCGTATTTAAAAGTATCATTGCATATAAAAACTCTCCACAAATTCTCCGCGAATTCTCCATCTCTCCGCGGATTCTCCGCGTTTTAGACAGACCCGTACGGGGGTACGGACTAAAACCCGGATGCCACATGTCACATGTCACATGCCAAAGTGTGTGGACTAAAACCCGGATGCCACATGTCACATGCCAAAATGCGGATACTAGTATTGGAAGCCGATATTAAGGGCTGAGACATCGGATGCCCGACGGCTTTAAATTTATAATATGATAAAAAATTATAAGTGTTCCTTAAATATTTTAGTTAAAGAAATTCAGAATTTTTGAGTTTTCTAAAACCATTACTTAAAATCTTGGACACGCAATATTTTATCAATGATATATATATATATATATATATATATATATATATATATATATATATATATATATATATAGAGAGAGAGAGAGAGAGAGAGAGAGAGAGAGAGAGAAACAAACAAAACGAAGTAAACATTTGAAAGTTGTGAAATATTTTTATTTTAACTTTATCACAGGATATAAAACATGAAATATTTTCATTTTATATCACAAGTATCTATCAAAATTATATACAGGTAAAATGAATATATATATATATATATATATATATATATATATATATATATATATATATATATATACAATTTTACTTATATCTTTTTTACTTATATCTTTTATATAGATATAACAATATGTATATATTGAATATGCATACAAACACGTATACATGAATATAGTTAACATAAAAAAACATGAATTATATACAATATACCCCTCAAATATTTTACATGATGCATTTTTCGCATCGTATTAACTCGTGTACCTCAGTATGCTTACAGAAATATATACGAGCAATGGACATGTGAAGTTTTATTGGTATATGATGAATGATTATAAAAATATGGTGAAACTTGTTACAGACAGCCTGTGGCATCCGACCACCCGAGCGGCATCCGGCGAGGCATCCGATTGGCATATGACATGTGGCATCCGGGTTTTAGTCCATACCCCCGTAACGGGTTTGTTATATTCGACATTCTGCATATTCTGCCGTTTCCTAGTGGAACTTCCTGGATTCGCCGGAGCGGGGATTTGATACAACAGGTAGCCGCCTCTCATGTCATATCCCAAAATCATCTACGATTTCATGCCCAGAACATTGTGATCTGTATATTTAACAAGGAAATAATTGTACCCTATTTTAAAAGCAGCTTTAAATCGTTTGAAAATCAAGATTCTTGTATTATCGCCCACTGAAAACCCAGACAGATCTTGAACTTATTGAAGTGTCAAACTGCTTCAGCAAGCAGAGGGTCTTAATGACAAGGACAGTCACCTTATAATTGTTATCAGTAATGCTAAAGTAGATGCCTATAAGTAGACCGAAGCAAAATGAGCAGGGATAATAATTTAAATTATCTTGTGTTACATTATTTTCAGGAATCCATCGGAAGTTTCTAGAAATCAGACAGCTTTAGTCCGTCCCAAAACCCTTAGCCGCATGTTTTTCGTGATAAAAATTTTAAGAATATTCTTTAAAAATGCCCTTTTGTCTGAAGGAGATATACAGATACTCCTTCAGTTTTGTTTCAAGTACTAATATATCATGTAAAAAGTATGGCAGGCCTTATTTCCACTCTACCCTCTTTATGTTAAAAGCTGGTAACGTCCTGAGTATTTTGGCAGTTTAAGTTACCAAAATTTGGGTGTTCATTCTTTCCATTGATGAAGGTAGTTTAAAAATTGCTTTTCTATACAAAATTTTCTTTCAAGTACTTATATAGACGCAATATGGCCTGCTGGGACACACAGATACACATTCCTAGAACCAAGTTCTTTAAACAATTAAGTATTACAGTTTTGATATTGAAATGTATGCCATTTTAATGTATTTAACATCAAAGTTTTAAACATTAATGATTTGCAGAGTAACCCCTGACAATTACATTACATTTCTATGTGCCAAAAATATGTCAAAGACGTAGAGATTTACATTTTTCTGCGGTGCCAAATACATTTTGTTGGTCCAGAGTTGTTTAATCATTTTGAAAATTTATATGTGGATCATGAGAACTAAGTTGTGGAAGCACATTAAGGGTGAGGAAGATTTTGACATTACTTGATAACTGGCTGAGAGTCCTTTTCAGTAGACCCAGTTGTGGCTCTGTTGTAAACATGGAGCCACAGGTTGCTTCCTTCATTTATCTAGCAGACGGGAATGCATGCACTGTTAGACGATGTCACCGTGAGCTGGGCCAGGTTAAGCAGAGGATGCTTGCGGTCCCCGTCCGCTAGACAAATGAAGGCAGGGGCCTGTGGCTCTATGTTTACAACAGAGCCACAACTGGGTCTACCTTATCAGTAGACTGTTGGCACCTCATTAGTAAGCTCTGGTTTTGTGTCCATATGCTCTGACTTGTGGTATCAGCTCTTGGCTCAAGACACCAGGTAAAGCCCAGACAGTTCAACCAGACTAGCACCTGTATCCTGGTAGGTTGTTTCAGTAATTTACTATGGGACTCTTCTGTGTAATTTATGCTGATGGACCGCGATGGGGGCATCCTAGCACTGCTGAATGGTACATTCCTCTATGGTACACTGTACATGTAAATGGCTGCGTGTGGCTTTTGTAAGACAACAGTGATGTCACAAAGATGTCACAGTGATCGGGCGTGCATCACCTTCAATTTACTGATGTCATCAGTTTGATTTGCTTGTTTATTATCAGTTCCCAAGCGCGGAATTAGTTTTAAACACTGTAACCTGTTTTATCATATTTTGGATTATTTGTCTCAGACAAAATCAAAACAAGGTAAGGCATTATTTTTAATGCAGGGAGTCAGTGGAATAGCTCCTGCAACCTTTGGACCAGAAATGTTTTTTCTGCTTCACTTGTATGAAAAATAATTCCAGAAAAACATGGGGACATGGGTACTGGGACAGACTGTAGATCATATTTTAACAGCTATATCATACCTTTACACATTAGCTGTTCCAGAAAAAGAATCATGTGGTCTCCAAAAACACCCTAAACACTCGTGTTCTGAGAAGATGTAATGAAACCTCACAAAATACCAAATATAAGGGGGCCTATTCTGATATCTCATACCTGTTAACTAAAGATAATACCTTGAACCTGTTACATATATATATATATATGCCAGAAAATGCCAATCCCACCACACACAGGTTGTTTGTTGTCCCCCACTTCTAGTCTGTCTGTTCGTATGTCTTTTTTTCCCCCTGTCTATCCATCCATCAGGTTTCTGTTTCCAGGCAATTACCTAAATCCTAAATATTATCCAATTTCATTCAAATTTGGGTCAGTGATTGCTCTCATGCATACCTTGGTTGGGATTGGTTTTGGTGTGTCTGTCTGAAAATTTATTATCATCAGCTCCAAAAAAAAAAAGTTCCCTTATGTTCACTCCAAAAATTATGATGTGGAGACATCTTCAGAGGACAATGAAAACTAAAACACAGGCACTATAATGTGGAGACATTTTCAGGAGACAATGAAAACTAAAACACAGGCGCTATGACATGTGGAGACATCTTCAGGGTAATAATAAAAACTAAAACATATTGACAAGGCTAGCATGAAGATCAAAGGAAGCTAAAATAACAAGAAGAGGGGGTGGGGGACATAAATTCCACTTAGATGCTTGTTTTGTTTACATCCAAATGATTATAACATGTGGGGGCCTGCCAAAATAATCCAAACATATTCATCAAGGACATCTGGTGGCAAACAGACTAACCAGATGCAGAGTTTTGCAGAGAACATTCAACTTCTCTAGAAATGCATCCGAACATCTTTGGTTAAATTATATTTCCATTTGTCAACCTTGGTATGTTTTATTGTTTACTAACAGTTGAGGATAGACAAGCTCATACATCTGTCACAGAGGCGTTATAAGATCAATTTTTTTCATAAAGGTACATAACATTTTCAATAATATGTGTATTATCTTGTACTATTAGTTCACTTTGATTAAGTAGAGTTTTCTAGCAAAACTGTCCCATCCCATGGGCATACCATCTTCAGTTCACCAGTTTCATGTTGTTAAGGTTGTGTGTGACACCGTACTACTCAAGAATTTCAGAATCTGAAAACGGTATTTTCTTTAATAAATAACTATTTTTCTTTACTTTAAAATTTCAAAACCACAAAATTTCAACAGCTAGAGTGAAAATGTAAGATTTTCACTAGCTGTCATATTGCTGATTTTCTGGAAGTCGCCATCTGGCTTTGGACTGCACTGAATGAAAACACTTTAGAATTGTAATTTGCACTTATCATCTGTGGGAGAGAGCAGTGAGTCACAATAGCACCAGCAATAGCGCCTGTGCAAGCTTTTTTGCCACTTGTGTACAAGAGTAAGCAATAGGTTTTAGAGAAAATTCTTTTCAGTCACCACAATATTTTAAGGAGAAATCCTTGTTTTTTTCCTGCAGGACCAGTATGTCAGCTGGCGGGCACACGATCGGGTCCATTGAGACATGGGAACACCCAGACAGGTCCTTCAGCAAGCATATCATCACAGAGGGCACCACTGATACTGCTCCCACAGAAGGGTCAATATGCAATGTTTATGTGAAATTTATGGGTATGTATGATTATAAACTCATAAACACACATTAATAAAATGCTTTATTACTTAATTGTAATTTTTTTGTGGTAATTAGGGCCCTGCTTGAAAAACAGTGGTAATAGTGATTACCATGTCAGTCCGTCAATCGGCCCTTTTTTTCCGTCTGTCAGTGACATTTTCTTCAGGGCTCGGTATCTCAACAAGAACATGCTTGCTCTTTCTCAAATTAACAGGGTTGATTGGCAAGTATGAGGGCTCCAAGCCTTTTGAATTACAGACTGTGGGAATTCCAATATGGCCACCAGAGCTCATTGGCTGATTTTCTTTCCCATGCAGTATCTCAACAAGAACATGTTTTACCTTTCTCAAAATCACAGGGATCATTGGGGCCTTTGAGTGCTCCAGACCCAGAGACTGTATGCTGGGATGGTTTTGCTGGGACACATTTGTATAAAGTAAAACTGAACTGATGGTGTGAAATAATAGGTATTACATTGCGCCTTATCATGTCCCTGTAAGATAAGTTTTTGTTTGTTTTACAGATGAATACAACATAACAGAAGATGATTTGAACGGCTACAAGATCGATGAGGATGTAGAGGTTACTGTCGGAGAAGGAGACACACCACTATCAGAACTCCTGGACAAATGTGTCCAGAGTATGAACGAAGGTGAAACGGCGTACATCAAATCCAAGATGGACGTACAAGGGCAGCAGTGCACGGAATTTGATATGAAGTCCAAAGCGCTCAAATTCAATGTCATTCTAAAAACCGTCAGCCGAGCTGCTGATATTAATGATTTGGAACAAGATGAGAAATTTGAGCGTGCTCAGCACCATAAGGCACGGGGAACAAGTCTATACCAGGAAGGCAATGTCAATTTTGCAATCAAAAGATTCAACCGAGGACTAAAGTATCTATTGTCCATGGATCCTATCGAGACTGTGCCTGAACATTTAAAAGAAGAATACATGAAATTAAAATGCCATTGCTTTCTTAATCTAGGTGCATGCTATGCAAAACAAGACAATCATGAAAGTGTGATAGCCCAGTGTAACAAAGCTTTGGAAATTGAAGCCGAGAATGTCAAAGGTCTTTTTCGTCGCGCCCAGGCATACCAAAAGCTTGATAAATATACAGAAGCCAAAACGGACTTGTTGCTCGCGCAGAATAAAGAACCAACAAACAAAGCTGTAGCAAGCTTGCTTAACATAGTAGAGACTGCCATTAAGAAGGAAAAGGATATGTACAAGAAAATGTTTAATTAGTTAATTAAATTCACAAATGCACATGCATTATTTATAACAATCTAAATTTTTAGCAAAAAATTTAATTTTTTCTTGTTATTAATATCACATAAGATAGGAGTTTCATTTGTATCCTGTCAGTATTATGAAATTATTTATTTATTATTTTTAAGACCTAGGGTCAATTCCAATTCAACTCAAATAGTTTGAATAAATTAAAATTTAGTATGCAATTGAAAATATGAAAAATTTCATCGGTGAGTGTACTGACACACAAAATGCAAGTTAATGCAGCATTTCAGCTGCTCACAATACCCTTTCTAAACCTCTCTTTGTCAATAGTGACTTCTAATGCACAATCCTTTTGAAAATATTGGAGATTGAACAATTATTCATCAGTTAAGGTCAGTTCATTCTCAAGTAGGGAATTAATCAAATTCAGAAAAAGATATCAGTTTAATTCTAAAAATTCAAATCCAATTTATGCATTTTTCTCTTTAAGTCTAGATGAGTTCAAAATTGACCTAAGGTCTGATAATCATACTTTGTTTTTGATGTCTCAGTTGTAAAACTATATTATAAAATAAGTGTTATTTAATAAGAATATTTGTTGTCATAGTTGTTAGTAATTTCATGCCTGTATTCTACAGTATATGATGACTTTAAATATAGAGAAATGTATATGTTCTTAATGTAAATTTTGAATCCATCTCTTTCATTTGGCATTTATGTTTACATATGCTTACAATAGTAGCTTTGTTAAAATTTGCTTGTTTGTACATTGAAATGCTATGTAAATGTTAAACTAAGAAAAATATTCATAAGTGAAGTATGCAAACCTTTGTACTTGACTGGTCATTCAAAGATCACAGTCAAATCAGTCACTGACTATTTAGTAGCCATTAATATCAATCATACACTACACAGTACTGTATATAGCTCTTATCTTACCACTGACCACCCAGTTGGCTCCAAATCATACAAGTAGTTCCCTTTTTGTAGTAATTCAGTATCCAATGAAAACCAACTCAAACAGCAAGACTTGGCCAATGAAATCCCATTACACAACAGCCAATCATATTAACCACCCAAAGTTAAGCAGTCAGTCAAGGAAGCTTTCTCATGTTCTTGTATTTCACTGTTTCACTACCTTTAACTTATTATGTGCCATATTTGAAACAAAATAATTGTTGTATATCACATTATATATTATTATATAATGGCATTGTATATGTTTATGCAGTGCACAGGTGTATGCAGTACATGGGCATATGCAGCTAGAAAATGGATGCCTGTGATTCTATCAATAAATATACGCGTGCAGTAGGAACGCAGCAAAACTTGGAATACAGAAAGGTATGTCTGTGAGAGAAATACCCTATCACTGATATCAAAGTGTGGAATTCAGCTGTGTGTTACCATGTGAAGGTGTTTTATTCATGATGACAGAATAATATGACAGAATAATTTTATATTTTCTTTGAAAACTTCTGCATTTGGAACTTGTAGACTTAGGCTTATTAAGGGATATAGTAACGCCTCCATTTGTGTGTCTGCCTGTCTGTCCGGAATGGCTTGTGGATTGATTTCAAGCCAAATCGTTTGACCAAAACTTTCTTCTTGCACATATGGCTCACCCACCCATAGACGAAGAACCCTATAGATTTTGAGGTCATGGGGTAAAAAGTAACAGCAACAGGACACTTTGAAAAAGCTTGTGGACCCATTTTAAGCCAAACCAATTGACTAAAATATTTTGTCTTGCAAATTTGGCTTACCTACCCATGGATGAAGACTCCTAATGATTGTGAGGTCAAGGGTCAAAGGTCACAGCCACAGGGCCCACTTTTTCAAAAAGCTTGTAGACCCATTGTAAGCCAAACAGTTTGACCAAAACCTTTCATCTTGAAAAATAAAGCTCATCCACCCATGGATGAAGAACCCTATTGATTTTCAAGTCACAGGGTCAAAGGTCATGGCCACAAGGCCAACTTCTTGAAAAAAGCTTGTGGACCCATTTAAAGACCAACCCTTTGACCAAAACCTTTCATCTTGCAAATATAGCTCATCCTCCTATGGAAGAAGAACCCTATCCATTTTGAGGTCAAAGGTCCAACCACAGTGCCCTCTTCTTGAAAAAGCTTGTGGACCCATTTTAAGCCAAACAGTTTGACCAGCACCTGTCAGCACTTGTCATCTTGCTCATATGGCTCGCCCATCCATGAAATGAAGAAACATATCGATTTGAGGTCACAGGAACAAAGGTCAAGGGCAGAGAGCTGCCCTCCTCATTTTTACACTGTGTAATTCACCCATTCCAATTATTCCCTGTGCCAGGCGATACTCCACTTTGCAGTGCACTTGTTTAATATAATATGCCTCAGAACTCCATTAATTTCTAACTAGGCATAGCTGAACTTAATTTCTCAGGGGAGGTTTCAGGTTCATTATGCAGATTTATAGATGATTGATAAAAGCTTAATTGTGATATGTTTGTTATTGTTTATTTAAAAAAAAAACAATATTTCAAGCAAATACTCCCAGGAATTATGCTTCTGAAAATATTCATTAAAAACACTAGAATTTGGTCTGTATACTTGAGGATATTCATAACCTGTCTTAAGGAACTTATTGCGCAGTTTTCACAATAAGAAGTGACTTTTCTACTTTTTGTGTGAAAGTCCTGCACTCTAGTGAGAGTGATTAGTTAAATGGATGAGTGACTGAATGAATGAATGTACTGTCAAACAAATGACCTTGACAATCATTATGATATTAAGTCATACTTTCACATTCACCACAGTCATCATTTAATTATTATTATCTTTCAACACTTGCGATAGACTTGAAATGAGATGAACTTGAAAATACATGCATATGATGTATTTATTTCAGGCTTGAGCAACTATGCAATAGCATTTACAGGACGTTAATTTAAATTTATGATACCAGTGCTACACACTAGTCTTCGATTTCAAATTAATGATATCATGTTCATGTGCTTATATAATCAGAGATATGTTATCCGTCTTCTCATTAGGTCTTTATATATTTATAAATTTTGCCATGTTGTGACCCCACCTCAGGGGAGATATCATTATTATACTTTCATAAGCTAACTGAGAATTAAATACAATGAATTGCTTGATACAGTTTTTGTTTCTGTTTATTTTAAGCAATAAATTTGTAATTATTTTTTTTATACACCGTCTATGTTTGGACATATTATTGTATACCCATTGTCCAGCCGTTTTATCACAATAACCTGAGGGCTTTGATGAATTTTCACGAAACTCACCATAACTATTGACAAATAGATTATCTCACCTGAGTTTAATAATAGGCAAATTCTACGCATATTCATTGAGATTGTAGTTCACCAGGCGAATTTGTGATGTCGCTGTGGTAACTTGCCAGGTATTTGATGGATTTTGATTAAACTTACTTAATAGAAATATTTACCATAATAATATCTTGCCCAAGTTCAATTCCAAGCAAAGTCCAGCATGCATATTTAATGAGGTCAGAGGTCACCTTTGGTGGCCCCATGATGACTTACCAAAAACCTGACAGATTTTTATGAAACTCCTTATAAATATTAACCAACAGTTTCTCATCTAAATTAAGTTCTCAGCAAAATCAGGTCGAAGGTCACAAGACATGAGGGGCATATTATGCACCCATGCAGTTCTCTTCATTTTTTTTTAAATTCTTGACACAAGGTTTCTTTGACTTGAGGGAAGGTCTGTAAGTAAATGCATGTCAGAGATGTGCATTAAATTATCTCAAAATTGCAACATTGGTATTGATTCATCTGTCCTAGGAGTCTGTGGTTCATGTCAAAGGAAACAGACCTGTTCATGTGTGTATATGCTACTCGTATCATTTCAGCTGAGGCTCCTGGACCTCTCGTACAGATCTGTTGTGACTGGTTGTACAATGAATTTACATTTAGCTCTTGGACTGTAATATTCATCCAGCAGACTTAGAGGACACGAGGGTCCATTTATTGACTAGTTTTATTTCACTTTGTGGCGGGGGCATATAGTTTTACCCTTGTCCGTCCTTCCGTCATTCCAAAATTTTTCGCAATGCCTGCAGATATTGGCATGTTTCTTGGTGTTTGGGCAGATAATGACCAGTTACAGATCGAGTTCGTGTTTCGTCCCAGTTGACCTACTTTTGACCGTTTTACGGCTCCTAAACTTAGAAAATTTCATGAAAAATAGAAATTTTCATGACAAATACACATGTACAGACTTTTTTTCGCAATGCCTGCAGATATTGGCCTGATTTTTGGTGTGTGGGCAGATAACGACCAGTTACAGATCGAGTTGGCGTTTCTTCCGTTGACCTACTTTTGACCCTTTTACAGCTCCTAAACTTAATTTAAGTTTAAAAATTTTACAAAATTTAACAAATGTTTCTATTTTGCCCCAGGCGGGGGCATTTGTGTCGTTCCGACACATCTAGTTGTAAACAAACACATACGGACTGTGTTTACTATAAAGCAGAACCATAACAAGGTGTTAAACAGCTCCAGGGGAGGTAGTGGGACCATGTGCTAGTATGGTTTCGCTTGGAAACTTTTGTATAAAGCCAAAGTGGACAGATAATGTTGCTCCTGATTTTGTCCCTGTAAGAGTTGTTGTGCATGTGTAAGACAGAACCTTTTGTCATGCATTCTTCTTATATGGTAAAGATGCACATATTCACACAGAATATATAAATAGTGTAAGTCCATGTGTGCTGGGATGGTTTTTACTGGAAAATTTTAATAGTCAAAATGAACTAATAGCTTGATATAATACAAAAATTATTGCAAATGTTTATGTAACTTTGAGGATATAAAAGGCAACATGCTCATAGAGTTTAGCAGCTAGGGTTATTTATTTGGTCAAATACAGTATATAAACATGGAGTTTTATATTTTATCATTGGATGAAGTCAAGACACATTACTTGGTTTATATAAATGTAACACTCTGCCCCATTCTGTTTTGCCAAGTTCCTCCTTGAGTGACATCCCACAATGCATTGTCAAATATTCTGGAATTTTCTCGTTTACATCTGTCCTCCATTCCAGATCATTAAAACAGGGGAATGAGTCTGCGCCACATTTTTTCATTCGTCGAACAGCGTTTCTATAACATTTCCATGGTTGTGGTTCTAGTATAAAGCATTTAGTGATGCTGGAAATGTAGTGAAGAAACTCCCTCAGTCCCTCATCCCCGTGATGCAAATGTATCCACATTGTGGTGGAGAAACATGACACAAAGTCAAAATGAGTTCCATTGTGAGTTGCTAGAAACTGTTGTATTCTGGAACTTTTGCCCTGGGATTCTTCCATTATATCTGCCTGATGAAATGTGATTTCTTCAGGGTATGGGTTTTGTTCTTGAGATTTTTGGATCAGTTGACTGTCGATATCCACTCCTAGTGTTTTCACCTTCCTGCAACTGCCCTTAGATATGTGTTCATGAAGCCCTGAGGTCAGCTCCTGAAACATAATCAAAATGTTTTTTTACTCCCTATGGAAACAGAATATAAGTGATCCTTGGGTTGTGATGCTCAGCTGATATGCCTGACCAGTGATATTTCAGCCCTCATATGAAATAAGAAATATGGATGATAATTTTCACATTAATTTATTTAGGTAGTCCCTGGATATAGGTTTACAGAGGGACCCATCACCCACCTCCAAGAGGTTTGGTTCGGGTGAGTCTTTGCATCATCCGATTCCAAGAGGTTTAACCAATCAGAATAACAAATCACCCGTCTCCAGGGTGTTTTTGTGGCTAGGACTTCACAGAATATGAAATATTTTGTAAGCATGGATGTGACATGTAAACAGGTGTTTGGTTGTTTGAAAGATTTTATGAAACAAAGAGACTACTCCTCTTTTTACCTACCCCGGTGTTACAGCCAATGTCTAGGACAAGAACGGGGCTGTCTGGTTCCATGCTCCCAAGGTATCTGTTTCCAAGATCACTTGGTAGTAGCTCGATCCTCCGTCCAGCAGGATTAAACGAGTAGTAGTTGATGAAGTTCCCGTTTCGAGCAGTCCCTGGCTGCCTGTCTATATCCATGGTATATACCCCTAAAAAATAGGACACTGCTTAATTTATTTGAAACTTCCTTTTACTGGTGGAAGACCTGTCTTTTTTATACAAATGTCTTGGGACATATTATGGTATACCCAGGGTCTGTCAGGCTGTTAATTTTTAAATAAACTGTGATAACAGGGCTTTGATGGATTTTCACTAAATTCACAATATAGCCACTCACCAATAGATTATCTCATCTGAGTTTGATTCTGGGCGAATCCACGAATATTAAAATAGGTCAAAAACTCAAGAGGTCACCAGGCTACTTTGTGGTGTTCCCATGGTAACCTACCAGGAATATGACTGATTTTGATGACAGAAATATTAATATATTGCCCAAATTCAAATTAGCGTATATAATATCTTGTCTACCTTTGATTTACGCAAAATATAATATGGATACATAATGAGGTCAGAGGTCACCAGACCTACGTGAGGCCATATCAATACTTACTAAAACACTCATTGATTTTCATTAAACACATTATAAATGTTTACCAATATTGATTCCCACCTGAATTATATTCTTGGCAAACTCCACAGTCATCCAATACTTATAAAAGGAATTCAGTTCACGTCTGTTCACAATGTTCTCCAAAACCTCGTTGTGTACAATAGTGTGCCTTACATTATTTTAAAGTTTATTATGCCCACAGTGACATAGGCAGTATGAGAATAAATAATTTTTTATGTAGATATAATTTTGAGTGATTTTTCCGTTTTTACTGACTTGCACAGAGGTAAGACCGAGCACAGCTGAACTGCCTTCAGCAATGAAAGGAACGCATGCATCATGGTCTTTCAACCTCGAACACTATTGTTCATATGAATAACGCCTGCTTTCAGTGAGGGATTTGAGCCTGTCCGGTCTTTAATTTGAACGAGGCACCCACCCTATTGCGTGGTCAGTAAAAGAGAAAAACACATGTTTCTCGCTTTATGAAATGGAGAGTTCAACCCAGGAGGAATCATGGAAAAACCTAATTCAAGGTCCCAATTTCACGAACAGGCGTTGGTGGGGTGGGATGGGGTGGAGTGGTGTCTGGGGTTTCAGGCCTCAAAATTTGTCTGATACGATGAAAAAAGGGTTGTGGCGGTTGTAAATGAATACGGACCCTCTGCATGGTCCCGTTGGGTCCGCTTCTGCTACTTACTAGGAATGCATATTTCTGTTTCTTTCTTCAGGAAAAGTTTTTTTGCAACATACATTTAATAAATCTTTCATGTGTTCCTCACATCAACCTAATATAATAGAAAACCTGAATGCCCCCACGTCTCATTCCGGTTCACAATGTAAACACCATCACTGACCAGGTCTTTAAGGTAAACATACCGGGGTATAAATTCCTTGCCATGAGGACAGCCCCACAAAATAAATGTTAAAAATATTAGAGCGACTGCAGGATCACTCACGCACTGTCTCCACCAGGTTATGAGTTTATATGGACGGACGGTATGATGTTTAAGATTCATGTAATTTAAAAGTAAGTGGCAAAATTTAAATACAACTACAAGCAGCTGGACATAGAAACATTTTCTGATCACATAAGTGTTGTGCCTCAGAAAGGTGCTTTAATTATTATTCTGCAGTTGTGCCAAAATGTTTATACATATCTTATGGAGACAGTTTCCCACTGAAAACCTATATTTTCTGTTAACTTTTAGAATAACTAGATGTGTTGGAACTACACGAATGCCCCCGCCTGGGGCAAATTAGAAACATTTGTTAAATTTTGTAAAAATTCAGGAGGTGTCATGTGGTCAAAAGTAGGTCAACAAGGGCAAAATGCAAACTCGATCTATAACGGGTCATTATCAAGCAACACACCAAAACTCAGGCCAGTATCTGCAGGCATTGTGAAAAAAGTCCATACGTGCATTTTCATAAAAATTTCTGTCTTTCATGAAATTTTCTATGATCTGTCATATGGTCAAAAATAAGTCAACTGGGACGAAACGCGAACTTGATCTGTAAGTGGTCATTATGCGCCAACAGACCAAACATTAGGCTAGTATCTGTAAGCATTGCATTGCAAAACTAGAATATTAGCAAAAGCTGATAATCAGTTATAAATTTAAATTGGAGAGGTATGTACCATGTTTCATAACAATCCACCAAATGCTTCCTGAGAAATAAGCTTCTAAGTTTTTAGCGAACCCTCTGAGCTTATGCGATGGTGCGGCGTCGTCCGTCCGTCGTGTGTCGTGTGTCGTACGTCGTGCGTCATCTGTACGTTAACCATAGCTATCTCAAAAACTGCAGGAGCTAGCATCACCAAATTTTTTGCAAATAATCAGTCATCCAAAAAACTATATCGGATTTTGTTTATTTTTTTCTAACTGCATTTTCTTAGATTTTATAGGGAAAAAGCTAAAAAAGCTTTAAAAATCTTCTTCTCCGAAACTGTCCAGCCAAATTATCCAATATTTCACAGAAATGATCCCTGGAACAATCTTTCTCAAGTTTGTTCGAATGGTTCCAGTTCGGAGATTTTTGGCCGAGTTACAGGAGGTTGAACTTTGTTAACTGTGCAAAAAAGCATATTAAAATTTAAATCTCAGAAACGGCTGGAGCTATCATCACCAAATTTTATGCCAATGTTGGTCACATAGGTCATATCTGAAATTGAGGTATTGGTGGCGCCACCTGCATCGGCCTTTTTTGTACGGGGTCATCAGTGCCTGTATCACACTGAGGGCTACAAAAAACTTCTTCTCTGAAACCATATGGCCAAAATGTTTAATATCGCACAGAAATGATCCTAGGGTAGTGCTTTCTGATGTTTGTTCAAATGGTCTCTTTTCAGTGACGTTTGGCTAAGTTATGGGAAGCTGAATTTAGTCATGTGCCATAACAGCCCATTTTAGCTCAGTGGCTACAAAGATCTTCTTCTCAAAAACCACTGGGCCAAATTCTTAAATCTCACACATTATAATTCCCAGATGTTGATAATTCAAGTTTGTTCAAATGGTTTTGGTTCAGTGCTTTTTGGCTGAGTTACGGGAAGCTGAACTTAGCCAGTTTTCTGTATCTTCCTATATGAGTTATAAACCTGTGAAACGTTTTTCGACTGATGCCACTGTAGCCAGTTTGTTAAATATTTTACAAGAATAATCCCTACAATAATTCTTATAATAGTTGTCATTAATGGTTCCACATGAATGATTTTTGGCTGAATTATGGAGATTGAATTGAGTCATTTTACCATATATGTTAGCTGTGTGATGCTGTTACATCTAGCCTGGCACCAGTTTATCAGCATCTATTACATCATGCCACTAGACATTAAGATTTAAGGTTATCTTTGGTTAATATTGACAAGAAAGTTTTTTTAAAAGCTTTTAAAAAATTTAGATTTATGATTTAAGTTATTCATCATACCAGGCAATGTTACAATCATGGATATTCAGCTCTCTGTGGCTATATAAAGACAACTCGTGGATTATAAATTATTGGTATCCCTACTCAACTTAATTCAAGAATTTGCCATCAATGAGATATATCTGTATTTTAATTTTGCATTCAGTATGCATCCATAATAATTTTACATATATTCCTAAATTTTTTTGTTATAAAAAAAAAGTCAGCTGAAAAGCATTTTGTATTGGGAAAATAAATTTCAAAGTTATTTCAAGTAGGGACCACTTTTGTGTACAGATGGCAGCACTTGGTATACCATTGGCAGATTGCCAGTGCCTTGATGTTGGCCATTAGCCAAGATGATGTCAGCTCTATAAATAGTTTTGGCACAGTGCCAGGATTGGAAGAAGTGCAGCCAGGTATAGGTCAAGAGTTCACTCAGTGCAGTAGCTGCATTCTATTTATAGCTTTGGCAGACTGCCAACTGTGTCAGATTATGCAACAGGTCAAGAGTTCACTCAGTGCAGCCAGGTACAGGTCATAAGTTCACTCAGTCTAGCCAGGTGCAGGTCAAGAGTTCACTCAGTGCTGTAGCTTGAGGCAGCAATTTGTCACAGGTCACTTGGGGGCAACTGCCTTACTCACCTTAGCCTTGTCAGCCAAGTGCATCAAACTCTGGGGAAGTTTGATGTATTGGACTGATATTTTGACCTGTCTATGCGTCATTTACAAGACAGGTGGTGCCACCTACATTGACTTTTGCAGTGTATGAGCCTGCTTATTTCTACAGAGGAATTTGACACATCAACCTAAAATTGGGCATGTTTATACATATTGGGTAGCTTTATAGTGTACAAGACTGGTGGCGCCACCTACAATAATTTTTGCACAGTGTATGTCCCTGCTTTTATTTTACAGGAGGGGTTTGACATATCAGTCTGACATTGGGCATATGTATATATCTCTTCGTTGTATATAAGACTGGTGGTGCCAGCTACAATCATTGTAGAGTTTTGCGGATACTATGTTTTCAGTTGGACGCAGACGCTGCCGCCATCACCGCATAGGTTTCCGGAGAACTCCTCCATAATCACTGGGCAGAATTTTTTAAAATTTGGAATTATGATCAGTCACATGTGAACTGCTGCGCCCTCATTTTTGGTTGACCTCTGACCTTTCCTCTCTGCCCAGCGTCCATTTGTGTGTCTGTTTCCACACATAAACCCTCATATCTCAGGAACCGTTTGACCGATAAGGTTAAAGATTTTGTACAAATGTAGCCCTTGGAAAGCTTTATAACATACACTAAAAATGGTGGCGCCACCTGCAACCATTTTTGCACAGCGTCCGTCTGTTCATCTGCCTTGGGATAAAAACACTCATATCTCTGCATTGTTTGGACTTATCCACCTGAAATTTTGCATGTGTATAAATCCTGGACAGCTTCCTTGATTTTATGACAGGTGCCGCCACCTACATTCACATTTAACTGCAGACATCCAAGCTCATATCTCGAGAACCTTTCGACCAGTTGGGCCAAAATGTTGCATGTTTATAGATCTTACATAACTCTTTATCATACGCAAAACTGGTGGCGCCACCTGCAATCATTTTTGCACAGCGTCCGTCTGTTTGTTTGCCGTGGGATAAAATCACTCATATCTTGGCAGTGGTATGACATATCTGCCTAAAATTTGCATGTTTATACATCTTGGATAGCTTTCTGGATTTTGTGGCAGATGGCGCCACCTCCATTCAGATTTACGCTGCAGACATCCAAGCTCATATCTCAGGAACCATTTGACCGATTAGGCAAAAATTTTGCATGTATATAAATCTCACATAGCTCTTAATCATACACAAAATTGGTGGTGCCACCTGCCACCATTTTTGCACAGCGTCTGTCTGTTTTTCTGCCGTGGGCTAAAATCACTCATATCTCAGTAGTGGTGTGACTTAACTGCCTAAAATTTTGCATGTTTATACATCTTTGATAGCTTTCTTGATTTTGTGGCAGGTGGCGCCACCTATATTCATGTATATGCTGCAGACATTCAGGCATATATATAAGGACTGGTTTGACATATCCCCCTGAAATTTTGCATGTGTATTGATCTCACATAGCTCTTAATCATACACAAAATTGGTGGCGCCACCTGCCACCTTTTTTGCACAAGTCCTTTTGTTTGTCTGCCGTGGGCTAAAATCACTCATATCTCAGTAGTGGTTTGACTTATCTGCCTAAAATTTTGCATATGTATACAACTTGGACAGCTTTCTGGATTTTGTGGTAGGTGGCGCAACCTACATACACATTTCGGCTGCAGACATCCAGGCTATTATGCAACACACCTCACTCTATTTCCCCTTGCCACTCAATCCATGCCTCACTTCACCCGTTCCACTCTGATTTTGGCGGATACACGTAGTCCGTTGTTGATTTCCAATATTCTAGTTTTTGTGTTGTGTGCACCCATGCCAGAATTGCAGCAGTGATGTTTGTTTAATTGTTTCTTGTTCTAAGTGTTTAGTACTTGCATTGTTCATATACATGTTACACATGTTCTTGAAAAGTAATGGTCCAGCATTGAAGCATTATACCTGGTGTAATCTCATTGCACAGGTTCGCATGAGGCCTGTAGGCCTTGTTTTCTATACTAAGCTCTGTGACCTTAAAAAGTAGGTCAAGATCACCCATCTTTGAACTTGACAAAAATTTTGTAAATATCATGCATTAGCACTGAAGAAATTAAGTTCCTGTGTTGAATACCTTTGGAGATATCCTGCACAAAAGGCCAAAATTGAAAAATCTGATAAAAATTCATTAAACAAAATCAGAAATTGTAGGTGGTGCCACCAAAATTGGGCAGCACACACAGACCATTATTCCAAATAATCATAGTAAGTTTTGTGAAAATCCACACAATGGTTCCTGAGATATAAGCTTCTGAGTGTTTTTGTATAATCAGCTCTAAAACAAAGAAAAATAGGTCAAGGTCACCCATCTTTGCACTTGACCAAGATTTTGTTGATATACATCTTCACTGATGAAATAAAATTCCAACGGTGAATCCTTTTAGAGATATCCAAAATACACAAGGCCAAAATTGAAAAATCCGATAAAAATTGATTAAAAAATCAGAAATTGCAGGTGGCGCCACCAAAATTGTGCAGCACGTACAGACCATCAGTCCCATTGATCATAGAAAGTTTTGTCAAAAAAATCCACATAATGGTTCCCGAGATATAAGCTTCTGAGTATTTTTCTATAATCAGCTCTAATATGTAGAAAAATGGGTCAAGGTCACCCATCTTCGAACTTGACTGAGATTTTATGGATATACATCTTCACTGATGAAATAAAATTCCAATCGTGAATCCTTTTAGAGAAATCCTGCTCACAAGGTAAAAGTTAACAGACGTGGACGGACGGACGTCAGACGGACAGACAGACGGACGGACAGAAAATTTATATTTTTCATGCAATTTTCTATGTTTAGGAGCCGTAAACAATCAAAAGTAGGTCAACCGTGATGAAACGCGAACTCGATCTGTAACTGGTCATTATCTGTCCACACACCAAAAATCAGGCCAAAATCTGCAGGCATTGCGAAAAAAAGTCCGTACATGTGTATTTGTCATGAAAATTTCTATTTTTTCATGAAATTTTCTAAGTTAAGGAGCCGTTTAATGGTCAAAAGTAGGTCAACTGGGACAAAACGCAAACTCGATCTATATTTGGTCATTATCTACCTACACACCAAAAATCAGGCCAATATCTGCAGGCATTGCAAAAAAAAAATCTGTACATGTGTATTTGTCATGAAAATTTATTTTTTCATGAAATTTTCTAAGTTTAGGAGCCCTAAAACGGTCAAAAAATAGGTCAACCGGGCTGAAACCTGAACTTGATCTGTAACTGGTCATTATCTGTCCACACACCAAAAATCAGGCCAATATCTACAGGCATTGCGAAAAAAAGTCTGTACAACTGTTTGATTTCGGAATGACGGACATGGGTAAAACTATATGCCCAGGCCACTTTGTGGTGGGGGCATAAAAAAATGAGCCAACATTTCACATTTTAAATTAATAAATCTGCCCAACCCCTGTTATAAGCCTGGTATACCGGATCTATCAGCTAGTATTTAATAAGGTAAGATTAAGAGTCAAAAGACATACAGCAGGTTTATTATGAATTGGTGGTGCTCTTACTTGTTATTATGCAAATTATACTTAAACTTATTCTATATGATTTTTTTGTGAGTTCCTTCCTGTCAGTTTTGGGACTAAGATAAAATTAGCCCTGTTCTGCCCATGGTGTCACCCTGCGCCAGGTGTCAGCTGGTATGGAGGAATCGTGACATCAGCCTCATATTACATATGCTACATTTCACTCGGTCCTAGCTCAAGTGCTCTCTCCCTACGCTAAACTGTGCAAGAGCCCCAGAAGATCCTTTGCGTAATCTGGAGACATTCCACTTGACAATAAAAATGATACTTCAGCTAAAAGTGTCTTATTAATAAAACAAAGATATATTTATCAAATGCTTATGTAACATATATCCTCGATCGACATTGTTTTCCCCTTAATATGTCGATAACAAGAAAAAAAATTTCCTTGTAAACGATGATAAGAGGCAAAAAATGTCTGCTCTGGGTTCCCTCCAGCCAAGTGGGCTGGCAGCTGCCTGGGTAAACTTTTTACAATGTATTAACTGCCAACTATGTGGCTCTGTGAGGAAGCAAAGGTCAGGCAGGTCATTGTTTCAGATTCTTAGAGAGTTTCAATGATTCAATTGCAATGTTTTCATACTTAAACACAATATTTAGCTTAATTTCTTGGCCATCCAAATAAATTACTATTTCTGCCCCAGATTATGTTTCCCTGTCATAAACACAATATTTGATTTTACACAATTCCCCCCCCCCCCCCCCAGCAAGGGTTGTAAGTTCTTGTGTTTTCTTGGTGCTTTTTATGCGGCAGTATGTAGAATCCTGGATACAAATGCTGCATATATGCAGCTACATATCACTATGTAGTTAGGGCCCCTGTGTCATGGGATGTACTGGATTCAAGCATACATTAATCCAATGCAATTTCAGCAACCTGACACTGACAGTTGCATCACAGGTTGGCTATGCCCACCTACACAACGGCGTGTCTTACATAAGTAACGCCAACGTTCCTACCATCGGCTAAACTAAAAATAAAGTAACTCTTGGCTGGGGTAGAATAACCAAACTAACCTCTGACAGGTGTAAAACAGGTAAGAACTGTTCGTAGGACCGTTTTATTCAATCCACGAGCGAAGTTGAGCGTACATGACAGGTGTAATATTTTGTCGTCAGTCTCTTTTACCGTTTTATTGGGTAACGAAGAGGTTTAAAATCATCATGCTCGGCTAACTGCATCACAACAATATAAAAAAATTAAACTTAACGTAGTGAATGTTGTTACAACAGCCAGACACTTCCGGTGGTCTCAGCTGTCAAAATGACAGACGAAGTAAGTGAATAAAAATATTATGAATCTGGTCTATTGTTACAGTTTAAAGTGATTTTAATAGCTATCCTATTTTGGCACAACCTTAAAAAAGAGAATTTCAAATTATGATGGCCTCTGGTTGTGAGACAGCTTGAGACCATAAACATATTTTCAGACAACAGACAGATGGTTTGAAACCTGACGTCCTGACTTTTAACTTTGAGAAATGAGTTAAGCCAAGTTGGACCCCTAAATAATGCAGCAACAAATAAAGTAGTCGATTACTGAATAATGAAATGTTTATTAATAAAAATATCAAATGTTCAGGTATAACATGATAATAGCATTAACAGGATTGTTTACGTAAACATTAATTCACAACCAGATCATCAGAACAAAATTTTATCCAATTCTTAAATTCATTAGATTAATATTATTTTTATTTTCATGAAAGTAATGTTTCCACTGGAATGTAAAATCTTTAGATTTCTACAGATGGACAGAATAGGATTTTTGATAATATGGTTGAATTGATGCTTGTGATGCAAACCAACCTTTTGACTGGGCCTATTTAACCTTATACTTATAGTTTGCATTTTTTTTTATTCAAATTCTTTAAAACATTTTAAATATAGTTTAATGTCATTTATTGAATATGTCTTAGATAATAAATTTGTTCACAGATATAAAAAATACATTAATAACGGGTTGGTAGATTTACTGAAAAGTAACTAAAAAATGCCCATGTTAAGATATCAGAGCTACTGACTAAGCCTCTTAACTATAAGTGGACTGACCCATTAATAAAATACCCTTATGGTAAAGTAGGCTGTCCTGGGGCAAGGTGTGAAAACGTCACTTATTCTCTATAGTGCCTGAATGATCCAGACCTGGGCCCAGCAGCCCGTGTCTGGTGCAGCACTTGTTCAGGTCATTTTGATGTGCTAAGTGGCTATGCATTAATCAACATTGGGAAATTACAGTAGCCACCACAATTGTTATAGCTCATATATTGTTATTATCATGTTTAGCTAATAGACTGGCAGTATTGTTTTTGCTTAGTAATAACAACCACTCCAATTCAGACCAGACCTTTAGTCCATTTGATGATTTTAATCTGAAATTGCTGTGATGTTCTGTTTTTTTTCTGTGGTAAAAATCCTACATGTACTATAATTTAAGTAAAGCGCAGTGGACCTGTTCATTCAGCCTAAACTAGTGGTACTTTGATACTGGTAGTACATTTATTGGAAATAATCCCTTTAATTGAGCTTTATAAAGGAAAAAATGGAAGAAAATCTGACTTTAAAAATTTGTGGGATGAATCAGTTTGAAAAGTACTGGTAGAACATAAGAATTGATTCCTCAACTGATTTTTTTTTCAGTGACTGGTGCAATCTGGATTCCATTGACTGCCTCTGTATTTATGTATATGATTATTACACAGAATACACATAGATAGGGACAGGTTTGCCTGTATTGATATTTCTGCTTCATTGCATTGATGAGTAGAAATGTTTTTCTTTGCAGGATTCTGAAGTGTTTGAGATCACTGATTTTACAACAGCTTCTGACTGGGAAAGGTTTGTATAGATAACTCTGCTAAGCAATTTTTGGAGCTCTTTTAACACTATGAAACCCATATTAAAACTGTTAAACTGTTAACTGTTTTGGGTATTAAGAAAACAAATGAAATATTTTCACAAACTAAAAATGCAGTATACAGATGGGATAAAAGCCTAAGAACATAATGGATACTCTGTGATATAAGAGAAATGTACAGTAAGGTACTGCAGTTTAATGTAGTTATATAATGAGTAAATTACAGATAGAAAAACATCTTTTCAGTTTCTGTCCTGAACCCTTTATAAATTCATTTTTTTTTTTTTTTTTTTTATAGATTTATTGCTCAGCTCGAAGAAGTAATACATGAATGGAAACTGACAACAGTCACAACAGCTCGGCCATTAGCTAAGGTACACCACAGTCTCATGATGTTTTTTCACATTTTATTTGTGCAAACACTTGGATTTTAACAATCATAAGATTCAGGTAAATGTAAAGATAATGCTCAAAGGACTCCAATTGGGAAAATCACGAGTTTGAAGCTGACAGTTTAGGTGGTGAGATTTCTTATGGTCAGCCCCCATCCAGGGTGAGGACTCTTGATGGGAAGGCCATCCAGTTTCTAGATTTAAGCTGCATTCATACCTGCAATAGAGCAGGAATCTTTTATATAGTATAAAACGTGTTTTATGACCAACATTCTGACAGAAAAGGATAGAAAATGTTAACAAAGGTAACACAATATATATTCATTTCATTTTTCAGGGCTGTTTGACACAAGGAAAGTGGCTGGAGAAGGTGGAGACTGTGACCTTTGTAGACTTCAGGTTCCAAGTGACCTTTCATTACCTGGAGCTACCTGATAATGGGGAGCAGGATGCTGCTAATGAGGATGGAACAGGTGAGGTGTCAGACAGGCTGGATGCAGCACCCTTCCATCAGAGGTCATTTGGGGTCTCCCTAAACATCTAAAAGACTGGTTTGACAAAACACTTAGAAAATTCTTAAATAATTGATTTAGCTCGTGGTAACAGCTAAATTAATAAAAAACTCTGCCCTGCAAAAACGCCTTCCAGAAATACTTATTTTTATATGCCCGTCATATGATAGGAGTAATATGGTATACCCATCATCCGTTTTTCCATATGTCCGTCTTAGCGTCCGTCCATTAACTTTTAATGTTGCCACGTTAACTTACCAGGGCTTTGATGGATTTTCACGAAACTCACCATAACTACTTACCAACAGATTGTCTCACCTAAGTTCGATTATGGGCAACATCCACAATATGTTTGATAAGGTCATGGGTCACAAGGCTACTTTGTGGTGTTGCCACAATAACTTATGAAGAATATGTAGGATTTTGATAAAACTCATCAGAAATGTTTATAAAATATCTTGTGTAACTTTGATTTCCAGCAAAATCCATGCATATTTAATAAGGTAAGAAGTCACCGCACTTTGGAGGGACCTTGGTGACTTACCAGAAATCCTATGGGCTTTCATGAAACTCATTATACATATTTACCAATAGAGTTTCTCACCTGAATTACCTTTTCATCAAAATTCACACATATTTAATAAGGTCAGAGGTCACCAGATACACAACGGGCATATTATGCATGTTGGCATTGCTTTTGTTTACATTAGCATAGTTTAGCTTCTCTTTGTAAAGCTGGTTGCCTTAGAGTATATGTCTTACATGCCCTCTTACATATACATCTATAACCTACATGCAGTCCTGTCATAGTAGTCTGGTGATTATAGAGTAGAATTTGAATTTAGACTTTGACAATACAGAATTAAATGGGGATTCTTGTGCAGGTCATGGTATGATTCCCAAACGTAAATTTGCTGAAAAATCAGTTTATTATTTAAATGAGGTGTAAAAATATTTGAATACATCTCAGATTTGCAATGCTTTCTTTAATATATGAATATATAATAACTCTTTTTCGTAATGCTGAATTATTTCGTGTATAGCAGAAATAGTGATTATGAGAAGGGGAAAATACAAAGCTTAGTCAGAACTAAAACTGGCTCCATGTAACATTCAGGCTGACATTCAGTTTACATGTATGCAGGGCATGCACTGTCTCCTGTGTTATTGTTATTGCACTGGTTTATTGTTATATAGACCTGTAATTATTGAAATCATTCAGCTCTGTTGTAGAACTTTACATGGAAGAGTTACAGTCATCCAAACCAATTAAACAGAGCTTTAGACGCTACTAGGAAAACTGTTGGTCACAGGATGTAACTATGAGAAAAATGTTTGTGCAGTGAAAACTCTCTATAATTCTGACATATTTTTGGCTGAAATTCCTATAAACTGCTATATTTTTGTCGCAATTGCTCCTATAAATTTCCTACTTTTGTTCAAGAGCCTGGTTGGAGATGTGTATGCCTTAAAGCCACCAATTCACCTACCTTTTGAAAAAAAATTATGTGATTTCTGGCTTCCTCTGTGTATATATTAATGATCTAAGGGTAATTGTGGCTATTGTTACGGGGTGACATAAAACGGACCGAACTGTCTCGCTAGTGAAGCTTGCTTTTCTAGCGAAGCGGTTGGTACGCCGGACTTGTGCGCCACCCACATGGGTTTGAATCCGGGATCAGCCCAATGTTTTCCCCTGAACAATTTGTCTTTGTAACACTATGAAAAGTTCTTATAAGGCCTCTGTGAAGGATGTATAAACTTGTTTATCAACAAGGTGTTTGTAAACACAGCAATGTTGACAAAAGGGAAAAACATGTCACCTAAGGTGGTAGGATGAGTTAGAAAGGTAACTTGTTGCAAACGCCATTTGCAAAGCTATTGCTTATCTGACTTGCCCCCAGATGCCCTTGTTCAAATTGTTTTGATTATTTTAGTGAGGCCTCACAGATTATAAACATGTTGATATAAATAAAAGAACCAGCCTGTGTGCGGTGATATCCACGTTTTCTGGCCTATTTTTATAAAAGCACCAAGGGATTACCTAAGTTTTTAAAGGTCAGATAGGTATATAGGCCACTTTAATATTATTTCATACCTTTTTCAGATGATCCTGTTCCTACATTGTGGCAGGACTTGATGTCAGCAGAGAATGATTTTCCAGCGAGAGCTCACTGCCTGAGTCGCTGGTATGGCCTGCGGGCATTTGTTGTGGTCAGTCCAGCGGGGAACGACAGCGTGGACAGTGAGAGCAGAGCTAACCTCGTTCTGAGCTCCATAGCCATCACACTTAATAACACAGGCTGGTAAGTGATTGGTGAAGTGGTCATACTTAATAACAGCTGCAAGGTTGTGGGTTCACTTCCTGTTCTGACTGCTTTCTGTGTTAAGATTCCTAGCCAAAGTCTTTACCATGAAAGGGCTCTCTCTCGAGCCGGGAGTAAATGAGAACTGGTTATGGGTGGCAGGCAAATGTAGAATGAATACCTTCTAGCCCTGATATGGTTGCTTGGGTTGTATGCTCCCAAGGGGTATGAGAAAAGCTGCAAGAATGAACAGGCCTAAAAGACCAGGAAGGCAAAGTGTAAAGTTAGGGACAGATCATTGGTGAAATCACACTATAAACCCTGACCTTCTACACTGACTGGTTAATGATCTGTGATTTACATCCATTGCTTTCAGTAACACAGGCTTCAAAATGATGTTGCCACCCCTTTTCTTTTGTACCCTCTAAACTTGTGGGATAAACTTTCTGCCTTGTGATTGGTGGAGGCCATTAAGGGGTATCCTGTGACTGGCAAATCACAGTACAAGGTAGGAAGTTAAACACTGACACAGGCTGGTAGCTGATCTGTGTAGTGGTCACTCGTAATAATAAAAGCAACCTATTTACTGAAAATATGATTTCCATTTAGTTCTTCTGTTTTCAAGACATATATCTTTTTATGTCTTTTAAAGATATATTCAGTGATTGCCTCAAGTAAATTAACATATTGTAATATTTCAGACAGAAGCGGCCACTTGTAACAAAATAAAAAATTTTTTTTTTTTTTTCAGTTTCAGGGTGCAACATGTATTTAATACTTTTCCCATTAATGTAGCTCTGACAGTATATAGGATGTCACATGTTTAGGGACAATCAGTAATTAAGTAAATAGCAGTAATTTTGATTTACCTGATTATTTTATTAAGTTATAAAACAATGGCATCCATGTTTTATGAAACCTGTATCACCATGAAATATTTTCGCATAAAAGAGATGAGATAAAGTATGTACAAGGAACATAAAATGATGATACAACTCCATGACAGTTTTAGTGAAACAGAAAATTGTTGTTGGACCACCTTAGAGTATCTGTTGTACATTTGGTCCTATATTTACTCATACCTTTGTTTTCACATTTTTGCCTGTTGTTATCTTTGCCTAGTACAAGTTCTAATCATATTTCCTACTTTTTGTATCGAATTTCTGTCAGTTTTGTATTTGTTTATAATTTTAGCCCTGTACCAATATTTATTCAAGTACACCAGAAGTGGCGTAAGTTTTTCTTCGGCCAGTGTGAGCTGCCGGGCTGTAGGACGACGTTTGAGATGGTTCACCTCCGTAACACACCATCACAATACAGCCATCTCGCTGGTCTGCTGGATGTCTTCAAAGCAAAGCTAGTATGTATTTAATATAGTGAAACCTCAATATTATGACAATCACCGGGACCTCGATAAAAGTGGTCACCTTTTTGAAGTGGTCTTCTGTCTGAGGTCTGACTGAGGTCGCATATCTCAACAACCCAGGGACCTTGATCAAAGTGGTCACCATGAAATTTCAGTCATTATTTTGAGGCGGTTGCTAAACTGTAGGGGTCATTAGACAAGGCTTTACTATGCTAACTATATAAAAAGTGTTTAAGTACATTTTAAAATATCTTTTTACCTGCTTTTACTTGTGTTCCTCTATATTTCATTTGCCGTTTATAAATCAGTTTAAAAACTCTAATTTCTGTGATTTTTTTTGCATTCACTACATCATGGTTATTCAGGAATCAATTTGTAATAGAGAATTAACACATGTCTTTATCAGTTTCTTGCAGTCTAGATGTTTGATAAAAGCTTACCAGAGCTTAATTGATTAATAGTATTTGTCTGAACAATAATTTCTTTATTAAGTTTATATCAAGCCCTGCTTTAATTTTAGAGAAATTCTAAACCTTGATGTCTTCATTTCTAAATTTTATGCTTCATCTTATGGTAATCTCATTAGCCATGCATTACAAAAATCAATTACAGGTTAATTTATTCTTACTGGATCTAGCCTGTGCTAATTATTATTTAATATTTATTTCATAATTTTATATTTCATATAAATCTTTAATGATATTTACAATAACATATTAATTTTTTAGGTATTATTTGAATAAAGCTGCATGCACATTTCAAATAATAATATAGTACTGTAGTAATGTTCTTGTGTGAGATATTTATGTAAATAAGCCATACTTCATTTGCCTATTTGCTAAAAATCTATTGGTTTTATGATGGTTTACTTGTCTTATCAGGCCACACCAGTGAGTCCCTCCCCACTTGTGTCTGTAGCAGTTCGCTTCACGTACGTACTTCATGACTGGGCAAACGGAACCTGGCCCCAGCAGCCTCCTGGTAAGTCACATGAATGTTCAGTGATTACCATGGCAACATGGTCTCTCCATCTTGAAACCTAGCCACTCATTGTATACAGTGAAACCTGTATTAAGAGACCACCCATGGGACTAGCCAAAAGCGGTCTCAATTCACAGGTGGTTTCCCTAGAAAGATCAATTCTAACCATTGTGAATGCTTTCAGTTCACCCAACGGTAGTCTTATTAGAAAGATGGTCTTTCAGACAGGTTAAATATATATACACATATATATATATATTTTGTAGTTTTTGTAGAAATGGGTATATCAAGGCTATGGTAAGAAGATTTTGAGTGAAATCTTAACTGATAACAAGAGCGATAAGAATTACATTTGATGAAAAGCCAACTTACAAACTAAATATAATACTGTTTTTGTAGACATGGATTCCTCACTTCTATCAGAAATTGGACTTACAAGTTTTGGAGAGCTGCCATTTGGTGCCTGTGAAGATCCCGTCAGGTGAATAATTTGCTAAAATTTACCAATATCTGTTTTGGCAAAATTGTTTGTTTTTTAAGTCTGAAACTTATTACTTAAGTTAGAATCAAGAACTGCGTCAAAGCGAAAGAATCAAGTATTTAATTGATTTTAAGGGCCTTCACAATTTACAGGCCTGATACCTACCATTTCAGCTCACAAACAATTAAGTGTATGTTTATGACATATCTTTTGAATTTTGTTTATTCATGCTGTATGGTCACAAGCCATCATTCTGGTATAACTCTTATCACCTCACTGTGCTCATTTCATTCAAGGGCCCTATTCACATACCAGATATAAAAAATATACATGAAATATAGGGTATTTTCCTCAAAATATTATGGTGTCTCTCAGTATTTCACTCTAAAACCATTTGCTTGTTTCTGTGCACAAGTGGAAAAAAGCTTCCACAGGGCATAATCAGTGGAGCAAAACAAACATTGTGTGCACTCCACCTGGTGGCTGTACTCTGCAACTTTACTAATCAAGATTTTATAAACTCCCAAGCAGTGTTTCTTCTGTGTTTCTTCTTTCACATTTCTTCTCCTTCTGTGGGAATTGTTGATCATGAACAAGATCAGACCTCTAGTCACGCAGTCTGTAATGGTAAACAGTCACACATGGTCTTTGTTTACTCACACATAGAACCATAACAACAATGGATATATTAAGCCCAAGACCTTTGATGATTTACATAGGAAACTTTTGTATTTCGCCAACATGAGCTAAAAACATGAGATAATACGCTAATTATTGTAAATGAATATGAACTTTTATCATTTTTAGCTCAGCTGACTATAAGTCATCTGAGCTATAGTGGTGGTCCATTGTCCGTCGTCCGTCTGTCCATCCGTCCGTCCGTAGATGTGGCTCATTTTGAAACCGTAAGACCTAGGAATCCAAAATTCGGCATAATGTTAGATGTCCCCAAGATCTCCTGACAAGCTGAAAACTGGGTCTTTGCGACTTTGTTCCTTTGAGAAATTAAGGAAAAACCTCCATTTTTTATTAAAAACCTATTTTCACACTTCAGGACTGCCTAATATCAAAACGACTCATCTGTTTTTCCTCATATTTACCATAAATATTCCTCAATATAGTTCCTATGTACATGCTAGAAATTATGTCTTTATTATATAATTTAAAAAAGTTATGGGCCCAAACATAATGCATTTTGTAAAAAATCAGGAAAAATATTTGATCACTTAACACAAAACATGTTAAAGCTATATACTTTTTTTCCAGTAATAAAATTTTAATTAATCAAAATGAAATTGTATACCCAAAATTAGATCAAAATCTTTTACATTTTTTAAAATATTAACAAAAATAAAAAATTGGTACCTTAAATTTAGCCCAACTTTGACAATGGCATGTTTTTTTCCTGTAAGTACTGTGGATTTAATTTTCACAGCATGTTTTTGTTAGCATTTTGTCTGTTAACACCAAAAATTTGAAACCAGTTGATCAAAAACTGTAGATTTTATTCAAGTTTTCAAACACCATGTAACATATTGTTTACATCAAGCTAGTGTTATGCAGTTTGCAAGAGCTCAGCTCCCCAGCTTCAACTCTCAGTTCCTAAAATTTGGCATACAATTAGATGTCTCCAAAATCCCCTACCATGCCAAGAATTTGGTCACTAGGACTTAATACCTTCGAGATATTAATGAAAAACTTCATTATTCCATTAAAAACCCATTGTTACACTTCAAGACTGCCTAATATCAAAACAACTGATCTGACTTTAATCATAATAATATACATATTTTTCTATACATTCTCTATGCACATGCCAGAAATGATGTCAGTATTGCGTAATTGTTTTAAGTTACGGGCCCAAACATAATGCACTTTGTAAAAAATCAAGAAATATATTTACTCCCTTAACAAGGAGATTGCTGAAGCTAGAGGTTTTTTTTGTCAGGGATGTAACATTATTTAATCAAGATTCAATTGAATACCCAAAATAAGTTCTGAATTTTTAAAATTTTATAAGTTATTAGTATAAATATAAAATTAGTACCTTAAAATTTGCTTAACTTTGACCATGGCACGTTTGTTTCCTGTGAGCACTGTTGATATAATTTTAATGTCAAGCACACATAAGGATTTCAGCTTTTTAGTTTAGAAAGCTGAAAGAAATTGGCCAAAAATTGTAGCTTTTGTTAATGTTTCTATGAGACCATGTCAGACCTTGGCCCTCTCCAGCCCCTCTTGAGTCACCTGTATGTTGACCTTGTTGAACTTTCAGCAAATTATGCATGCTTGGGGCGAGGCATACACTGGGGCAGCCAGGCAGCTTATGGCCAGCCACAGTTGATCCAGGTGTCCAACCCAACTCATATAGTAGTTTGAACCAACAACATAACAATAAACAATAAATTAATAAATTTTTATTGGTTTTTAATAACAAATTAAAGAAAAATAGAAAAGGAATTTGTTAGTTTATAATAACAGGAAATTAACTTGCAGTTACTGATGATATAAGAATGTTGTATCGATGGATAGTATGTCATGTATTCCAAATAATACCATGCAGTCACCTATGGTATTTTTCAGTTCAATTTTAATGATAAAAAAAGTCAATCATATTATTCATTACTAATGATTGGGGATCATATGAAGGAAATTAATGATAGACAAAGGTGCAGTTGATAATATTAATCTAGATTCCTACTGTGTCTAGTGTGTACATTGATGTGGAATTAGTCCAAAATGAATATATTACATTTATTTTTTTTTAATATAAATAAAAGCCATAAAACCAGGTACTTATGATCATTATTAAAATGTGTTAATTTTGTATATTCTGGATTCTCAACATCATTGTTTGGTGAAAACTGAATAAATACCAGACATGGTGCGAATAATTTGCAATTGTATTTAAATCCGAATATGAATATGTACTCCATTATTAAATTTCTTGCATAAAGAATGGGAATTCAGGTAAAAATGAAAGTATATGAATACCAGTGCAAATACTTTTAAAATGTATTCATGAATGCATTCATGAATATATTCTTTAATATTATTTAAATAATCATTTCAGTTATATTTCATTTTAAAAAATCTTAAGATTCTCTTATTATTTTTAATAAAAATTATATTTGGGACAATATTTGTAATTTTTTTAATAAATAGTTAAACTCTTATATTATATGTTCTGCTTATAAGTTATATGGCCAAGTCAAAATCTGTGTGACAATGGTACTCCATTTGTTAATAAAATAAATGAAATCAATCATCTTCCCTGTCTCCAAAGATACTATCAAAATCATACATAAGCTAAACAACAACAACTCATAATACAGCTTATATTTATTACCACACAAAACCAGCATGTGAATCATATCTAAATCATATTTTTTTATCATATATAACAGCTGAGCGCCGTGACCCTTAGGTCCCTTGTTTCCTTTAGCTTGCTGGGGTTGTTAATTATTGAGAAATAGGTACTAATTAGGGTAAACAATGTACCCATGTGTCACTTGATATCCTTACTTGATTGACCTTTGGTGTCAACTCAAAGAACTTGTGATAAACACAAACATTTTAATCAGGTGAACCAGTGTCAACTTTCTGTGGATCTAACACATGTCAGAAATGCATGGTGAGTGTTACTGAATGTATATAAGATAGTGTGTAGTCACAATCATAGCTCATTCATCCAACATTTGCAAACAGACAGTTGCATGTAGATCTGGAGGTGCAAGAGCAGACCCAGTCAGGTATTAAAGTATTTTGGTGCTTTCTTATTTATGGACTGGCCCAGTTGATGAAATGGTTAAGACTAAATTTTTCCTCGGAGAGAGCCATCAAACTGTTTTCACTGTAAGGCAATGCATTGAATGGGTACTGCTGCCACGCGGCAAATTATATAACTAATTTACAGCTCTCTGGCTGACTTAAGAGCCAGCACAGGGTTACATAGATCAGTACATTAAATTATTTTTTATTAACGCATTAAAGTAGCAAATATAAATACTAAAGCCCCAGCAGGACTACCTTATTTAATAAAATCTAGGTTTATAATGTTGTATCAGTCAATTCACATAGAGTTATGACACCATCGTGTGTGTCACAAAAATTTATGTTTCAATGCAACTGGTCCATAATTGCAGGTTTAAGCAAGATCTAGGGCACATTTACGATAAAAACATCTACATCTCAGAGTGCTCCATCAGATTTTGGTGGTATATGCAAACAAATAGTAATTCAGACAAATCATTTTGGAGGCTTATAATTGATTAAAATCTAATCAAGGGTTGCAAAATAGTGCATCACATATTCAATGCAATGCTGGACCCCTAATCACCATTGACTTTATTCCGTAAATCAAAAGATTTCAGAATTATATACTGACTCTTTAATTGCTGTGTTAATATTTTCTTATGTGGAAATTTGTAGAGAACAGCTAAACAAAATATATTTGTGTTTCTTATAATTAACACTGGCTTACTTATTGTTTAATTTGTTTTCAATTAGTTTGATATAAATATGACAGGTGAAAATAGAAACCAGGTCTGAAGGTGGATTCGAACCAGTAACCTGTGACACACAAGTCAAATGTTCTACTGCTTCGCTAATAAAGCAAGATTCACCAGCAAGGCCAGGAGAACTGGGGAATCTACCCTGGGGTCACACACTTGAACTGGGTGGGGCATCATGCCACTCCCTGGGTCCCACTTCTGACACTATTGTGAAGGGTGAAAATAGAAACAAAGTCCAAAGATGGATTCGAACCCATAAACTGTGACACACAATTTCATCGTTCTGTTGCTTCACTAATAAGGCAAGCTTTACCAGCAAGGCCAGTAGGAACCTGTTGTGTGTCCAGTTATATATATATATATGAATATATATTTTTGATTTGACCTGAATGCTGTTAGTTATCTTTCATGAAGAATATTTATAACAACTGTGATTCATACAAATTTTGGTTTGCACAGTGTATCTGGGGTTGAAACAATATATCAAATAAAAGAATTTCCCGTGGTGTATTCAAATAGCAAAATTATCTCAATGCATGAATGTACTGAACATTTAAGCCTTTATATTGTTTAAAAATTATCATATATATTTATATTTCAGTGAGCTTGACTTGTTTGTTACCTGGCCAAGCCTCTCAGAAGAGATGATCGTAGACAATGATGTGTACAGGTACGTACGTCAGCTTTTGTACCGTTACTTTAATTAAATCAGCTGATCATTGAAGACATCTTTGTACGATTTTTGTTTGAACTGTGGATGGCTTTTCATTTGCAAGGATTAAAATTTGTGATATCACGGAGAGGGAAGTTATCTTGAAAATAATATCTTTGTGAATAAGATGCCACATCAGCACAGCTGAGCAGTAATTCATTCTTTAGCTTCAGTATTTTGTGCTGGTAGTGTCAATTTTAGCACACATTTCATGTTACCCATAATTCAAAGACTAATAATTGAATACTGTAAAATCTTTTGTATATCTGCTTCTATTGTGCTTTGATCAATTTCCACCTGTTCTGTGTTCCCTTAGCTGCTTGTATAATTGTTAAGGTTTTGCTTGCATTTTTGGTCATTGATATGATACTACTTATGTACATAATGTCAGTTACTGTATGGTTAATTGTGAAAATGAAACCATCTTGAAATATTAAAAAAATGAAAATTGCAAATATTTAACCTCGTGTTTATGAAGACAACCAACAGTGTGCAAACTTTGCATGCATTTACATGTACAAATTAACATTAAAGATTTTAATCGCATGATCATTTGCTCAATTTCATTTATTTACAAAATACTTTTATCTCGTTGAAGTGACAATTAAATATGATTGAAAAAAAGCATTAGGAATCTCTTTCTCTCACTCTCTCTCTATCTTTATATATATATATATATATTTTATGATCTTCATGACCTTGGCCTGTTTCAGTGACCTTGACCCTCTACAAGCTCCCAGTTGGTCAGTAAGGGTGAGAATGGCAGAGAATGCACAGGGGCTGCTAGGTGAGACCATTTCTTGAATTATATCGATAATTCTTAAAATAAGACCTGCCACCTGGTATGTTCTTTATTTTAATGATATTTATTGTTAAAGGAACATAAACGTTTGCAATGAAATTTGTATAATCTCATTCTGTTGGTTCATTTTGGATTGATGCAAAAGTTTCCAAGTAAAACCATCCCAGCACACAGACTTAAGATCTCTAACTTACCTGTGTTATACATTCATAAGGTTCTGTGTTTGAGTAAACATAGTACACATGTGTCTGTTTACAATAAAAGACTGCATGACTAAGGTCAGGTCTCACACAAGTGTGATGACTAAAACAACGAAATGAAACATGAGTGAAACACCTTTTGGAGGCTTTGAATTAAACTTTAATGTTGCGCATTGAAAAAAGTCATGCACACTATGTTTATGTTTTGCGCTTTGATTGCACCCAATGTAAGAATATCAGTATGTCCATTTGTGTACAGGATTAAGTAAATGGTTTTAAATAAATTAATTAGTATAAACCCTGATATTTTGAAGAGAAAAAACTACTTTTTATGTGTATTTAACACATGTTGGAAATGTACTTTCACCTTGTTGTCTGGCCATTCTCCTGGACACGTCATGGCTTACTTTGCATAAATATAAACTTTATTTATTTTACATGGATTTTAAAACTAGTTATGATAACTTATACTGATGTTCAAATTTTACAGACAAAACAACTGAATGATATTTAAGTGATATAATCTGAGAATTTTTTTCCAGGTGATTATCTGAGTGAGTTTGTACAGATTTGTCGCAGGAAAGAGTCCACTGATCAGCTCCTCCCGAAGAGTGCTCTGGATACCTCTGACCAAGGTAAGCATATGAGAAACAGATGATGAAATATATTAAATCAACAAAGATTGACTGAAGAGACTGATATTACCGACAGTGTCACCCTAGCCATGACAACAGGACTCAATAGGCATTTATATTGGGCTGGTAAGCCTAACTTGAGTCGTTATACAAGCAATATTGAGGAATGCATCACAGTGGTCTTCAGTCATGTTGCATACATACCCTGGAAAACAGCCCATAATCTTAACATTAGGCTACGAATGATGAATTAACACTAACGTAAACAAAATTTTAACCCAAACTTAAACTCATGCTCTATGGTAAGGCGTCATTTCCTGTATTGCATACAAGTTGGCTGCATTCAGTAACCTCCACTAGCCATGCTTATATTTATGCAGTCAGAAAATTGAGAAACATGTGGAGGGATTTACCAATATGCTGAGTCAAAATGGCAAATTTCTTCCTTATGTTTGGTGTTGTTAATAACTACAGTTGAAAGCTAACAATTGGTCTGGTTTATGTCAAGTGACAGTGTACTTCTAAGCCATGAGGCGTTGTCAGAAATGCTAAAAATAGTTGCATCCTCATAGAGCATTAAAGTGCGTTCTGCATTGAAGGATGTAACAGCACTTTGGCAGCCATTTCACTGGTCATAGACTCTCTACTGTCAGAGGGCTGAAATGGCGCCATTTCCACCCTTGTCCCTGGAAGGCAATGACTGAAGGAAGGTGCCTTCCCATAAGTGCGTAATCTGTATCTGTAGTCTGTATACTTAGTCCGCAAAAATGGCTTTTTAGACTTTGTAACTGGGCAGTTTCCATTCATCGGCATGCATAGTACGTAAGCGTAGTCCGTATGCGTAGTCCGTGTCTGCACGCTGCTGGGAGCGAATTTTGCACACTACGCATACCAATCATTGTGTATAAAATATTACTAATCATAATTTTTTTTTTAAATTATTATTTAATTTTATTGTTATAACTTTTGATGCTAATATATACAAATGTACAAAAAATATGTGGTGAAATGGTTTGCAAAAAAAGAAAACCAGCTAACAAGCACCTATCAATACAAAGTATGGACTACGCATATACGTATTTATGGGGGGGAAAAATTTGCAGATACTGACTACACATACAGACTACGCATGCGGACTATGGATACGGACTACGCTCTTTTGGAAAACCACCTTTAGACTCATGACTTTGGCCAAGATGACAAAGCCACATATGTTCGACCTATTGTGTGTACTCTGCTTTCATTTGAACTCAAAATCGAATTCAGACATTGCATCCTGAGGTTGCATGGACTCTTGACTATAATATTGGTGACTCAATGACAGACTTGTTCATGGCCTCAAAGTGCTGTGAATCAGTCTTTCTAGGATTGTAACATGTCTGCAACATTGGATGTCAGTCTTGTATGATTTTACGCTTTTCTCATTTTGGTCACTTTTTTGGGTTCCCTGGGGGAAAACCATAAGTATTAGTGGAATATGTACTGTGAGCCAGTATGTCTTACATCACCGGTTACTATATTTTGCAAAGAAAATTAATTATACATTTTACTTTATTTGTAGATGCTGATATCAGCCAAGCTCTGTATCGTCTGACAGAGCCCAGCCCTATAAACATATCCTCAATATCTAATGTAGTCAGCAGTGCCACCACCAAGCTTAAACTGCTCCCTGAGGAGGCTCCAATATCAGAGCTAATACTGACCCAGATATTACAGGTAAGATAATTCATTGATACCAGAGCTAATACTGACCCAGATATTACAGGTAAGGTAGCTCAAAGACACCAGAGCTAATACTGACCCAGATATTACAGGTAAGATAATTCATTGATACCAGAGCTAATACTGACCCAGATATTACAGGTAAGATAATTCATTGATACCAGAGCTAACCCTGACCCAGATATAACAGGTAAGATAATTCATTGATACCAGAGCTAATACTGACCCAGACATTACAGGTAAGATAATTCATTGATACCAGAGCTAATACTGACCCAGATATTACAGGTAAGATAATTCACTGACACCAGAGCTGATACTGACCCCGATATTACAGGTAAGGTAGCTCAAAGACACCAGAGCTAATACTGACCCAGATATTACAGGTAAGATAATTCATTGATACCAGAGCTAATACTGACCCAGATATTACAGGTAAGGTAGCTCAAAGACACCAGAGCTAATACTGACCCAGATATTACAGGTTAGATAATTCATTGATACCAGAGCTAATACTGACCTAGATATTACAGGTAAAATAGCTCACTGACACCAGAGCTAATACTGACCCAGATATTACAGGTAAGATAATTCATTGATACCAGAACTAATACTGACCCAGATATTACAGGTAAGATAATTCACTGACACCAGAGCTGATACTGACCCAGATATTACAGGTAAGGTAACTCAAAGACACCAGAGCTAATACTGACCCAGATATTACAGGTAAGATAATTCATTGATACCAGAGCTAATACTGACCCAGATATTACAGGTAAGGTAGCTCAAAGACACCAGAGCTAATACTGACCCAGATATTACAGGTTAGATAATTCATTGATACCAGAGCTAATACTGACCTAGATATTACAGGTAAAATAGCTCACTGACACCAGAGCTAATACTGACCCAGATATTACAGGTAAGATAATTCATTGATACCAGAGCTAATACTTACCCAGATATTACAGGTAAGATAATTCATTGATACCAGAGCTAATACTGACCCAGATATTACAGGTAAGAAAGCTCACTGATACCTGAGCTAATACTGACCCAGATATTGCAGGTAAGATAGCTCACTGCATGACACCAGAGCTAATACTGACCCAGATATTACAGGTAAGATAATTCATTAATACCAGAGCTAATACTGACCCAGATATTGCGTGTAATATAAGAAAGCTCACTGATACCAGAGCTAATACTGACCAAGATATTACAGGTAAGATAGCTTACTGACTCATGATAGATAATGGTGCTGAGTATTGGTCAGTCTTTTCAGGTACAATACATATGGTCTGTCCATCTGTCTGTCCATGTGTCCGTTAACTTTGTGTCGCTGCGATAACTTACCAGGGCTTTGATTAATTTTCACAAAACTCACCACAACTTCTATAACTTCTTACTGACAGATTATCTCACCCGGGTTCAATTAACAGCAAAATGTTTGCATATTTTTGAAGGTCATAGGTCATGAGGCTACTGTGTGGTATTGCCATTATATCTTACCAGGAATATTATGGATTTTGATGATTTCAACAGAAGTATTAACCAATATAATATCTCACCCAAGTTTGATTCCAAGCATAATGTATGCACATTTAATGAGGTCACAGGTCACCAGACCTTGGTGGCACAATGATGACTTACCAAAAATATTACATATTTTCTAAAACCTCATTAAAATATTAAGCAATATAGGTTCTCACTTGAATTAAATTCTCTGCAAAGCTCAGGCATATTTAATAAGGTCAGAGGGCGCAAGACATACAATGGACATGTTAAAGGCACCTTCTTTGATACAAAGATTAATTACTTGTTGATTAAAAGCTTTGCTGATAAAATTTTTATTAGCCAAATAAAAAAATATGACAAAAGATATGTAGTATTTAGGGCTAAAACCTTTCCCATCTCCTTTTTTCTTAACCTCGTATATTAAATATAGACTATTGGGAATTAAAATCTCAATCTCGTTTTGTTGTCCAGATTACAGATTAGGTTAGGGTTGCATCTGTAATATGTTAGCAGTCATTGTGTATGTCAGTATATCAACCTAGCCCTAAAAGAAAATTTATATGTGTATATATGTATTTTTTTACCATAAAACTGTATTAGTTTTTCCTTCAGTTTATTATACACCCGAAATATATTGGGAGTATTATGGTATACCCAGCGTTTGTCAGTCTGTCTGTCTGTTGTGCTATCCGTCGGTTAACTTTTAGTGTTGCTGGGATAAATTACTCTGGCTTTGATGGATTTTCACGAAACTCACCATAACTACTAACCAACAGATTATCTCACCTGAGTTCAGTTAAGGGCAACATCCACAATATGTTTAATAAGGTCATGGGTCACAAGGCTTCTTTGTAGTGTTGCCATGAAAACTTATGAAGAATATGAAGGATATTGATAAAACTCATCAGAAATGTTAATCAATAAAATATCCAGCCTAAGTTCAATTTCCAGTAAAATCCATGCATATTTAATGAGGTCAGAGGTTGCCGTGTTTTTGGAGAAAACTTGTTGACTTATCAAAAATCTCATGGATTTTCATGAAACTCATTATACATAATTACCAATAGAGTTTCTCACCTGAATTACTTTCTCTTCAAAATTCACACATAATTAATGAGGTCAGAGGTCACCAGATACACAAAAGGTGTGTTATGCACATTTGCAGTGCTCATGTATTATATTGTCTTATATATATATATATATATATATATATATATATATATAATTAGTAAAGTGTTTTAAATGCAGCTGATTTTTACAGATGATGATCATGAAATTACAACAGATTCCCAATACTCTTCACATGCTCATGTACTATTAGCTGATGAATGGATTTTAGCTGATGAACGTATATTTTACAGTAATGAGGAATGGATCAACCTCAATAGAGAGGAAAATAAAAATATTAATATGAATCTCATTTTAGCATTTATTTTTTTTTCAGTTTTTATTCCCTGACTCAAAGACAGGGTTAAAACCATCAGACAGCATGGGATTCTCGGAGAAACAGGAATCTGAAGCTTCAGAAAAGGAGGCAGAAAAAGCTGATGCATCAGCTGACGAGGAGTTCAGCAGTCAAGATAAAATGAAGGTAATGATGTTAAAGAATTCCTGTCATGAAGGAAATGAATGTAAATCTGTGCTAGTCAAATTAGTGAATAAAATAAATGAAAAAAAAATAAAGACAAACAAATTAATGTATTTGATATAAACTTATTTATTTTATATGGATTATACAAATAGTTGTTAAACTAATCAAGGCCCTCTCCATGGCACAGATGATAGTGTTTTGTAGTTGGTAGGGGCGGAGAAAACCGGAAAACCTGGAGAAAAACCACTGACCTTGGACTTGAAACTTCAACCCACCCTTATGGCCACACCGGGGATGAAACCCGGGTTGCCAGCAGAAATAGCCGAGCATTTCACCCCTCAAGTGTTAGGCCCAATCTATATAATCTATCAAATCTATGTATTTAGGCCATATGACTGAAAAACCCCCAAAAGGTGCACTAGTTTGTAAGTGAAACATATCTGTTAAGGCACCGTCTTCTCATCAAGCCTGCAGAGCTCTCACCCCAGATGGAGGCCAGCTGTGAAAAATCTCAGACCTCTAGACCACAGAAGCTGCTTTCAGAATCTAATTGTAACCTATTTTGTTACAGGATGTCTTCCATCAGTTCAAGGCGGCCCCGTTTGACAGTCTGACACACCGTCTGGCCGTGTGTATGTGTATCATCAACAATTCTCTCGGTGGTCTCCGTGCAGTGGCACATTTATGGCAAGAGTTTGTCCTGGAGATGAGATACCGCTGGGAGAATAACTACAGTCTGCCAGAGTGGGTGTAATTCTCAATCTTTTATAAAAAAAAAGAATTTAAACTTGTTTATCTAAATAAATATTAGTGCTGCCATTCTGTACTTTTTAAAAGTGTCACACTATTTAGAAGAGAGTTTGTTATACTTTTTCTTACTTTTTTTTTACCTTTGACTCAGTATTTACTAAATTACCATCATAAAGATGATGATTTTCAGCTGTTTCCATTTATACTTTGGTTGGTTTCATATACGTAAGTTTAAAATTTTTTGTGATTTCCAAGTTTTTTTATTGATTTGCAAAGGTCTCTTTTTTGCGATATCACCATATAGTTACCTTCACAGATTATCCATAATTTTATATATGTGTGCAAAATAATGCTCAGTTTATGTTTCAAAATAGTGGAAATTTATTGAGTATGACAGTGCTTGACCAAATGACTGTTAACATGAAATACAGAGGACTCTGGTAATATAACTTGCTGCATCACAGAAAATATCATACCTGTGAAGATAATTATGAAGGTTTACTTACCATAAAATAGTAGGAAACCTTGTGCAATATGACATGTATGTTACATATATAATGTAGGGAGATGTATCAATAGCCTTGATGGGTCATTATATAGAGACAGAATATGAATGCACAGAAAGTTGATTCAGTCAATATGGGAATGTTACATATATGTGCATATATTATGTATATAACCTTTAACCTTTATTTGTTCCAGCTTGGAGACTGGGAGTCCTAATTTAGGTACATGTTTGTTGCACCAAAAACTCCAAGTGAGTAAACGCTTATCATTTCTTAGTCACAGAAGTATATTTTTATACTGCTGACTCACTTATAGCAATATGTAATTGATGTATCCCTATGTGCTGTTCCAGTGCCACCCCAGTGCCAGCCTGATGTGTCTGGATGTCCCTTAGATGTCTCCCATTATAATGCTAATGTAACCCCAATGTCACCCAGAGTCTAAACATTATTGAACATATTAAAAAATGTCCTGATCTCTCCCCAATATTTTCAGCTTCCCAATTAGATCCTGATGTTACCCCAGTGTCATCCTGATGTTACACAAGTGTTACCCAGATGATACCCCAGTGTTACTCTGATGTTACCACAGTGTTACCCAGATGTTACCCCAGTGTTATCCTGATGGTACCCCAGTGTTACCCTGATGTTGCCCCAGTACTCCCCAGATATTACCCCATTGTGGCTATGATGTTACCCAGGTGTTACCATGATGTTACCCAAATGTTACCCTGATGTTACCCCATGCAGTACTTCGCTAATGTTACCCCAGTGTTACCCTGATGTTAAACCAGTGTTAGACTGATGTAAGATTGGAACACATAGGGATAACAACAGCTATGTGTGAGACTTGTCATTGTTGAAAGTATCTTGATTGTGTTATGACCTGTTCACAAGTGCTGAACTCCGGTGATCAACTTTAGGTTTGTGTGGAATATCATAAGTTTGTGCCGTAAATGGATTCAAATTAAAAATGAGCTGGTCAGATCAGTTGGGCAAGTGCAAATGCATATTTTTAAGAATTCAATGATCTTTTTATATTCAACCTATTAATGGACATTCTGGAACAAGTTGGGAATTTTAATAATTTAATTGTATAAAATGTGCATAATTTAAAACACAATTCACTATTACAGATGCTCAACTGTTGTATAGAGAAAAAGCGGGCTCGAGAGAAGCATCACATGTCAACGGCTTCATCCTCATCAGCATCTCTCTCCTCAGCAACATCACCAAAACTAAAAGTCAGCAAATCTGACTGTGGTTTTAGTCAAGTGAAAAATGACACAAAAATTACCAAATCTGCCAGTTCACTAGGATTCAGCAGTAGCAGAAAATCTAATGACACTGACGTTAGTAAAGTTAGTAAATCAGTTAGTAGCCAGGGTATCCCAGGAGAAAGTCAGGTGAAAAATACTGTTAATAAGTCTGGTCCGGAAGGTAGTTTAAATGATGTAGGTGGTGCCACAGACATTGACTCAAAAGATGAGATTGATTCTCCATCATTAGATGAAGGAGATGTAGAAGATAATAGTGAAGTTGCTGACTCAATAGAATCAAATGGTGATAGCACAGAATCGTCGGAGCTGCAGATAAAAAATGATGCCACTGGTAGCAAGGATGTAAACCCCGCAGGTCAAGAGAATAACAGCACTAATGATGATGATGATGATGATGATGATGATGAATTTTATGAATGTGAAGAAGAAGCTAGTCAAGATATTACTGAAATGCAAACAACTGCATCTCTAGATGATAAGGTTAATGATGAAGCCAATCTCAGTCTGGTTGTAGAAAATAATCCTTCAACAGCTAATGAAATAGATTGCTCCGCACGTGCTGATGATGATAATTTAGTAGAAGATGCTGAAGAGGATAAAGATGACTCTGTATTGGTGGATGAAGTCACGTGGCCAGCGGAAGGCAGACTTTATCAGTGTGGAGACCTGATGTTACTGGAGAATACAGACGAGCCTTTGTACATACCGATAACGCAAGAGCCGGCCCCCATGACTGAGGACATGTTAGAGGAACACGCCCAGGTTCTAACAAAGTAGGTTTTGTCAGGTCCTTAACAAATTTTATAGGGAAATGGGATAAAGTGTATTTGGCATTTACTTATCTCTATGAATATTGGTGGGTCCTCTGTGATTTACAGTGGTTTATGTTTGAGCGAATTATGTCATCAGACATGTGCAAGTATTACTTGTTAAGCCATGACTTCTTCTCACATGTTAAGTACAGTGGTGTTCTCAAATAACGGATGTCAGAAAGTGGGTCCACACTTAAATAGGTAGTATCACATTTGAATCAAATTGTCCATCTGCTTATATGTCCATTTTGACAAGTTTAACAGAGCAGATCTCAGGTAAGTGATTTATGCCTGGCTTAAAATGCAGCGGGTACAGAGCAAATAGCACATGGAGAAAGTTATAAAAAATGACTATATTTTTGTACAGAAAAAAACAAATTATCAGTGCACATCTCATCAAAATGTCATAATGTCTCCTATAGAAAATAGTGCTTAGCAATTTAAGAGTGGTACTCAAATTAGGAAACAGACTTTGTTTTTGCCTCTGATTGTTAAATACTGTGTTACAGGCTTTATCATGGCTTTTTTAAGGACACGTTTTTTTTTTGGTGCGTTTTTTAGGTTGGGTACGTCTCCAGAAGGGGCGACACTACGAGCTCGCATGCAGAGTGCTTCCCTACTATCTGACATGGAATCTTTTAAAGTGAGAATGGTCATTATTAATCTCTTTTAAATATATATCAACAGTCACCTTAAATATTTAATAGCTGAATTGTAAAAGGTATAGTGTGTATATTTGTTTTTAATATAAAGCATGTAATACATAACTACCTTGCTAAAAAAACGTTACATTTTTTTAGAAATGCATATAATGGGTATCCTCTGTAAATTTATATTTTTTCATGGGAAAATCAAGATACATTCATGGTCAGTGACAATTTGAGGCTTGAAACAAAGGTTTATTCAAGTTTATGTTTAGTGTTTGTTTATAAATAATTTATATTTGATGATTTGATCATTTAATGTAAAAAACACAAACTGATTGTTCAATGTTAATGAGGTTTTGTTGACTTGCACTACTCATGATTTTAATCTTTAATATGAGTTAAATTGCTCGACTTAAATCATATTGACCACATCTAATCACTGGAAATATAATGCGTATTATATTTGACCACTTTTGTCACCAGGCTGCTAACCCTGGCTGTACACTGGGTGATTTTGTCCGATGGTACTCCCCTAGAGACTGGGTCCAAACAGAGGTCACACAGGAGGATGGGACGGTCATCTCTAAAGGTACAGCAGGTTATGGTATAGAACAAGAATAAACTGGAAAAGTGGGATCACCCCATATAGGAATTGATCCTATGACCCTCAAATTGCCAGTCGTCTGCTCTACCACTGAGCTAACAGGGATCTCCAGCCCCTCTGTGTATCAGCACACTTTCATAGGAAACCCTGAAGTGATGATTCCCATACTGTGTATTAATGTTCTTTGTTTCTATGCAATATACCAGAATGGCTATTTATACATCTTTTTGAGCAGTGTATGGTAGTATAAGATGCTCTACCCCTCAAGGTGCTGTTATCAGGCATATGGTGCATGTTGAAAACATTATAGATAGTTATATATATATATCATAATTAGATTATTTCCTTTTAAGTTCACCTGTAAGCTATTATTTTGGTGCAGCCTCTACCAGTATGTATTGTCTCAGAATGTACAGATTATCGCATAATTTTGTACAAGAGCAATTGTTTGGAAGGGAGCACCTATGGCTTGTGTGGTACACATCCGTCACAGAGATGTTAAAAGAACTTTTTCAAACTGGAATTAACTATATTTTGTTAATATGTTCACAGAGTAGGTCAGAATTCATAAAATTTGTGAAGAGGTAGATGAATAGCTAGCTTAAAGCGCTGCCCTCTTACCATATGTAATTCAGCAGATGGTGGCTTTTCACTCTCTGCATAAAAGAAGAGGTTGCACTTGATGTTTAAGCTGAAGAAATCCCTCATTGCTCTGTCTTGCACTCTCAGAAGGTGCAAGGATGATTTGCGTACTAGGAATGGTGAACAGTTTTACTTAGTCACAGACTGACTTCTTTTATCATAAAACAAATTTTCACACAGTAGCATTCTAACAAGCTCAAGCTTGACATACATATTGCATGAGTTTATGTAACTGGGTCATGACTGTCAGACACTAACTGTGTTTAGGGTAAGAGGCAGACACCATCACAAAAACATTGTCAATAGTTGAGAAATTAGATTCATTTTAGAAACTATGCTTTCAGGATATTTCTCAGTGTTAAGTAATTAGAGGGATCACCAAATTGGAATGAGGATAATAGTATCATCTACCAATAAGAGATCAGTAAAGCTTAAATTATCTTTGATTGACAGGTGAGCTGAGTCAGCGAATGCAGATTCCTGGTAACATGTGGGTAGAAGTTTGGCAAAGTTCTAAACCTGTACCGGCCAGAAGACAGAAGCGGCTCTTCAACGACACTAAAGAAGCAGAGAAGGTAAGAACATAATCATTAAAGTGGGTAGATTAGAGCACATTAAAAATTAAAAATCAAATGGTAGTAAGATTTAATTGTAAATCTGGCTAAATGTTAATTTCACACACCTTGTTACCATAAGCCTCAATTATTTCTTATCATTTAAGCAGTTACCTTGGGTATAAGGTTTGTTATAAGTCAGTGTTCTTTTGCGATTCAGGGGGCTCTGTTGTAATTTCACCGATTCCTGTTTTAGAATATTTTAGGGTGATAACCAGGTATTTCCAAGTATAACAAATAAACCACCAGGCCATGTGCAAATCACCCCAACAAACTAAGTATGTAGTCAGATCATTACATAAGGCCAAAAAAAGGTATGGTTCTCAGGCACTTTTTTTCAGAAATCAGTGCGGTTGGGCGATTTTTTACTTTTTACCTTTTTCATATGTTTTGATAAAAATATCATATGATCAGGAAAAGCATGAAAATAACAGAATTTTTTTTTGCTAAACAGGTAAAAGCACTACATAACAAAGGAATTTCTGATAAAAATTGTATTATTTTATCTTCTTGAAAGATGGAAATCAAAATAAAAAATTTGATGTGGGGGGAAGGGGGTTAAAATAGACACAGCCTGTGCCTGACAGCCATACCTTTTTTTTGGCCTAATAATTATCATATGTCATTAACAAGCTTGTTCAGTATTGCCTGTACACTGAATACAGTGATGTAACACTATCTGTGATGCTTGTTTTCTTTTGGGGGCAGTGTATAACTGGGCAAAGGGATGCCACATGGCCCATGACACTTGTAGATTTCAATCCAGGGTGATGTGTCACTGAGCACAGGTCAGGCGCTTGGTTGAGTAATATGAACAGCAGTGATATGAACCAGCAATGATGTGTTGTATTGCAGGGCCAGGGTCTTGGTGTCTTGTTGAAAATCTGTGTGGCAGGTTAAAAAATTTTTTATTAATAGAGAAAGACCTGAAACTAGATGGCACGCATATTATTACTCCGTAAGGATTTACAGAACCATTGCTGGAGCATTTCCAAAGGGTCCATTCAGGAGAGATGTCATCATGGGGAATCTCCTAATATTGCACCTATATATCGGTATACCAATTATTATAGAATATTTAGAGAGTATCATTCTAGTAAAAATAGGATGTATGAATTAATGCAGGATACCAACTAATACAGATATTACTGTATATAATAAAGCAGTCTTTATGCTGTTCTTGGTTTGTTTTCAGGTTCTCCACTGGCTTGCCACATTGCGACCGGCTGACGTAACAAAGAGGCTAATGCCAGTTCTCCTGCAAGCTGCCATCGCTGTTATCGCTCAACAAGGTACAGTAAACACTAAACACAACTTGTCTCTCACTCTTTTCAACTTTTTTCCTCATCTACTAAAAACTCATTCCCAAGTCCAATTATGCATTGTATCGTATGTGAAAAGTTTTTTATGTATGACTATATAGTCTTTGTTTTTATATGACCATCATATGATGGGAATATTATGGTATACCCACTGTCTGTTTGTTTTTCCATCAGTCGGCGGTCAGTCCATTAACTTTTAGTGTCGCTGTGAAACTGATCGATTTTCAAAAAACTAATCCATAACTACTTACCAACAGATAATCTCACCCAAATTTGATTATTGGCAAATGTCCACCTATATTTAATATGGTCACGGGTCACTAGGCTACTTTGTGGTGTTGCCCAGATAACTATGAAGGAATATGAAGGATTTTGATTAAACTCATCAGAAATGTTTATTAATAAAATATCTTGCCTAAGTTTGATATCCAGCAAAATCCATGCATATCTAATGAAGTCAGAGGTCACCACACTTTGGAGGCACCTTGATGACATACCAAAAACCCCATGGATTTTTATGAAACTCATTATACATATTTACCAAAAGAGTTTCTCACCTCAATTACCTTCACATCAAAATTCACACATATCTAATGAGGTCAGAGGTCACCAGATACACAACGGGCGTATTATGCATGTTTGCAGTGCTGTTGTTAGATTTATGACCGTTTAATTTTGTCCACAGGCCTTAGTATCAATGGAAGAGGCTCATTCCCACATAAATTTAACTTAATTTCAGATTTTTATGCCTTAATATAATAAATCAAGAAATAAATGAAACACTGTCATAGATATTAATAATTATCTTTTACTATTTTTATTATCATTATAATTCATTCTATGATGGGGATGTATTATGGTATATCCACAGTCTTTCCATCTGTCCATTAGTTGTCCTTCCATTAACTTGTAGTGTCACCATTAAAACTTACCAGTATCAGGTAGGGATTTGATGGATTTTCACAAAACTCACCAGGACTTGTAAACAATAGATTATCTTGCCTGAGTTTGATTATAGACATAATTCACACATATTTAATGAGGTCAGAGGTCACAAGGCTACTTTGTGGTGTCGCCGTGATAACTTATAAGGAATATGATGCATTTTGATGAAACTTAAAGAAATGTTAACCAATGTAATATCTCACCTAAAACTGGGCAAAATCTGTGCATATTTAGTGAGGTCAGAGGTCACCAGACTTTGGTGACACGATGATGACTTTTAAAAAGTCTGACGGATTTTCATGAAACCCATAATAAATGCTAACCAAATCTATTAATTTCCTCAATTTAATTCTGGGCAAAATTCACCCTTATTTTATGAGGTCAGAGGTCACAAGACAAAGGACAGGCGCATTGTGCACATTTATTGTGCTCTTGTTACTTAATGTGATTAAAATGCCTTGCTTAGAAAGGGAATTATTTCTATAGATTGCTTTCCTGAGCAGTGACATGTTTTGGGAAGAATTAAACGTGTGTTTTATATTTACAGAGGAGAGTAGTCTATCATCAGTCCAGTCTATCTTAGATCAGATCATCAGCAAGACAACCAAAGTATCCAGAAATCCTGACCCAGATATCAGGAAATTTGAGGTGAGATTGGGTTATAATGATCCAATGCAGTATTAAGATGTTCATATATAATGAACTGGTCATGCTATAGCATTATTTTCATTTAATGTTTAGGTAAGAATGAATGACAACTACTTTTATTTTGATTAATTTGAAAAAAACTACTTTTATTTTGATTTTTTTTTTTTCAAATTGTTAAGCAGTAGCATACTTCCATTCAGATGCATTTGCATTTTAAATGTTACTATACCTTGTCGGGATTCTACAGGTATTATCATGTAATGAACAGTAAGAAGCTTTAATTCAGATTCACTTAATGTAAAGACAAAGTACATATCTTTATACCTTTATAAATTTGTAACAATTTAAGCAGAGAGCCCAAGTTACCCAAGGATAATATTAAATGTATCTAACGGGAGGCTAATATAGATTAATTTGTTTCCTCAGGGATCTAGGATTTAAACCCATGTCGGTGGTGCACATGTCTGGCTTTCCAACTGCTTCTCTAGAAAAGCAAACTTCACTAGTGAGACAGTTTGGTGTGTGCCTTAATGTGCAATCCATAACTATATATATATATATATATATATATATATATATATATATATGTATATATATGTATATGTATATATATATATGTATATATATATATAAATATGTATATATATATATATATATATATATGTGTGTGTGTGTGTGTGTGTGTGTGTGATTAGCCATGCTGGTTCATTGTTTTATAGATGGAAAGGGCAGTGAACCACTTTTCTGTGTATACCCTTTCCATCTAATATATACCCTGTCCATCTATATATAAACACATGCTATATTCTATGTTAGCTTCTTCTATTTGAAAATTTACAGGAACTGGAAAGACTAATAAGCACAGCAGAGATTTTGATCGCACGAGCACAGTCATTAAAAAATAAGTTTGTTCTGGACTCCGAGAGACCAAATGCACCTAAATCCCAGGCGGAACTTGACAGGTTTGCGAGCAGTCTAATGGACAACACAGAAATCCCAGTCGTCGGGGCCAGCCGGGGACCAACAGGCCAGATCATTCATAAGATGTTTGCTGCCGCCCAAAGGGTACGTGTCCTGCAACCTCTCAAGTGATCCTACTTTTCCTAATTTTTTCTACTTTTTGGTCTCAGTCCTTTTTTCCCTGAATATTCCTACTTTTTCTTAATTAGGCCAAAAAAAAAGGAACTCAGGCACTTTTTTTCAGAAATCAGTGCGGGGGGGGGGGGGGGGGGGGGGGGCGGGCGATATTTTATTTTTGACCTTTTTTTGGATGTTTTGATAAAAATGTCATATTGATCAGGGGAAAGCATGAAAATAACAAATTTTTTGCTAAACACTACATAAATTGTATTATTTATCTTCTTGAAAGATAAAAATAAAAATAAAATTGTTTGATGTGGGGTGTTAAAATTGATGCGGGCGGTGCCTGAGAACCATACCTTTTATTTTTTTTTGCCTTATTCCTTATTTTTGTTTTTTACAATATTTTACATGGAGTGTCCAGGAAGAATAATGGGACCAATAAATATAAAATGTTCATTTCATTTTAGACTTACAAGAGTAATTTTGAAGTAACTTTAAAACATTAATGTGATTAAGTATTACAGGAAAGTCAACACATTTTTTAACTTAATATTAAAGTATCCTTGCTTAAAGCTTTGCACAGTATAGAGTAATGATTACTTTTCATTTATTAAAAAAAATAACTTGCACATTGCGGTAAAATATTGTACTTGCATGTGCTCAAGACAGGCAGAGTCATCAAATGATATTGTTAAATATGCAGGCCTCCAGTCTACTGCCAGATGAAGAGAAAGAGGACCAGTCTACATCAGCAGCGGTGCCAGATTTCCCCATCCCTGCAGCAAAGGAGTACATCTTACGAACGACGGCATCTCGTCCAGCCCCCTGGTCACGACCTACACCGCAGCGCATGTTTTGTGTTCTCTTGAAAGATGATTTCCGATTGGCTGGGGCATTTTCCTCTGATACTACGTTCCAGTAATGGACACACAGTGCAATATGTGTAGATAAAGTAGATGAGATAGGATCTTCAAATCTTGTAAACCTCATTAATTTCTGACTGGTTTGCAGTCCAACCTATTCATATTTATAATTATAATAAACACAGTTTTAACTTGGGAACTTCTTTTTAATCATGTATAATATTCTTATAGACTTAACTTAAATACATATTTTTATATGACAGAGCCCAGTACACTGAATTCAAGGGCATAGAACATAGAATTTTATGTTCACCATCTTTACAGGTTACATTCTGCACACATAATCAAACAGAATAAAGCAGGTTTTTGTTTCACAGTTTTACTTTATGTAGGATAAATCACGTTTCCTACAGTAAACTTCATTAAGCACTCCAAAATGTATAATCTGTAATGTATTTATGAAATTATGGGGAAACTATGGTATTATCCCCCCCAGTGTGACTGACAGATTTTCATATCTTGTAGAGAAAGAGCTCTTTTCAGTCCACTCAATATAGAAGTATTTTTTAGATGCAAAAAAAAACTATTACTTGACCTACAGACTCCTTAAACATAATTCATTCTGTATATTTTTAAATATACAACCTTTTAATTTATAAAAGAAATAATTTAAATGTTGCTTTGTGTCACACATGTTTCATGGTATTTGATTAACCTTAATAATTGTAAAAAAATCGGAAAGGTTTACAAAAGTTAGCATTGTTTCCTCTGATACTTGGGACATTTAATCCAGAATATTATCCATGTCCAGGCGTATTAGGGGTATAAGTACAGTTTGTGACTAGCAGGCCCATTAAAATTTGACAATATTTTCATAAACAGAAAATTCTGTTGTTTTGAAGACAAGCAGAAACCTTTCATCTTTTTTTTTAACATCTGTTTGAAAGAAAATTTGCAACAGTATTAAGTTCAACTTGCATTTCAGTGTCATTGCATGGTGATACATCAAAATTATGCAGCAAAGTGCATTAAAATATTTAGTCGGCTGAAAGGTCTATCCTTGTGCAGAAAACCTAGACAGAGTCAGATGTGGCCAGAATGCGCTACATTCTGTGATTTGAATGGTTCTTAGTAGAGCACATACATCTTCCAGGGTAGTTCTATGTAGTACGTTCCACTAACAGACAAACCAACAAATTAATAAACAGACACAAGTCAAAACATAACCTCCTTTGCAGAAGTGCTGAACTCTTATTATAAATGGAGTTACAGATTGAGATCATGCTTGGTTTAAAAATGCCACCTTGCAACCATTTGGTGCTCCGAGACTGATCTGTAATTGCACAAACCACATAGTTAGACTGTGTGTGTCTATCAAGTAGATAGAACAAAGTCATTATCATAAAAAAATATTTTTAATACTGTACAGTTTCTTCATTATACTTATGCAGATTGTAAAAATTTCATCACATTGTGCCCCTACCCTGTTTATATGTGTTTACCTGGCTTTGGGATACAGTTAAACCATCCAGTCTTGTGGGTGTTAGTACAAGCATCTGCTTGGAGAATATCTAGACTAGTACCCAGCACTTTTATGGGTTTGTGACTCTCAGCCATTCACATCATGGACCCCTCCCCCTCTGTATTGCTAGATGCCAGTTCTATAGAATATTCTGCAGAGTCAATGTTTTTACTTCATAATTTTATTTTATCTTTTTCTCAGTGTGGCTTCAGAATGGTAGATGTGGTATGAGCATTTGCTGCTGTTTTGAGAGTAGTGTTACATGTTTGCTGCTGCCTGGAGAGTAATGTGACATGTTTCTGCTGCTTGGAGAGTGTTGTGTGACATATTTGTTGCTGCCTGAAGAGTACTGTGACATGTTTGCTACTGCCTGGAGAGTAGTGTGACATGTTTGCTGCTGCCTGGAGAGTAGTGTGACATGTTTGCTGTTGCTTGGAGGGTATTGTGTGACATGTTTGCTGCTACATGGAGTCTGGAGAGCTGTGTGACATGTTTGCTGCTGCCTGGAGAGTAGTGTGACATGTTTGTTGCTGCCTGGAGAGTATAGTATGACATGTTTGCTGCTGCCTGGAGAGTATAGTGTGACATATTTGCTGCTGCCTGGAGAGTAGTGTGACATGTTTGTTGCTGCCTGGAAAGTATTGTGAAGTGTTTTTTGCTGCCTTTAGAGAAGTGTGACATGATTGCTTCTGCATGGAAAGCATTGTACCTTTATTAACATGAGCTTTTCTTTGAGGCATTTAATTTTTGAAGCTCTGAGTGATATTCATGTTACTGTTCTCTTGTACTGTGTATACAGAAGCACACAAGGTATTTATGATTAAATATATATGACATCATTCATGGCTTTATTGTTCATGTATTTATTCAGTCTAAATTATAATCATTAATTAAATATTCAGGTATTAGTGATTTTTATGGACAGACAGGACAATCTTGTTAGATATACAACTAGAATGAATTTGTCCCCAAAACAGGTGTGTCCCTTCCCTATGGGCTCCGATTCCCAAATTTAAGGGAAAAAATATGGACTACTTCAAAGTTCTTGGTTCACAAAAATCTACATTTGATCTTGAAGATGAAGGCCAAGCTAGGTCACCAGGTTCTGAAATGAAACAAGTCCTGTATCATACTTCACCAAAAAATAGTGAGTGGTTCAAAAGTAATATAACACTAACAAATTTCTGTTTTGGCTGATTTGACCCTGAAGATGTTGAACAATACAAAAGGAAAGTTTCACAGTAACTGGCAGCTTTTGGGGACTGCATTTTAGAGTGCAAAACAAAGAAGTAGGAAACAGAAAGAGTTAATAGTAAAAAGTAAGATTTTTTTTTAGAAAAAGACTTTAAAAAGTCCAAAAATAGGTAAATGTAGGATCGCATGACAGCCTTTGGTATCCAAAGTATATTATCTTTCGTATCTATTGATGGGTTGATCCAGGACTTTGGAAGGGGAGGGTCTAAGAGAAACCCTAAAAAAATGCCCTCTTGTCTGGAAAGGAGGGGGTCCTGGTCACAAAAATTGGTCTGAAACCCTAAAACAAGGCCTACAGGCCTAGTGCGAACCTGTGCATTGGGAAATACACCAGGTATAATGCTTCAATGATGGACCATTACTTCTAATGTATATGAACAATGCAGGTACTAAACATTTTGAATAAGAAACAATTACACAAACATCACTGCTGAAATTCTGGCATGGGTGCACACAAAACAAAAATGATTGTAGCTGGCACCACCAGTCTTGTATACAATGAAGCTATCAGAGATACATACATATGCCCCATTTCAGGCTGATATATCAAATTCCTCTGTGGAAATAAGCAGGTGCATACACTGTGCAAAAGTCATTGTAGGTGGCAACACCTGTCTTTAGAACGAGAAAGCCATCAAAGACACATAGACAGGTCAAAATATCAGGCCAATACATCAAACTTACCCTGAGTCTGATGCATGAGGCTGACCAGGCTTAGGTGAGAAAGGCAGTTGCCCCGAGTGAACTGTGACCAATTTGCTGGCTCAGGCTACTGCACTAAGTGAACTCATGACCTGCACCTGGCTGGGCTGAGTGAACTCTTGACCTGTTGCATAATCTGACACAGTTGGTAGTCCACATGCAGCCCTGAGGGGCATGTCACCCATGAGGTGATCACATGGTGGCCATGAGGTGTTCACATGTCACCCATGAGGTGATCACATGCCTTGCGCTTGGCTGCACTGTCTGAACTCTTGATCTGTTGCCAAATCTGAAACAGTTGGCAGTTTCTCAACCTATTTAAAGATACAAACACAATCTTTGCCTGTTGGTAAATCTGTTTACACATACTGAAAGACTTTGGCTAAAATGCCTTTTTTAAAGCTATCATATTCATAAACTTTTTATCAAAATATCTAGAATAATAAAAGATGCAGTCCTTTCATTGTTAAAGGTCCAATAATTCTGCCAAAAATCATTCATGTAAACTTCAACAAAGGCCACCTAAGAATAATTTTTGTGCAATGTTATAGAAGTTATAATTGAAACAATAATTTTGTAGAAGAACAGTTTTGCAGTCCTTAGTTTGAAATAGACATAATAATGGTCATAAGACCAACTTAAGCTTTTCTGATATGATTGAAAGAACCATGTCCTAGGATAATTCTTTTGAAAAATTGAACGATTCAACTTGACAGTTTCATCATAAACATTTTAAGCTGAAAGAGCTAAAATTATGAGGTTTTGCCCATAAAAAACAGGTCAATGTAGGTGGCACCACAAAATCTGCAACTTCAAACAACATTTGCACAATACTTGGTAATGCTAGCTTCTGTTGTTCCAGGATTACTATGTCAGTATGTTTAATTGGCCAAATGACTGTTCAAATTTGTGTAACACCACTAAATTTCATCAAATGCAACACATTTGAACAAACTTGAGAGGGCTTGCCTCTGGGATCATTTTTGTAAATATTGAACAATTTGGCTGGACCGTTTACAAGAAGAAGACTTTTAAAGGTTTTCCAGCTTTTTCCCTATAAAATCTAAGTAAATGTAGACAGCAAAAAATTAAGCTGAATCCCACAAAATTTGATATGTGACAGATTATTGCATAAAATCTAGGGATGGTAGCTCCTGCTATTCCTGAGAAATTATGGGTTAATGTACAGATGACCAATGACCCCCGTACAAAAAAGGTCAATGCAGGTGACGCCACCAATACCTGAATTTCATATATGACTCATGTGACCAACACTGGCATAAAATTTGGTGATGATAGCTCCGGCCATTTCTGAGATTGTCATTTTAGTGTGCTTTTTTTGGACAGTTTTACTTCCTGTAACTCGGCCAAAATTCACCGAACTTGAACCATTTGAACAAACTTGAGAGACATGGTATAAAAGATTATTTCTGTGAAATATTGAACAATTTGGCTTGACTGTTTCAGAGGAGATCATTTTTAAAGGTTTTTTAGCTTTTTCTCTATAAAATCTAAGAAAATACAGAGTTTTTCAGATGGCTAATTTTTTGCATTACATTTCTTGATACTAGCATCAGTTGTTTTCGAAATAGTATGGGTTGACGATGACGACAGACGATGCCAAACCATCGCATTAGCTCACAGGTTCACTAAAAATTACTACAGATGCATATTGAATGCAAAATTATAATACAGATACATCTCACTGATGGCAAAATCTTGAATAAAGTTGAGTATGGATACCAATTATTTATAATCCATGTACAGCCATCTTTATATACCGACAGAGAGCTGTATACCTGTGATTGTAAAAATTGCCTGGCATAAGGAATATCTAAACTCATGAATCTACATTTTTTAAAAGCTTTTAAAAAACATTCTTTTCAATATTAAACAAAGATAACCTGAAATCTTAATGTCTAGAGGCATGATGTAACGGATGCTGATAAACTGGTGCCAGGCCAGATGTATCTGCTTCACACAGCTACCATATATGGTAAAATGACTCAATTTAAACTTTGTAATTCAGCCATAATTCATTCTTTTTTTTTTTTTTTTTTTCGCCTCAGATTTTTTTCTTTGACTTAAAAGTTCACTTGATATTTCATCATAGGCGATATTTTTTTTTAATGTCAAACAAACAATCAATTACAAATACTTATACATAGTTCAAGGTACATTGTGATACAAGTTATGTTTCTCATTATCAGACCATACATATTATGACGGTACTCATATATAATTTTCAGTTTTTACTCATATTTTTCAATTCACCCCATTTTTTGTAATGCGTATTTAGAATTCCCCTTTTATTAGCTATGTATCTTTCAACATTTTCAATATCCATTAATTTACTTTTAAATACAGCAAACAAAGCAGAATGATAGCCCTCTCTTTCTTTATACAAGACATATTTGTACAGCAGCAAAATTTGGTTAATTAACATGTTATCTTCACCAACTGGTATCATGCCATATATAATTAAAGATGGTGATATTGGTGGAAAATTCACATTATACTTCTGTAACCAGGATGTTATTTTCAGGTAAAAGTTCTTAGCAACCATACAGTCAAGAAATGTATGTATTATCTTTTCTCTTTGCTCAAAACAATATGAACATTGAGGGGTTTCCTTTAAATTCCACTTATACAACAGATCATTTAGAGGAATGTAGTTATTTAATATTTTATATTGAAACTCTCTAAGATGAGTGTCTAAGGTACTTTTATATATTCCACTATAAACATGTTCCCATTTCACCTCGATACTGTTTTCTTGGTTTTTATTATCCCATACTTTCTGAGCTGTAGGAGTTTCCCATATTTTCTCCACCAAAGTCTTATATATATCTCTAGCATTTAATGTATCCAATATCTCTAAACCATTCACAGTTACAACGCTGTCAACTTCACTTCCTTCATCATGTATATGTTCATACCCTGTAAACCTGTCTCTCCAAGTTTTTGGAATAGCCCGTTTTAATGCCATCCAAAACATATAATCAATGTGATTCATACATATATTCTTCTCCCGTATTTTTTCCCATGGCTTCCACTTTCCATCATAATTTACCAGGTCTTTTATATAATATAATTTGCTACTTACATGATGTTTGTTGTATAGAGATCTGTTATTAATCTTTATATATTGATTATTCCACAAGCTTTGATATATGACATCTTCTGTCGATTCGGGTATAACTGATACATATGAAGCCCATTCCTCTAAACATTTCAAATAAAATCTTGGCAATCCTTTGGGTAACACATTCATATCAAAGTTTCCTCTTATACAGTTCAATCCGCCTATCTTCCTTAATCTGAAATTCAAAATTTTACTACTGGCAGATTCTTCTGAACACAAAATGCGTTTAATCCACACTATTCTTTGGTCTTTATTTTGCATTCAATGTCTGGAAAATTGATCCCCCCTTTCTCATACTGACCAATAATGGTTGCATATTTTACTTTAGGCCTCTTAGCCCTCCAAATAAAGTCACAGAGTAGTCTTTTTAAATTCTTTACTGTAGTATTTGGTGGTACTAACATATTAGTTACATAAAGAAGTTTTGTAATTGCCAATGAGCGTACCACCTCTGCTCTGCCATATATTGTTAGTGTTCTGCTTTTCCACATGTTTAATGTGGTTGCTAAGTTGTGTTCAACCCTCTTGAAATTGTTTTTGTACACCAAATCATCATTGTATGAAAAATAAATCCCAAGTATTTTCATGGTTGACACTGTAAGGTTGATCCATTTCAGATTAAAATTCTCAAATACCTTATCTTTTATTGACCCAATACAAGTTGCCTCTGACTTTGTACGATTCATTTTAAGTGAAGAATAATATTCAAACATTTGCAGCACTTCAAGAACCTTGCTCAATGAATCAACATCCTTAACTAAAACAGTTGTGTCATCTGCAAACATACACATTTTGACAGTGGTATTTCCAATCTGTATTCCATGAATATCTTTATCTTGTCTTATCATTATAGCCAATATTTCAATAACAATTATAAATAAATATGCAGCCAGTGGGTCACCCTGTCTAGTTCCTCTTTCCAACTGAAAATAACCTGTTGTGAATCCATTATTCATAACTGAACTCTGTATATCGTAATGTAATATTTTTACCCATCTAAGAAATGAATGACTGAAACCAAAGTATTTTAAAGCTGCCAAAATAAAATCATGATCTACACTGTCGAAAGCAGATTCTAAATCAGCTGCAAACATAATCCCTGGGAGTTTCTCTTCAGCAGTATAGTACATTATATCCCAAATCAATCTTATAGGTTCTCCTATATATCGACCTTTTATAAATGCATACTGATCAGGCTGTATAATTTTCTGCAGATATTTTTCAATGCGCTTTACTAAAACCTTGCTTATTATTTTTACATCAACATTCAACAAGCTGATCGGTCTCCAGGCATTCAAATGGTTTAAATCCTTTCCTGGTTTAGGGATTAATTTTACAAGAGCTTGTTTTTGTGTTGATGTCAACGATCCAGTATCATAGTTTTCATTTACACATTCAGTTAAACACTGTCCAAGATCATCAAATAATGCTAGATAGAATTCTTTTGTCAAACCGTCATTTCCTGGAGTTTTGTTATTTTTCATTGATTTTAAACATGTATACACCTCACTTTTTGTGATGTTTGCCCCACATGACTCAGCTTCCATCTCATTAAGTTTATACATTGGCGCTTGGAGTCTTAGAAAAAAATCTTGCAACTCAGTTTCATCACATGAAACTTTTTTCCTATATTTATCTTCAAATGTGTTTTTAATAAATCTCATAATATCTTTGGAATCTTTAATATATTCACCATAACAATATAATTGTCTTATTACAGAGTTATTTTTATTTCTTTTCTCAAGGTTTAAAAAATACCTAGACCCCTTTTCTCCCTGTTGCAGCCACTGAGCTCTTGACCTGATTATAACTCCTCGTGTGATGTTGTCATAATGTTCCTGTAACTTTTGCTTTGTTGTGTGGTATAAATCCTGCATTTCAGGTGTATCAGAACATCTTAATTCTTGTTCAAGTTTAGCCACTTTATTTTCCAACCAGACTTTATTTTCTCTGAGTCGTTTAGCCTTTAATTTACTATACTGTATCGTGAACTCTCTAATTTTATATTTTAGATATTCCCATTTTGTCTTTGCCTTTTCAGTATTCATTTCCTGTTTCCATTCACTGATGTTTTCCTTAATCAATTTCAAATATTCAGTATCATTTAATAATTCATTGTTCATACACCAGTGAGAAGGTCCCATTTTGTTATCTTTGCTGAAGTTTACATATATTAATACTGCTGAATGGTCTGTGCTAACAGATGGAATTATATCACATTTTGTAACAAAAGACTGCAAAGTGTTTGTTATTAAAAAATAATCTAGACGTCTCTGAATTAAAGGAGTATTTGATCGCCAAGTAAAGGCTTTTATGTATTCATGTTTAAGACGCCATATATCACACAGGTTTAAAGCTTCCATGATGGTAGTTATTTTATTGACAGGATTATGTTTAACAGTGGTCCTTCCTCCATCTGAGTCAAGTTCTGTAAGATGAACATTAAAGTCACCACCCCATGTAATCTGTACATCTGTTTCCATAGTCAGTTTTGACATTTCAGTGAGGATCATTTCATAAAATTCGAATTGCTGAGTTTCATGGTTTGGGGCATATATGTTTACAAGTAGACAGTGCAAACCATTAATTTCACATTCCACAATGATATACCTCCCAGAAAGATCTATAGATTTATTAATTTCTCTGAATTCCAGATTCTTGCCAATTAATTAATGTACATACACCACAAGACTTTGAATTTCCATGTGAAAAATACATTACTCCTCGCCACTGATTGGACCATGTACTCTCGTCCTGTTTTGTACAGTGGCATTCTTGTAAAAAGCTTACACCATTATAACTATTGTGTTTAACTAACCAATTTAAGATTTGTCTTCTCTTCATATATTTTCTTATTCCCCTGACGTTTAATGAGAGGACTTGGAATTTAATATTATCTGCCATAAAAATAATTAGTTGAAATGAAACATTTTGAATTTATAGGGTAGTTAATGTATGACAATTTCTTATTTGAATCATCATGCATCATAATCATCATTGTTACATTAAGCTTACAGGCCTTCATATCAATGATCACAAAATCAAAATACAATATACATGAATATAAAACCATATGGTCATTTTCCTTGCCTGGCTTTATATTAATTCTTATATTTACAATATCAAGCAATTGCAATAAGCTGTTCCAATGATTGTCCGTATCTGATCTGTTTAATCCCTCCTCTTAAATCCTTTATGAAAACCTTCCCATCCCAAGTCCATGCCTCTTTTATTCTTTGGTCTTTTTTTACTCTGTTGTACAGTTCATGAAGTTCTTTACACAAATCATCAACTATTACTACTCTTGATCCTTTGCATTTTCTCCTTTCCTTCATCACTATTTCTTTGACCTCTCTTCTAAGAAATTTAACAATAATTGCCCTGGGCCCCTTTCCAGGAGCAGCATTATTTCCAGTATATTTACAAACTCTATGGGCAGCATCAATATCTTTTCTTTCAATGTCAACCCCAAGCTTTTCTCTGCAAAACTTTTGCACAGTTTCTTTGCAATTTTCTACTCCTATTTCATCTTGATCCCTCTCTCCAATACCAAAAATCCTAATATTTGCTTTTCTAGAGTACTGTTCAAGTTCAACTGACCTCCTCTGAGCCTCTCTAGCTTCTGTACAGGACATGCTTGCCACCACTTCTAAATGAGCAACCTGATCTGATAATTTTTTAATATCACTTCTCAAGTCATAATTCATTCTATGGAACCATAAAAGACAATTATTATAAGAATTATTCAGGGGATTATACCTGTAAAATATTAAACAAATTGGCCTCAGTGGCGTCAGTCAAAAAATGTTTTGCAGGTTTATAACTCATATGGGAAAATACAGCAAAATGGCTATATTAAGCTTCCCATAACTCAGCCAAAAATTACTGAACCAAAACCATTTGAACAAACTTGAATTATCAACATCTAAGGATAATTAGTGTGTGAGATTTAAGAATTTGGCCCAGTGGTTTTTGAGAAGAAGTTCTTTGTAGCCACTGAGCTAAAATGGGCTGTTATGGCATATGACTAAATTCAGCTTCCCATAACTCAGCCAAAAGTCACTGAACTGAGACCATTTGAACAAACTTCAGAAAGCACTACCCTAGGATCATTCCTGTGCGATATTAAACAATTTGGCCATATGGTTTCAGAGAAGAAGTTTTTTGTAGCAGTCAGTATGATACAGGCACTGATGACCCCCGTACAAATATGGCCGATGCAGGTGGCGCCACCAATACCTCAATTTCTGATATGACTCATGTGACCAACATTGGCATAAAATTTGGTGATGATAGCTCCAGCCATTTCTGAGATTGTAATTTTAGTATGCTTTTTTGTACAGATGACTAAGTTCAACTTCCTGTAATTTGGCCAAAAATCACCGAACTTAAACCAATCGAACAAACTTGAGAGAGATTGTTCAAGGAATCATTTCTGTGAAATATTGGACAATTTGGCTGAACAATTTCGATGAAGATTTTTAAAGCTTTTTCAGCTTTTTCCCTATAAAATCTAAGAAAATGCAATTAGCCAAAAAATAAGCAAAATCCGATTGAGTTTTTTAGATGACTAATTTTTTGCATAAAATTTCGTGATGCTAACTCTTGCCGTTTTCAAGATAGTATAGTTTAACGTACAGACGACGGACGACAGACGACGGAGGCCAGACGACGCCACACCATCGCATAAGCTCACAGGTTCGCTAAAAAGTGAACCCTAAAAAAATGGAGAACTTGAAAAGTAAGGGGGGTCCAGACCCCACCTATGGATTTGCCACTGGTACTAAACATATGAGTAATGTATAGGTGATGTGTACCATATTGTGAACTGGTATCATAAAAGGCCAATTGATTAGTGTAAGCTCATATTCACAGATTTGTTCTTGTCGTGATCAGATAAACAACTCTCAGTAGTGCAACCCCAATTATTAAATGATTTCTAAAATAACAATGAAAACTATTATTGTTACTTTTTTATTTAAAATATTGGAAACATAACAGCCAGATGACAGATCATATGAATTATTGCTCATACACTGATAAAATAGTTATCAGATGTATTTTTTTTCTTCAAGTTACATTATTAGGATGTTATTAAATGAGCAGTATTGTCACTGATGAATTTTACAGTGAATATATATATATATATATATATATATATATATATATATATATATATATATATATATATTATGGCAGGCCAATCCTAAGAAAATGTCCACATATGAGTAATAATATCCATATTAAAAAAAGACCAAATGTATTATCATTTGAGGTCAAAGTTGCATTGCATTAGTTTATTAAAGTATAAAAACTATTAACTATCTTGGATTATAAAAGCTACAACAACTAAATGCCATGAATGAGTTAATAAAATAGCTACAATGCATACAAGTGAGGTACTTCAAAATCTCAATAGCAGTTTATGGTAATTCAAAATTGTTGATCAGTCCCCTCTGGTGGTCACACCTGAAAAATTTTTTACATTAATCTTGTTAATTTACTCTGGATCTGGATAATATTATTTGCCAAAGAGAGATACTTTTATCATCTAAAAGAGCAATGAGTAATTCACCTGAAATTATGACAGCATGTGCAAAGAAATTATCCAGTATAAATAAATCTCTCAATGTTGTTTTGCTTCTATGACTGACACCAGGTGGCACTTAAATGAGATCTTATCATAAACATTCATGAATCTAATATCAAAGTACCCCAATACAGAAATTGAAATGAAGCAAACCATGCCCTTATGGCTTTATAAAAACACTCATATCAAACAAATCACTAAATAAAACAAGATTATATTTGATCTCCTTACTTTCATTAAATAATGCATATAAATTGCAAATATCAATATATCAGAGATCATTAGAATGTTTAAATGTCACAACACAGCTCATTAACATTTAGGAGAGAGTCAAGGAAAGCTCTAAGTAGCTAATGCTTTCGATCCCATTGATACTTTTATTAAGTGATATATATGTGCATATGTAGTATCAATAAAATATCTTAAACAAACATTTCACATGCAATCAGTACAGAAATCATACTTTTTTTATGTCAATGTCATAAGATATTTAAATTTCCCATTGCATAAAATCATATTATAGTTAACAATTCTTTGAAGTTCAGGCACCAAAATTCTTGACTATACAGCTTGTAAACATGTTTCTATAGTATCATTTCTAGAATGTGTTTGCAACATCTTTATGTGAAGAATTTCCTAATCATGCAAGCCTCTGCATCACAAGGTATCAAGCCCAAATCTTGTAACAAATTAATTGCTGGTGTTTTTTTCCTGTTTGATGAATTTTTCTTAAGGAGCACATGCAGTAGTTACAGAGGCATTATTTTTTCTTCAAAGGATTGGGGGGGGGGGGGGGGGCAATCATTTTATAAACATCTAGATATATGTGTTATACATTTCAAATGTTTGACAATTAAGTATAAGATTAAAAAGAAATAAGATACATTGTATTATTTTTCCAGTATAGGTTAATTCTTAACTAGGTTTAGATCTATATAATATTACAAGATAAATTCAGAAATGAAACCAGTCTATAATTCTGATTACTGATATATTTCATTTTGTTTACAAAAACATTATTCTCTGAATGGATGGGGGGGGGGAGGGGGATTACATTGACCATTCCCCCCCTTGCTTAAAAGTGTAGGGAATATATGCCCCTCATGTATGGACTCCCTTGAACAGTTAGGGCATGAATGTCCCCCTTTGTTAGAAATAAGGTGTGCGTTCATGCGCTATAACAATCTCCCCTGGGTATGCCTTCATCCTTAACTATAGGGCATGAAGCACTCCCTAAATTCTATCATCAAGATAGAGGGCAAATTAGAACTGGAAAAGCAAAATCTAAGTTGTTCAGAAATATACTGCATATGTTTATTGTGGGTAGACAGGGGGGTTGGGGTGGGGGGTTGTCTTGTTCAGCAAAATGTTTCAAAAAACATATTGTGCCACAAATTTCCTAATTTATTTTTTGATTAATTAAGAGTTCCTGATTCCTCAATAATCTCTCTATAATCCAGTTAAAAGTATCTCCACTCATACTCATTACCTCTATGGTATTCAATATATATTTTATTTCCTAATCCAAAAACAATAAATCCCATATCTAATAATTTACTTGAGTGCTTCTCATAGCTGAAAACCCCAAGCATTTAATTCTTTAATATATCCCTATCTCAGAGTTCAATTTGCTGAGGTTATTAAATGACATTCCTGTGTCTCCCAATCAAAACTGTCTCACCATTTTATATTAATTTAATATGTAATTCATTATTCTCATTGTAGAATATATATCAAGATCCCAGGGTTTACATGATCTCATTATTAGTTCATCAATCTTCATATTAGTGGTGTGCCAATTAATCATTAATATTAATGATTATTCCTTTTATTCATAACTAATAAAATCAATTGCATTTTCATCATAAACGAAACCATATGGACATCCAAAGAAGTTATATTATCCCAATTAAATAATCTTGCTCTGACAGAGATATAAGAAAACACAGGGCACAAAACAGTGAAATCATTAACTTAACTTTGTGCAATGAAGAATAGGCAACTGCCTAGCTGTTACCCTAACATGATGTACAAGTTAGACTAAATTTACTTGGACAATGTTTTCAGTATAATTCACAGTAAAATAGATGGTACATACAATTATGATTAATAACCAATCATCACTTAATTTTTTTTTGTCTCCCGCTTTTGAGGAATAAGGGACACTGATTTGGGTTTGTCTGTTGTGCCTTCTGTCTGTCTGTCTGTCAGGTTTTCGTTTCTGTTTGATAACTTTCCTAAATATAATCCGATTTCATTCAAATTTGGTTCAGTGATTGCTCTAATGCAAACCTTGGTTAGGATTGGATTTGGAGTGTTTGTCTCAAAATGTATTATCACCAGCTCCAAAACAAACAAAAATTTTCTCTTTGTTCCTAATTCACAACAAAAATTATGATATGTGGAGACATCTTCAGGGGAATATAAAAACTAAAACTTATTGAGAAGGCAAGCACAAAGATCACAGGAAGCTAGAATTACAAGAGGCAGAAGCGAGGGACATAAATTCCACTAATTTGCTTGTTTATCTTGCAATTATCAAATTCCTACCTCTGCTTTATATCTAGCATAACGTCATAATCAACACTTGCTCTATATTTTTCCTAATCTCACTATCTATTTCACACTAATTTCAGTTTCCAGTGGTTTAGTGAAATGGATGTTTATATTGTACTATATGACTTATCACAGCTACTAACCTACCTCTTTAAATAATAAAAGTGGGATTAGAACGATATCGGTTTTTAGTTCTATTGTAATGAAACAAACATTTATCGAGATATATATTGTGATATGGTAATATCAGTGTATCACCCAGGAACTCTAGCCCTTGTCATCATAGATTGATTGGCATTACTTTCTCCCATGTTTCTGGAGCTACCTGTAAGCTGGAAAATACCCATGTGATTTATTATATTTAAGAATATTCTTGAACAAATTATTTTCTTAACACAAAAAACCCTGATGATGCTATCTTTAGGTAATAATATTAAAGGGCAAGTTTGTGTGTTAAACCTGTGGACAAAAAAATAACATATATCATGATTTCACAATAAAAGTCAAATTAACTATACAATTATCACAGCTGTCAGATATTGTGATATTTATAACATCATTTCCCAAACATAACAAGATTCATGTTTCCACATTCACCAACAAAACTGGAAACTGGCATTATGACAGGCAAACCTAAAAAAAGGAGAGTGACTCTTAAAAAAGAGTGCTTTCGCAGGCCTGGTAGCCCACTGGTGGAAAAGCGATAAACTTTTCTAAAAGCAACATACTAAAGCACTACCTTTTGGCTGATTTACACATAGATTGACAACTACATTTAAGGACTTCCAAAAATCCATACCACAGATGTGTAAATTAGTTTTAATATTCATGTAACTTTTTTTTTAATATCTTGTAGACACATAAACAGTGTCAATAATTAACTGAGTGCTATAAATCATAATTTAATTCTGATAGAGTGGCAAAACAGCTTTTCCCAATCGCCTGGGCATCCATTTTTGACATAGTTTTCCTCCATAGATGAGTATATTCCCTGGCCTTTACATCTCCATCTATAGCATGCTGTTTATCTAACCAAGTGGACACCTTCACTGATAAGGGTAAATTATGGGTTTTATATACTTGTTCATAAACTTGGCGTGGGTTAGGAACAAAATCTTCAAAACGCACTATTGAGACAGCAGGGGAGGATTTCTGCTTTAAAACTTCGACATAGTCATAATGAGGGTGCATCTGGTTACACAGCAACCTCCCCTCCTTTAGCAAACTCGCTGCCGATGTCACCGATAATGTTGCGGTGTTTTTCCTGGACTGGACGATACCGCGAGGATCACGGGAAAGATGCACCACTTGAATCGTTGGATCTAAACGGAGTATTTCTTTCATAATCTCCAGCTGCATGCGTAGCGTTGATAATACTCGAATTTTTCGCTGCTTACAAACTTCCGTCAATTCCCTCATGCAGATCATGAGGCTCAAACGGCATGCTTCGATACAAAGATTGTGGTCACTGACAGCTTGTTGCGTCTGATTCAACAAAGTTATATTTTGAGCCAAATAATCAGCTGTGTATTCCTTAAATTTAATGCTACGATAACATTTATATAAATCACTCCTCTCAAACGATAGATGACATTTTCTTCGAGTAAATTTTTTACAGATATCACAGTGACCATCAAGGACATCATCATATCGTCTTTTGAACCACAGAAAATTACCGTTTAGCACGGCATCCATGGTTTTCTCAGCATTAATAGTTCTCGTTTCACCACTTGTCAAGCATTTTGTAAAATTCTCCGTACCGGACGGCTGTAGATTAAACAAGGTACTATGGGATATGACCTCTGGTGGAAGCTGGTCTAACCTGCAGTGAAAAATATCCAAAATTGCTCGTGCTGCAGCTGTTACTTCAAACTCAGGCATAACTCTGAAACAAAATATGGGCTTTAACTGAAAGGTCTGAAGGATAATACATCAATAAATATTAACATGTATTTTTCAAAGAAGATATTCAGATAAAACTGTTTTTTTTTTAAATAATAATATGTATAATTAATATATATATATTATATATGTTAATAGTACTGTTTAATCATTATATTACAAAACAGTACTATTAAGGTACATTTTGTTAAAAATCAGATAAAAACAAACAAATCTCCTTTCTACTATCATGATAAATATATCAGAAAAGAAATCCTTTTTTACTGAAATGCAAGATTCTTCAAAATACCAAATGCATATATATATATTTGATCATTATAAAGTAGTAACTGTAGTGTAACACAAAATTAAAAGGTTTTTTTATCTATCCATCTTTTCCTTTATTTTTCAGGTAATATTAATTTTGTTAAACGGCTTGATCTATATTTTAAATTTCGTATTTCAGAGTCTGTTAGTCAGGCTTAATTACTCAATTTTAATCTCCAATCCACTAATTTACAGACTCCTTTTCCATACAAATAAATCATATATTTAAAAATGAGCATTAATGAAAACATTTTATAAGTTCTACCAGTATTTAGAGAATTATGATTATTTTTTACATTTTTAAAGTCTTAAAAGGTTAGCATTTTTTTTTACTTAGAATATGGGCTTCTTTGCCAATAAAGTTTTGGAGCTATGTGTCAGTTGTGAAAGTCATAATAATAATTATCACGTATACTTTGCGCAAAGAAAATCTAAATCTTACACAAAGACTGCATGTCCTGTTCTTGTCCAGCTCGTGTCGTGATGATCTGTGTTTCAATATACTCTGTATATATTTCTGGATTGTGAAATCGCAAAAATAGAACTCACTCGAAACATTGAGAATGAGTAAATCAAAAAGTTAACCTCGTGAAAATATAGCTAACTACAGTATTAATATGATAAGTATTTTCTGAAGTCAGAGGCACACCATGTAGGCTTCCATAAAATTTTTTGTGTGCGTCATTTATGTAAATTTTGCTGGGAGTCTGACTATCAGAGAATTGGCACTATAAATATTATCTATTATTATTATTATTTATATAATCCATGAAAAAAAATAAAGTTTCAAGTTTTATGAACTGATCGCTTTTACTTACCTTCTTGTTTCATCATTCATATACATGGCATCGATGGGGAGAATACCTTGAGGTGTTCCGTACAGGCTGCTTAACACGCCATCTAGTGGCTGAATAAGGTGGAAGACATCAGGATTTTTGTTGAATATCTGACTGAAGAAATGTGATCCTCCTCTTAAATAACTCCACAGTAGGATTTTTGATGTGTTGGTGTCTGGGGTGTAGGTTGGTAATGGCTAAAAAGAGACATAAATTATACTTTTATTTCAAAGATTATTTTGGTTGAGGTAACCGCTTCCATTTTATCAATGCTTGCTTAAATACATAGTACACAGGTACAGTTCCATTCCCGTTTCTAACTATGTGACAGGGGCTTATTCTCAAATATCCTGTGTCAACCAGGCTACGTGTACCACTCCTGCAGGCTCTGGGTGTGTGTCATCCCAACTGCTGGGTCATAACACTGAAGAACCCAAAAACGGTGCATTTGTTTGTGAGTGAAACATGACTATTAAGCACTGTCTCTCAATTAGCCAGCAGAGCGATCACCCTGGGCGGGGACTGACCCTGAAAAAACTTACGATCTCCCGGCTTTGAGTACTGTGCTCTACCCCTGAACCACAGTAGTTGGTGACATAAATTATACTTACTATTAATTATTCAATACTGAAGCCCCACAAGGACAGGAGAAGTCTGTAGAGGTACATAAACACTTGCAATACTAAATGCATTATCTCACTCCATTAGTTCCCATTTCCGGAAAAGGTTTTGGTTTGGGTGAGGGCGAACATTCCAGGCCTCAAAATTGGTCTCTTACGAATAAAAAAGGTTGAAGCTGCATGAAAGGGGGACTGACCCCCTGGACTAACCTGGGGTCCACTTCCGCTACCAACGGGGTATGCATATTTCCGTTTCTTTCTTCAGGAACAGTTTCCTTGCCTTAAAACGTACATTTAATTCATCTTTCATGTCTTCCTTCTCCAATTGAATTAGAGGTTAAGTTAAGCTGTGTTGAATTAATGTCTTCCTCACATTAACCTGTATGTTGAACGTCCCAAAATAGTAACCATTCAAAGATCATCGAAACCCGTAGTGCCCCCGCGTCCCATTCCGGTTCACAAAATAATGTAAAGATCACCATTGACCAGGTGGATGAATTTCTGAAGCGACTAGAGGATCACCCAAACGGTCTCTATGAGGTTGTAAGTGTATATGGACGGTATATGGTGTTTAGGATTCATGTAATGGAGAAGTAAGATGCAGATATAAATGTGGTAAAATAGAGATCCAAGCAGGTGGACATAAAAACGTTTGCTGTTCACAGAAGTGTTGTGCCTCAGAGAGTTGCGTGAGTTATTCTACAGTCAAACCAATGAAAATATATATTTTCTTTTAATTCTTGAATAAAAAACTACCCAACAATCCTCTCAATTAATACACATCCCGAACCCCGGTAAAAAGCCCGGTATACCAGGTTTATCAGCTAGTAAATTATAAACATGCAACACCAAATTTTTCCTTGGTTTGATAACACTGACAGCTGGTGTCGCATGTTAAAATTTGCAAGCTGAATGCAGCATGCAATACCATACTCTCACTGGTCTCATTACAGTTCTTTGCTCTGTGTGCACCCTGGTGGCATAACCCAGAGAAACTTGCTATACAAAGCAGTGGTCAAACAAAAGGAGTTCTGGGAAGACTGCAGTGTATAACTTCTACATGAGGAGAACAGATCTATATGGTGTCTGCTTTAATATAAAATATTTAAATTTTACACAGACAGGTACACGCACTAACAGTAATTACATCAACAGTAACATGCACTGTGTCAAGTGATGAGACTGGGTTTAGGAACTTGATGACCATACAGACTCACATGAGTTTACATTTCTGTTGGGCTAGGATATGTCTTACCTCTGGGGGTTCTGTGACCTGTTTCCCTGGCGATGGAACTGGTTTTGGTGGAAGACGCTGGATATACGGTGTTGTGTCTGTGCTTAACCTCCATATGATCACAGCTTGGAAAATTAAAAAATAATTATATATTCAGAGCAGGGTATCAGTATAATAATACCTAAACAGGGTTGACAGTTTTATCCACAGCCGGTTTAATCCACTGGATTAATCCAGATGGGATTAAACAGGTTTTATCCAGTTTTATCCGAAGTTTAGGTGTATACTGTCTGTGAAGTAGACATTTTATACTGAGTTAAGCTCTCCACTGTAAAATAATACAGTTCTAATAAGAAACATTGTTGTCTAGTTAATTGAATTATTATATGACCATATATTTACATAAAACACATATTATGCCAAAGATGATGCCATGAACTTAATAATAATTTTGAAACTTGGAATTATTTCTCTTCTTTGAAGAGGTCAGTCAGAGTGTGACTTATTAAAACATTATCATCTATTTTGTACAGCTGAACTGTGAAAGTCTGCCCTGTGACTGAGTAAATATTTGATGGCTGAGGATGATGCCTTAAAGATGATACATTATTGAGAAAATGACTACTAGCAAGAAGAGTAACATAGAAGACAAAGGGACTGCTCCTAATTCTGGTGTGTGTTGAGCATATTGTTAAGTTATAGCGGCTGCTGACAACAGTGAAACATGAACCTGGAGGAATTTGCCTATTAGATATATAAAACTGGATTAAACTGGGAAAACCCAGTTTAATCCATTGTCCTGGATTAAACAAGTTTTATCCAGATAAAACCCAATCCTGTACCTAAATTAAATAGATACATTCTTGATGTCCTCTCCTTCATCAAGCAAGGTGACTACAGACCACACATTATCACTTCCCTGTTGGTCTTTTATTACTAGCAGTATATCTTTTATTCCAACATGCAACCTGTGACATCCAGATTTTAGCCTGTATGCTAAATGGCAGCCCCCATGAACAGTTCCAAAATATTAGTGAGGTCAGGGTTTGATATAAAGGCTAAAAATACAACAGGAAAGTACACCAAGTAGAAGCTGGAGGAACACTCTTGGGATGACCACACCTTCAAGGTTGTCTGTATTACAGAGGTTACTGACCATAAGAAAGAGTGGTCTGTATTACAGAGGTTACTGACCATAAGAAAGAGTGGTCTTTATTACAGAGGTTACTGACCATAAGAAAGAGTGGTCTGTATTACAGAGGTTACTGACCATAGGATAGAGCTGTCTGTATTACAGAGATTACTGACCATAAGAATGAGTGGTCTGTATTACAGAGGTTACTGACCATAAGATAGAGCTGTCTGTATTACAGAGATTACTGACCATCAAATACACAAGGTTGTCTATATTACAGAGGTTGCTGACCATTAAATAGACAAGACAATAAGATTGAGCTGTCTGTATTACAGAGGTTACTGGCCATAAGACAAGGGCTTTCTGTACTACAGAGGTTACTGACCATGAGAGTTGTCTGAATTTCAGATGATATTGACCATAAGATTGAGTGATCTGTATTACAGAGGTTACTGAACATAAGATAGAGATGTCTGTATAACTGAGGTTACTGGCCATTAGGAAGACCTTCTGTATTACAGAGGTTACTGACTATAATAGTTGTCTGTATTACAGAGAATACTTACCATAAGATAATCTGTATTACAGAGGATACTAACCATAAGATAAAGCTGTCCTTATTACAGATGTTACTGGCCATAAGTCAGAGCTTTCTGTATTACAGAGGTTACTGACCATACAATAAAGCTGTCCTTATTACAGAGGTTACTGGCCATAAGTCAGAGCTTTCTGTATTACAGAGGTTACTGACCATACAATAAAGCTGTCTTTATTACAGAGGTTACTGGCCATAAGGCAGAGCTTTCTGTATTACAGAGGTTGCTGGCCATAAAAAAAGAGTTGTCTGTATTACAGGGGATACTGACAATAAAATAGAGCTCTCTGTATTAAGAGGTTACTGATCACAAGACGGAGTTGTCTGTATTACTATGGTTACTGACATATGATAGACAAAGTTGTCTGTATTACGTAGGTTACTTACCATAATAATATTAATATAGAGTAATAATATATTGTTATGATTTGAATACTCGGTCAACATTCACACATTTTAAATATTATGATAAATTTAGCTAATCATGCAACTATATATTTTGCCAATCAGATCAAATGGGATATCTACCAGAATACAGGATCAGGAGAAAAACACCACATTTAATAATTCTTCTCGGAGTAAAGCGACCCATCACTGCAGCGTCGTCATCACCCATTACCGCTCACCCACTTCTGTAACTTCCATGTTTTCCTGCACTGTTCTACAGTTTCTCGGCAAAGAATTAATTTATATACAAAATCTATTCCTGTGAAAATCACCAATTTTACATCCAGTAGTCATTGAGCCATAAACCAGTGTATACACGCTAGCAAACAGCTGATCCCTATGAGCTACATGTATGTCATGTCAGTTGTCCTTTGCCCCTGGATGGACTTGGAAACAAATACGCCGACAGCGCCATCTGCCGAGCATCCCGCCAGAGAATGTTCCTGGTAGATGGCGCTACATTCGACATACTGCGCCCAACCTCCACGCAGTGCCAAGATTTACTAATGCTGTGCGGAGAATGCGCTGCGCCCCAGGCTGGCAGTTTCTTGATTGTAATAATTGTCTTCGCCAGGAGAGTATGCGTTCATTCCCGTTCGTGTGTGTTTGTTTGTGTGTGTTTGTTCACATCATAATTCATGTAATCATGAACGGATTCTCTTTTTGAGAATCGGCTAAAGAAGAATAAACGATTGGATTTTGGTGTTGATCCACCATTTTCTCAGGATTCAGGAGCGCATGCAATAATGAACCTGTGAAAATAGGACTGTAAATGCAAACACGGTCTTCGTGCGCCACGCAGGCCTGCCTATATACCTGTTCAGGTCACGGTCGAACGCACAGAACCTCGGGGTTAGTTTGTAAGACAACAGACCTACCTTCCAACCCTCTTAGGCAAAAAATAAAAAAATCAAAGGCATGGTTCTCAGGCACCGCCCGCGTCAATTTTAACCCCCCGCATCAACATTGTTATTTTGATTTTTATCATTCAAGATGGTAAAATATAATAAATTCCTATACGATTTCCTATGTTATGTAGTGCTTTTACCTGTTTAGCCAGAAGAAACCTGTCGTTTACATGCTTTTCCCTGATCATATGACATTTTATCGAAAGATACAAAAATGGTCAAAAATAAAATACCGCCCGCCCTCATTGATTTCTGAAAAAAAAGTGCCTGAGAACCATACCCTTTTAATTTATTTATTTATTATTTTATTTTTTTTTTTGCCTTAAATATCTGTATTTGGGCTGACCGATTTTTAGACCACCACTCTTGTAATGAAGGCTATTGTGGGGGTTCATGTATTCATCAAGGGTGACTAAAATGTTAAATATATCTGAAAGTACATTTTAGTCACAAGCCCATGTATGAACTCGGGTTGGATTCTAAGCTCAGTATGATCTGTGTCTATAAAAGGGAGAAAACCCATAAATATCTCGGATATCTCAGGTTTTTTTTTAAAGAAAACATTCTGTTATGATGAGCTAATTGCATAAATTCCGAGTTTAAATATGTCTTTAACGCTTAAAAAACGGGACCGGTACCAAAAGCATTGTTGCTGCTACGTATAAATCCTTACAGATTCTATCATGGCAGTTACAAGCAGGACGACCCGTGTTTTCTTAGACCAGTATACACAATAACTTAAGTAAATTGCACTCACAGTTGCCAATATGTTGCAGTTGTATTGAAAATAAGATACTTTTGCCATGGTGAAGAAATTTTAATGTCACCCCATTCATGAAACTGCAAATGAAACTGCCTTTTTAAGAAAATACGACCGTATCGTGGTCACACAACACTTAGCTCTATATATATGAAACATATGCAGTCGTCCATTAACGGTGCAAGACGCTCGTCGCTGCAGGCGGCTAGGGGGTTCAGGGCACTGCAACAGGGCCCGGCACATAGTCCCTGGTGCCTGAATGGGATGAGTGTGGCCGTTATCCAGCCGTTGGTGAAGTTATTAGTAACTGGCGGATAAGCCTGCACCTCAAAAGACGGTACTCGGACAAGTCACTTTGACCATCACATTTTACTAATAGACTAGCAGTATATGTTTTGGCCTTGCAACAACAACCGTATCAAATTCGGACAGATCTTTCGGCCATTTTGGTGATTTAAAACTGACTTTCTGTGTAATTTTTTTTATCCGCAAGAGAAATCTACATTTGGCGATCTGTGCCTGCTTGTAAATCTAATTATTTGCAAGTAGCTATTCGAACCTATATTTCGGTACATCATTTTTTTGTTATATTCTTCTAAATTGTAACTTGACTCTCATAAATAAACATAATAGACAGGTAAAACTAAGGAGAGTGAACATAAGGGAAGATCACTCAATCCGGAAGTTGCGAATTCCTGGACGAGAAAATGAAATACTACGATACGTGAACTTAGTTTTATGAGTTAGAGTCATTGAGGACAATATGGTGCGAACCAGTAATATCCCTAAGAGGTTGGTAATATAGATCTGCCGTAGCTGGCGTGAGAAATGGCCCTGAGAGGCTGGAAATATAGAACTGCCTTAAATGGCATAATAAATGGCCCTCTGTGGCTGGTAATATAGAACTGCCGTAGGTGGCGTGAGAAATGGCCCTGAGAGGCTTGTAATATATAGAACAATCGTAAATGGCATAATAAATGTCCACGAGAAGCTGGGAATATAGAACTGCCGTAGAAGGCGTGAGAAATGGCCCTGAGAGGATGGGAATATAGAACTGCCGTAAATGGCATAATAAATGGCCCTGAGAGGCTTGTAATAAAAAACTGCCGTAAATGGCATAATAAATGGCCCTGAGAGGCTGGCAAAATAGAACTGCTGTAAATGGCATAATGAATGGCCCTGAGAGGCAGGTAATATATAGATCTGCCGTAGGTGGCGTGAGAAATAGACCTGAGGTGCTTGTAATATAGAACTGCCGTAAATGGCATAATAAATGACCCTGAGAGGCTGGGAATATAGAACAGCCGTAGTTGGCGTGATAATTGGCCCAGAGAGGCTTGTAATATAGAACTGCCGTAAATGGCATAATAAATAGCCCTGTGAGGCTTGTAATATATGTCTGACGTAGGAGGCGTGAGAAATGGCCCCGATAAGCTGGGAATATAGAACTGTCGTAGAAAGCGAGAGAAATGGCCCCGAGAGGGTTGGAATATAGAATTGCCGTAAATGGCATTATAAATGGCCCTGAGAGGCTTGTAATATAGAACTGCCGTAAATGGCATAATAAATGGCCCTGAGAGGCTGGGAATATAGAACTGCCGTAAATGGCATAATAAATGGCCCTAAGAGGCTTGTAATATAGAACAACCGTAACTGGCATAATAAATGTCCCCGAGAAGCTGGGAATATAGAACTGTCGTAGAAAGCGAGAGAAATGGCCCCGAGAGGGTTGGAATCTAGAATTGCCGTAAATGGCGTGATAATTGACCCAGAGAGGCTTGTAATATAGAACTGCCGTAAATGGCATAATAAATAGCCCTGTGAGGCTTGTAATATATGTCTGACGTAGGAGGCGTGAGAAATGGCCCCGAGAGGACGGTAATATAGAACTGCCGTAGATTGGGCGGAAAAGGGCGCTAAGAAGCAGGGAATATAGAATTGCAGTAGAATGGTGTGAGAAATGGCCCTGAGAGGCTTGGAATATAGAACTGCCGTAGAAGGCGTGAGAAATGGCCCTGAGAGGGTGGGAATATAGAACTGCCGTAAATGGCATAATAAATGGCCCTGAGAGGCTTGTAATATAGAACAACCGTAACTGGCATAATAAATGTCCCCGAGAAGCTGGGAATATAGAACTGTCGTAGAAAGCGAGAGAAATGGCCCCGAGAGGGTTGGAATCTAGAATTGCCGTAAATGGCATTATAAATGGCCCTGAGAGGCTTGTAATAAAAAACTGCCGTAAATGGCATAATAAATGGCCCTGAGAGGCTGGCAAAATAGAACTGCTGTAAATGGCATAATGAATGGCCCTGAGAGGCAGGTAATATATAGATCTGCCGTAGGTGGCGTGAGAAATAGACCTGAGGTGCTTGTAATATAGAACTGCCGTAAATGGCATAATAAATGACCCTGAGAGGCTGGGAATATAGAACAGCCGTAGTTGGCGTTAGAAATGGCCCTGAGAGGCTTGGAATATAGGACTGCCGTAGATGGCGTGAGAAATGGCCCTGAGAGGCTTGTAATATAGAACAAACGTAACTGGCATAATAAATGTCCCCGATAAGCTGGGAATATAGAACTGTCGTAGAAAGCGAGAGAAATGGCCCCGAGAGGGTTGGAATATAGAATTGCCGTAAATGGCATTATAAATGGCCCTGAGAGGCTTGTAATATAGAACTGCCGTAAATGGCATAATAAATGGCCCTGAGAGGCTGGCAAAATAGAACTGCTGTAAATGGCATAATGAATGGCCCTGAGAGGCAGGTAATATATAGATCTGCCGTAGGTGGCGTGAGAAATAGACCTGAGATGCTTGTAATATAGAACTGCCGTAAATGGCATAATAAATGACCCTGAGAGGCTGGGCATATAGAACTGCCGTAGATAGGGTGATAAATGGCCCAGAGAGGCTTGTAATATAGAAGCTGGGAATACAGAATTGCCGTAGAATGGTGTGAGAAAGGCCCTGAGAGGCTGGTAATATAGAACAGCCGTAGTTGGCGTTAGAAATGGCCCTGAGAGGCTTGAATATAGGACTGCCGTAGATGGCGTGAGAAATGGCCCTGAGAGGGTGGGAATATAGAACTGCCGTAGATGGCGTGAGAAATGATCCTGAGAGGGTGGTAATATAGAACTGCCTTAGACGGCGTGGGAAACAGCCCTGAGAGGCTTGGAATATAGGACTGACGTAAATGGCATCATAAACAGCCTTGAAAGGCCGGTAATATAGAACTGCCCTAGATGGCGTTGGAAATGGCCCTAAGAAGCTGGGAATATAGGACTGCCGTAGTTGTCCAAGGGGGTAATTATACCGGGGGGTAATTGTCCGGGGGGTAGTCGTCTTGGGGGGTAGTTGTCCCAAGGGGTAATTGTCCCGGGGGGTAATTGTCCGGGGGGTAATTGTCTGGGGGGTAATTGTCCAGGGGGTAATTGTCGGGGGGTAATTGTCCGGGGGGTAATTGTCCGGGGGGTAGTTGTCCTTTTGCCAATTTAACAGATGGCATATCCGACATTGCCAATTATTGCACGGGATTCAGTGACGTTTTCATCCCTCAACTTTAAATTGAATGGCGTAATCCTACATTAATTACCATTGAATCCTTTTCTTCATTTGTTTACCACTAAACCTTTTCAAATTATGAATAACAAAATTAATATATAGTATATATAATATGCCATTATATTATTATTTCCAAGATTTTGGTGCAAAAATGAGGTGTGGGCACCCCTTCTAAATCCACCCCTACCCATCGTCCTACTCTAACGTTTATCCATGTACATTTTGCCGTTGCTTGTTTTCACATTTCACATGCCAAACGGATTTGTAGTACCGGAACTTCTTGTTAACTTTTTAATAATCTTAAACTTTTATATAAAATAAGTCGCCAACCACATATTATGAGTCTCAGTTGATGATGGCTAGCTTGCAGGCTGATGGGATGTGTTTTATGCAGTGTTGTGCTTAGAGTTGTAGACAATTTGACAAGTACAGTTCAGCTCTTTTTTACGAAGAAACTACAAGGTGCAACAGATATTGAATCCCTGAAAAGAAAAACATCTTTATGTAATAAGAAATAAAGTTGCAAGGTTTGCGACTTTGCTCCTTGTTCTTTCCTAGAGTTGACGCACAGTGAAGATATTTTGATCTACCTTACATATGCAGTTCGGTTCTTTTTGGACATGAAACTACATGGATCAAAACTGATTGAAACCCCGAGTTATCTGAGTAAAAGAAAGAACAAATCTCCAAAATATGAGGCGCAATATGTAGGCGATCACCCTTTGTCTGCCGTCCGTCCGTTAACAGGGCACAAATCGTAACCGTTAGACCTAGAAACTTCTAACTGTACATCAAGGGAGGTCCTGTGCAAATCTCCTTGGAAACCCGAAATTACGCCATGGTGACCTATATTTTGTGACTTACGGGCCGAAAACATGATTTCGAACACCCAGACAGTCATACGGGGCACAGATTGCATCCAATAGGCTTAGAAACCTCTAACCTAATAGTTTTGGCAGGGAAAAGATGTCATATGAGCACCCTGAATGTCAGATGGGGACAAATCGTATCCGTGAGGCATAGAATCTTCTAACACAATATCCTGGGAGTTTCTAGGCAAATCTCCTTGGAAACCTGAAATTAGGTCATGGTGACCTATTTTTTATGATCTTGAGGCCGAAAACAAGGCTTTTCAGCATCAGACAGTCAGACGGGGCACAAATTGATTCGATAAGGCCTAGAATCCTCGAACGTCACATTAAAGGAGGTCCTAGGCAAATCGGAAATTAGGTCATGGTGACCTATATTTTGTGACCTACAGGCCGAAAACATGATTTTGAGCACCCTGAATGTCAGATGAGGACAAATCATATATGTGAGGCCTAGTATCTTTTAACTCAATATTCTGGGAGTTTCACAGCAAATCTCCTTGGAAACCTGAAATTAGGGCATTGTGACCTATATTTTATGAGCTATTTCATGACAGTCAGACGGGACACAAATTGTATCCATTAGGCCTAGAAACTCTTACCTGATATTTTGGGAGATCCTAGGCAAATGTCCTTTGAAACCTGAAACTAGGTCACTGTGACCTATATTCTGCGACCTATAGGTAAAAGACGTCATATGGCACCCTGAATGTCAGATGGGGCCAAATCATATATGTGAGGCCTAGAATCTTCTAACTGGGAGTTTCTAGGTAAATCTCTTTGGAAACCTGAAATTAGGTCATGGTGACCTATATTTTGTGACCTATGGGCAGAAAACAGGATTTTGAGCACCCAGAAAGTCAGGCAGGGCACACTTTGTATTTGTTAAGCCTAGAATCTCCTAATGTAACATTCTGAGACGTCCTTGGCAAATGTCTGTGGAAAACTGAAATAAGGTCACCATGACCTATATTTTGCGACCTTTAAGAAAAGAAGTCATACAAGAACCCAGTCAGTGAGTCAGGGCACACATTGTATCTGTTTGGCCTAGAATCTTCTAATGTAACATTCTGAGACGTCCTTGGTCAGTGTCCTTGGAAAACTGAAATTAGGTCACCATGACCTATATTTTGCAACAATCAGAAAAGATGTCATATAAGCATCCAGACAGGGCACAAATTGTATCCATTAGGCCTAGAATCTGTTAAAATAAAATTCAGGGAGGTCCTAGTCAAGTGTCCTTGGAAACCTAAAATTAGGTCATGTTGACCTATATTGTGTGAACTATGGGCTGAAAAATGGTTTTGCGCACCCAGACAGACAAGGCACAAATTGTATCCATTAGTCCTAGACTCTTCTAAAATGACATTCAGGGAAATCCTTGGCAAATATTCTATGTAACCTGAAATTGGATCATGGTGACCTATATTCTGCCAGCTATGGACCAGAACCATGATTTTGAGCACCCAGACAGACAGGGTACAAATTGTATCTATTTTCCTTGGAAGCCTCTATTGTGAAATCCAGGGGGGTCCTGTGCAGGTCTCCAATGAATCCTGAAATTTGTATTTTCTTTCCATTTTTTCAACACTGTAACTTTAGCCATAGGCTATTCTCACAGACAATATATAACATTAATAAAATAACATGAGCACCTAGTCAAATTAGCTGAGCGTCACGGCCCATGGGCCACTTGTCTTTATACATGGCAGTCAATTCACAATTTAGAAAATAAATACATTTGTAAAACAAAATGAAAATATGTGCCCCACCATTGCAAATATGAGCTTTGCATGCTGGTACATTCGTCAAATTTATGTCTGATTTCTCCTACAGAAAAAATAAAACAACAATTTAGTTTTATATCACTAAATGGCCAAAAGGTCTTTCCGAATTTTGAATGAGTATTATTTATACTGCAAAACATGATCATACTGCCAGTCGACGGGATATGCGCTTACTAAAGATATGGAGGGTTGCGTGCTATTATAGGTGCCTACCTTTTGAAAAGAGATTTATGTGATTTCTGGCCCCCTCTGTGTTTATTAATGATCTAAGGGTAATTTTGTTGTTAAAAGCTCTTTAAGGCCTCTTTTAAGGCGGTCATATCCACATTTTCTGGCCTATTTTTATGACACCTCCAAGGCATTAATTACCTCATAGGTGATTGGGCCCCTTTAAAGAAGAAACTTGCCTAAGAGTTGTAAGGTTGGGTCTACACCCTAAGCCGCTACCTGGACAATTCACTCTATGTCTCCACTCTGACCCATTGGCCGCCTACTTTATCGTACAGGCATTAATCATTATGGATCAGCCGGTGCTTAACTGCTTCCATTTCCTAATACGCGGAGACCCTACATACTAAGTGACTTACCCAAGACCCATGCATAGGCTGGGGTCCAAACCCAACTCTGCTATCTGGACAAGTCAATCTAACCCGTACTCTGACCCATAGGGCAGCCTACTTTATCATATGGACATTAATAGGCAAGTCCACTGATTGTGTAGGAGGAGTGTATCTATTAAGGGTATATATGGAATATTCTATATCTCCCGATATCTTCCACCCATATGAATGGAATGTGCCGTGGAAGTGTTCCCAGTGTTTCTCAATGTTGCCTGCGAGGTGCAAGGCAGACAGGTGATTCTAATTTTCAGCTTGGCCTTTCGGCCTGTTATTTTAAGTGAATCTTTTTAATGACCCTTTTCATTAGTGGTCTGATTTGGAGCTTTTTTGAAGAATATCAGCTTGTGGTCTGTCAAGTCATTTGCAGCACGCATTGCCTTCCTCACCATATAATAATAATAATAATAATAATAATGCCTGTCCCATCTTCATACAACCACGTCTATGACATGACCACGCATTCACAGACCTTGATTCCACGACCCACTCTAGCACCTATGTTATGAATAATGAATAAGGCATTTTAACCAATCAAATGGCTCGCGTACACACATTTACGCGGATGTCTGGTGTATCATTTTGATCAAATATTTGGCATTTCCCAGAAGGCATCAAGAATCGGACCAATCAAATCAGCCTGTCCCGTATCTGGTACACGTGTTCTCGGTCAGGCAGCGTGTGAACAGCGTAGAGCTTATATTCTATTGGTTTGGTTTGATTGACAGTTGTGATTTGGGTCCGGAGACTTGCAGTCTTGTTCATTATTTATTTAAACAAGTGCAAAAGAGGGTAGCGGGATCAAGGTATGTGAATGCGTGTATGGTTATATCACAAACGTGGTAGTATGGGGCTGGCCCGTCCTTTCTCCTGACGATTACATCATTAGGGCCACTTCTTTGTGCAAGGTCACATCAATGATACTAGTATGTTATAATGGGTTGCCAAGCAACAGAGGAAGAAGGATATGCATGAAGAAAGAGGTTTATGTTGGTCTTATTTTAATCTGTAACTACATAGGTCTCCAAACAATTGAATGATGGGCGAGATTGTCATGACAAACGGCACGTGGCCAGAGAATGCTGATGTTTGGCATGCAGATAAAACCATCCGTTTTCTTTGACGGGAACCAATCATTTAAAGCACAAATTTGCCAATATCATCAAAATTACTGGCCAGAGGGCCGGTATGATATGGTTGGATATGTAGGAACTGCAAGCCGTGGGATGATTTTCTTTATAATGGTGAGCCCCACATGCCCACATAATTTATTTACAGAGTTATAAAATCATATTTTTTTCTGTTACTGGGGGGATAAAATCAAGTATACTTCTAGATCTCTATTGTATCATGTTTATATATATAAATATTCAAAACCCACCTTCCACTTTCATGAAATCAAAAGGTAAATCTCACTTAGCCATAATAAAATAAGAAGAAATTTGTGATATTTTCCAAAATAATTTATTTTGAACCAAAAAAAAAAAAACTTGATACATTTAGCACACAGCTAAATACGTTTTTCATAAACAGACATCTGTAAAACTTATATAGGATAAAAACATTTAAATGTTGGATAGAAAGACCAGAAGTCTTAGGAACTTTAAAATAAAAAAAATGTTAAAATATGGTAAAAAAATACCATAAATCTTACTTGTTGCTCATCTAGGATTAGCTATTTAATAACAGTCGTAACATAGTCAATTAATTTAGCTAACATCAAATTGAATTTTCCAGGATCTTCCACAAATGACGAATTATAAATCAAATCAAAATCTGAATCTTCCATCATGGTAATTAAAGTTTTGTGTATCTGCATCAGATCAAACATCCAGTGCCACAGAGCTGATTCAGTGGCTGCATCCTTCAGCAGCAACTGACACCAGCCACAGCAGACAGTCTCAGAATCTGTCTTAGTGTCTGTATCACAAAGGGTGTTTTTTACATCAGGGGATGTTTTGCTTATTTCCTGTGAGTTTTCACTGGTAGTTTTTTCTCTTGGCATCTGATTCAAGTCCCTGGATGTTACTTTAGAATCTGATTGGCTGACTGCTGTGTCCTTTAAATCTGATTGGCTGGCTAATTTTCCATGCTCTCCTGGTCCTGTGTCTGATTGGTGGGTCTGTCTCTCAGGTTCTCCATGTGTCTGTCTTGACTTGCTAATACTTGGTTTATCAAATTTTCTTTGTATATGCATCGCTGAAAATTTGCATGTGCACTTTTTCAAAATCATTTCTGTCACTAAAATGACAGGTGAGCAATCTTTAGTTTCACCTGTAACCATACATTTTTCTGCTATGTTGGTATTTTCTTCTGTGTCCTTCATATTTCCACTTGACAGATAATTGTATATTTTCTTTAATCTTCCAACAGCTATGCTGTGAAGAAATCGGAAAAACTCTTCATAATCTATACCGCTGCTGGCTTTGAGTATCATCTGCAAAAAAAAATTATACAAATACATACTATATATATAAATATATATATATATATATATATAAATATATATATATATATATATATATATATATATATATATATATATATATATATATATATACCAGGTTTGAAAACAGTAAAGAAAATTATAAAGCAGATTAAATTTGGCAATCCATTCTAGAGTATATGTTCAATAAATCGATTTAGAATTACAATCAAATATTTTGTCTGGTGTAGAATTTCAATAACTCCAAAAGCTGTAAGATAATGGAATTCTAATGATTTTCCATATGAGACTGGAGGGTAATGAGTGGATACTGATAGCTATAAGAAGATGCATATCAAGCCAAGCAGCCTGCTTACTTCATTTTCTGTCAAGGTTAACGTTTATACCATGTTCAGTAACAGAAAACATGGTCTGATTCCTCCTGTCTTGATTTAAGCACGCTGCTGCCATCTAGCCATTCATTTCATAAGTAACAGATGCATATCCAAGCGATGTCCACGTAAAGGCACACTGTTGCCATGTAGTGCTGCCATCTGGCAGTTAATTCAGTAACAAATCGTAACAGACATGACATAAGGCATGGTGCTGCAGTACAGTATAGCAGTTTATTAACTAATAAATATAGCAATAAATACCCTAATAAAGTTATTTTATAAAAAAAGTTATCACTCATTAGTTCAATGAGACTAAAGCTTCTTAAGACACAATTAACGTTAACTACTGGTGGGTAGTTCTCTAGGTCTGTCTTAAGACCTGAAAATGCTATTGACATTGCTACAAAATAGTTTTACAAACCATCACAAATTTTGCATTGACACACCTGGTTATACACATATATGGAACGCTAGCCTAAGAAATACTGAACTGCAGCTGGACTCGGGTGTTCTCCATAGCTTGTAGGTTAGTGTAGCCAAGAATACATGACTTGCAGGACTTTTTAAAATAAATATACTGGGCCTTTAGTCATTATACCTGGCACCACTGAACAGCTTTTCCATGGGCCAGATCATAATACTTGCTAAGAGGAACTATTTCAATTAAAATCATAAAAAAAACTAGAATACGGGTAGTCGACAAGCGACTACGTGTATCCGCCAAAATCAGAGGACGGGTGAAGTGAGGCATGGATTGAGTGGCAAGGGGATATAGTTACATGTGTTAAATATTAGAATGGATCTCGGCCACATAAACATGATTGTAGGTGGCGCCACCTGTTATTTGAACGAGAAACTATCTAAGATATATACACATGCAAAATTTCATGTGGAAAAGCAGAGATATGAGTGATTTTATCCCACAGCAGACAAACAGATGGACGCTGTGCAAAAATGGCTGCAGGTGGCGCCACCATTTTGTTCATGTTATAAAGCTATCCAAGGGCTAAATTTGTGTAATTTTTTTTTCCTGATTGGTCAAATGGTTCCTGAGATATATGGGTTTATGTGTGGAGCGTTAACATGAATGTAGGTGGCGCCACCTGTCATAAAATCGAGAAAGCTATCTAGGATGTATATGCATGCCGATTTTTAGGTGAATTAGTCAAACCACTGCAGAGATATGAGTGATTTTAACCCCAGGCAGATGAACAAATGGACACTGTGCAAACATGGTTACAGGTGGCGCCACCTTTTGTTGTGTATGTTATAAAGCTATCCCAGGGCTACATTTGTGAAAAAAAATTTTCCGGATCGGTCAAACGGTTCCCGAGATATATGGGTTTATGTGTGGAGCGTTAATGTTAATGTAGGTGGCGCCACCTGTCATAAAATCGAGAAAGCTATCTAGGATGTATATGCATGCCGAATTTTAGGTGAATTAGTCAAACCACTGCAGAGATACGAGTGATTTTAACCCCAGGCAGATGAACAGATGGACACTGTGCAAACACGGTTGCAGGTGGCGCCACCTTTTGTTGTGTATGTTATAAAGCTATCTCAGGGCTACATTTGTGTAAAAAATTTTTCCGGATCGGTCAAACGGTTCCCGAGATATATGGGTTTATGTGTGGAGCGTTAAAGTGAATGTAGGTGGCGCCCCTGTCATAAAATCGAGAAAGCTATCTAGGATGTATATGCATGCTGAATTTTAGGTGAATTAGTCAAACCACTGCAGAGATATGAGTGATTTTAACCCCAGGCAGATGAACAGATGGACACTGTGCAAACATTGTTGCAGGTGGAGCCACCTTTTGTTGTGTATGTTATAAAGCTATCCCAGGGCTACATTTGTGTAAAATTTTTTTCCGGATCGGTCAAACGGTTCCCAAGATATATGGGTTTATGTGTGGAAACAGACGCACAAACGGACGCTGGGCAGAGACGAAAGGTCAGAGGTCAAGGTCACTTGGTTAGGCACCAGTTCACATGTGACCCGATAATTTGTGTAAGTTTTGGAAAAATCTGTCCAGTAGTCTCAGAGGAGTTCTCCGGAAACGAACGCGGCGGCGGGGGCGGCGGAACCCGGTCAAAAACATAGTATCCGCAAAACTTCGTTTTGGCGGATACAATAATGTTTTACTTGTACCTTGTTTGAATATATACTTAATTATTGGAGTAAGGTGGTGCAAAATACTTCCTCCTTTTCCTTTGCACCAGATTTCATGAGAAAAGAGATCGTTAGTTCAACTGCCCCTACAGAGGTATCCAAGACTAGTGCCAATGGTATTTAAATAATACAAGGTGCCTATATATCATCACGCAAAAAAAAGCACCTTCTTTTTGGTAGATTTTTATGTATAATAATACAGACTTGCACCTGGCACTAATATGGACAATTTATTCTTTGTCTACCATACTGTTACACAGAGGAAAATCTTCTTTACTTAGAATTGTTTAGGACCCTACAGCTTGTACTGCAACCCCAACATCTCCAGAATATAATATAGACATCCTTGGGGGCTGCCACTTAGGTTATTGTAGCTTAGTATAGATGTGTATTTATACCTGACACTGTTGGTGCCAGCCCTCCATGTCCTGACAGTCCGCTATCTCTCGGTGAACTTCTCCGAGACAGTGCTGGATGTACCTCCAGCTCAGGTCCACAGCACAGCTGTTTATCCAGTTATGGTTAATAGAAATGGTGTCCTCCTTCAATAAAAAATTATTTCTCATTAACAGTGAAAGTCACAACACAGGCATGCATGCAGATTATCTATCTGATTTAGGTATACCTGTACTATATTACCAATGCTGTGTGTGTGTGTTTGTGCATGTGTGTTTGTGTGTATAATGATCTGCAAGAGTTGTGAACATACTGACCAGGTTGAAGACTTGATGGTGCCAGCCACTGGGTACATATATGACCTCTCCCGCATTCTGGTGTGTGTTTGAGTGTATAATGATCTGCAACAGTTGTGAACATCCTAACCAGATTGAAAACTTAATGGTGCTGACCACTGGGTACACATAAGACCTCTCCAGCAATCTTGTGTGTGTGTGTGTGTGTGTTTGTGTGTATATTATCTGCAACAGTTGTGAACATCCTAACCAGATTGAAAACTTAATGGTGCCGACCACTGGGTACACATAAGACCTCTCCAGCATTCTGGTGTGTGCCTGTTTGTGTGTATAATAATCTGCAAGAGTTGTGAACATACTGACCAGATTAAAGACTTGATGATGCCAGCCACTGGGTACATATATAACCTCTCCAGCCTTCTGGTCAATCACAAAGTGCTGGCAGTTTTTGTATTTCTCAGAGATAGAGGCAGATCGTGGATTGCTGTCCGTCAGATCAAATAACAACTGACCATACTTGTCCTTCAGTTTCTCTTCTTCACCTAACAAAAAATAAAATATTTTAGTAAATTATAAGGTTCACAAGATCATACTGTTTGCACAGCCATGTGTAAAAGCTAATTTACACATTTTGCCTTTAATAAAAATATCTATACCAAGAAGGTAAAGAAACCATTAAAAGATGCTGAGAATACTTGACAACCCCACATTTCAAGTTTGACTGAAATTATAATTGTTATAATTATAATTTTACAACATATTCAATTTTTGAATTGATATAAAGCATGTTTATTTTAATGTATTAAAATAAAAACCCACACCCACCCACACACACACACACACATACACACACACATATATACACACGTATTTTTGTATTGATTACCTTTTTCAGAAAAGGACAATACATGTATAGCTGTCTGTAACACTTGCAAATATGCAAAATATGTGTTGTATAATATGCAAGCTAAAACACCAGGCCAATTTATGAAATAGCATTTACGATAATGACTAACAGATGTATATATTGATGTGTATTTAGATCTTGAGATGTCAGCACAGTTTACCTGGAGGGATCAGGATCCAGCGTTTTCTGCCACAAATGTTTGCTGACCAACTGTAGGAACGGAACACATCAGCGTGGAATGGTGTCCTGAAAAAACAGTTAACATCTGATAAAAATATGTGATACCAATTAAAAATAAATCATCGAATACAGCTGAATAATAATACAACACAAAATGAACACCACTATTTTGTCCCCAAAACAGCAATCATTTCTTGTGAGTAGATGCAGGACTTTATATTTATAAATCTAAAAATACTTAAAATTCCTTAATAGAATAATAGTATTGTTATTAATTTGTGTAACTTTTTCTGCATCTCACCTGTGTTGCAGATTTCTAAAATGAATATGACTAGTCATTTCTGATAACTTAAGGGAGAACATAATTTTGGGCCATAATACTCTCAGGTGCTGTTATGAAATTTTATTGCCCAGCAAAGTCTAAGTCTACATTCTTGAAAGTTAGACTCAAATTCAGACTTTAGTCAAAGTCTAGACTCCCATCTTACATCAGTGAGTGACACATTCATAATTAATATCCCAATAAATACAGAAGCAGATCCAGGGGGGTCTGGACCTTTACAATCACAGTAATCTTTTTTAAGGGTTTCAGACCAATATTTATGGCCTGGACCCCTGGTTATCTTGAATCAGAGACCTTTTCAGGTTTTGTCATTAATCCTCTGTGGTTTTTAGACATGTAATATTTAGATTTAGACAAAGTGTGATCATACACTACCATGTCCCCTTGGGTCCCATGTAGACAAATCTGTAATCATCACTGCTGTCATGTCTCTGGTCCCAAAACTCATTCAGCCAATCAGATTGGAAGTACAAAGGGACCTTATAGGCCTTATACTTCGGAAAAGCTCTACATGTAAAAGAGAAGAAAATTTCAGTTATATTTTTGTTTACCTTTTTGCCTCTGGCAGGAGGGTATGCATTCATACACATTTGTGTGTCTGTGTGTTTGTTCACATGAAATCATGAGTCATGCATTCATGAATCGAAACAGAATCTCATGAGATTTTCAGGAATATTCAAGGAATATTCACAAATGCGCAGTCACTTATGCATTGACGAACCTGGGTATAAGGGCCAAATAAGTGAATGTACACACAGTTTTCTGAGCATCCCACCATAGGGACCCCTCACATGGTGGAGGCTTGCATTCCTAAGAATGCATTTTTCTAGTTTCGTATGATATTAACAATCTTTTACATACATCTTAACTATTGTACTTGTACTCCTTCTCTTTGAAGTACTATATATAGAAGTATTAGAAAGCAGGAATGAACTCACATTACTCATGCTAATTCCTGATGAATTCTGGTAATACAATTCATGTTTATAAAATAAGACGTCATGAGAGAGTAGCTCTCTTTTCATATTGTTATGGTTATGAGAGCACTTGATGTTCAAAATTATACTTGATGTTCAAAATGATAAGTTTACTTATAGTAACACAAGCATAATTTCACAGCACATTGATAGCATTTTGATATTGGTGTTGCCAAACAAAACAAAGCAGGAAATAGTAGGTATTTTGAAGAATAGGAAGGAAAAGACAAAATAATTAGGAAAATGTGTGGTTAATAACAGCCTGTAAGAATTTCATACTGATTTTTAAAATATTAACTTTCAGTTACACTCCTCATAATAGTAAAGATTATGTTTGAGTGTCTGGATTAATAACAACAAGCAAATTTGTGGAATGCATGTCCCCTGCTTCTTCCTCTTGTCCCCTACTTGCCCTATCAATATATTTTAGTTTTAATTGTTCCCTGAAGATGTCTCCACATGTCAAAGTGGCTGTGTTTTAGTTTTCACTGCCACCCTGAAGATGTCTCCACATGTCATAATTTTGGTTGTGAATTTGTTTTTGAGCTGCTGATGACAAATTTTCAGACAGACACCAATCCCAACCAAGGTATGCATGAGAGCAATCACTGACCCAAATTTGAATGAAATTGGATATTTAGGAAAGCAATCACACTGAAACGAAACCTGACAGACAGACAGACAGGAAGAGAGACAGACAGGCAGATGTACAGACAGACAAAAATCAATGTTCTTCATTCTGAGGAAGCGGGGAACAATACTAGTAAAGTATTGATACATGATGGTAAAGATTAAGTTTTGAGCCACTGAACACATCTGACCACACCTTACCTTGTGAAGTGCCAGTCCTTGAGGTATAGGTAGGGGTCATATAAGGGGTGACCTCTGTCTATCAGGTTCTGCCAGTAGGTGGCATACTTAGTCATACTCATGTCTTGCTTGGGGTGAGATGAAAACATTTCCTGTTGGCAGTCTGCCACGGGGACTGTTGCTGAACCTGAAATGGCAATACAGTATTTAAGATGTCAATCAGATTCACATTGAGGTCAAGTATTCAAATCAAATAATATAAACATATAACACATTAGCCTACACAAAATTGTGACTATATTATAATCCCACAGATTTTTTGCCAGAAGTCTTGCGGGGTTTCAACATGTTAGCTGCAGTTCAAATTTTCAGTTTCTCCTAACCATATATACATTTGGAAAATGCAACCCTACAATAAGCTGTATGAATCATCAATACTAATATAATCATGTTCTAATATTTACAATGTTTTTATTTAAAAGTAATAACAAGGGACCCATGGGTCACGGCACTCAGCTGAAGTTTGAAATTTTCGCAAATGCAAAATATGCAAAATATTCTATTGTAATGTTTTTCATTTATTTAAGAATATGAGAAGCTAAGAGGAAAGGGGCCCTCCTACTTGGTTACAGTAAAGTTCTAAATATATGATTGCAAACTAATACTCTGACAAGACTGTCATGAAGAAAAACAGGTAAAGTTTTGAGATACTGTCATGCATATAAAATTTACAGATGGACAGGCAAGTGGACAGAATGGACTAATACCTTTATTTCACTTTCAAGGGAATAATGCATTTAAGTTTATAGATAAGCCTATTTTTTAGCATTTCCACTTTTTCCATTAAAAGTTTTTATCAGAATCATTTTTTTACAAGTTTTATAAGTTTTATAAATTTTTAATAAAAAAATGAAATATAAGTTAAAATATTAGAATTGTTGCAAAAGTTACAATCATTATATATCCAGAGTAAAAAACTGAAAATATATGTTAAAATATTAGAATTGCTGCAAAAGTTGCAATCATTATATATCCAGAGTGTAGCTCATATAGTGTCATATTATGCATACACATATATTTTATTATTTTTAAATCACAAATGTTTAAGCTGAATTTAAAAGAAAATAATGACACAACATGGCATCTACAAGGTTATTCCTTGAATCACTAATGAAAAGTTTTACACATTGGAGTTTTCAGTACATGCTTAATTTTATTCACCGAGATAAAATAAAAGATTCAGTAAATTTGATAAAATAAAACATCTTTTCAAATAAAGTATACACACTGTTGGTTGAATGATTGACAAACAATATCATTGTGCTAATTACTGTCTCAGCTTTAATTTATTACTGGAATTAATAGTCAATTTCACACCTGGTGAAGTTTTTACTCTTCTGAAGTAAGGAATTACCTATCTGATTAACATCCACACTTTCATAGCAATACACCACTTTGTGGACACAATTAAATGTGCACTTAAATCATTGTAACCACGGTGGTACAATACAAAATCTTAAATGTAGCATAGCCTAGAAAAAGAATGAATCAAATACAGAAAATAATAACATTCATCAAGTTTGTGCACAATCTGGGGCGAAGGGGGGGGGGGAGTGCAGGGCAGAGGGGAAGCCTGCTGGTAGTGGCCAAGCTGAGCCAAGGCAAGCTGCCCGGGGTAGGTTACATAATGCAAGTGAAGGCTGTACTACTAGGTTGGCTAGATGTAAACAACACTTGACATGGTGTATGAAAACTTGAATAAAAGCTACTATTTATGCTAATAACTTGAAAAATTTGCAAAATTTAGATCTAATTTTTGGTAAACAATTGAATCTTGATTAAATAATGTTATATTCCTGAAAAAAAGTCTCTAGCTTCAGCAATTCTCATGTTAGGTGAGTAAATATATTTCCTGATTTTTTAAAAATTGCATTATATTTTGGCCCATAACTTCAAAATAATACACAACACTGATCTAATTTTTTGTATGTTCATAGAAAATGTATGGAAAAATATGAATACTAAATATGTTAAAAAACAGATCAGTGGTTTTGATATTAGACAGCCTTGAAGTGTAACAATGGCTTGTTTTTATGGAAAACGGAAGTTTTTCCTTAATATCTCGAAGGAACGAAGTCCTAATGACCAAATTTTCGGTATGGTAGGAGATTTAGGGGACATCTAATGGTTTGCAAAATTTTGGAATCGTAGGTCCAACGGTTTCAAAACGTGCCCTGTTAACGGATGGACGGCCGGTCGGACAACGGACAATGGACCACGACTATAGCTCAGATGACTTACAGTCAGCTGAGCTAAAAATGTGAACTTTTCACATTTATGATTATTTTTTATTTAGCATTGTGTACAAGGAAATATTCTGCTGCTGTGGAACGGTTCATCTTATTTACCAGCCACCCATTATCACGGACATACGGACGCATGTGTTCATGTGAATTCCTATGGATGATATGGGATATACTCTTATTTAATAGAGTGGGCTCATACCAACCCAGCACTCAGTCAACTTAGTAATGCAATGCCCCAAATGAAATCAACAAGCATCATGATTCATGTGACATCACTTTGCTCTGTGACAGAGCGGCCGGTAATGAAATTGACAACAATGTTTGATCCTGAATGTGTGAAGTTTTCCAGCACGTGTGTACTTCTAAGGCATTGTACTTGAGAAATTTGGGAAAATAGAATGACTGTACACAGGAACAGTTTGGTATGTTGATAAAATGTGTGACCATTTATTAAAAATATTATGAAGCGGCATGCTGGATAATGCCTTTGCACTGGCCTTCCGGCAGTTACATCATCCCTTGGCCACTATGCTACCTTCAGGCCTATACAAAGGCAATACAGAACAGGTCCATTTAATAATATAAAATTATATGTATAACATGTTACATGTAAGTGTATGGAATGGATGCTCATACATATGCAAAAGCAAAAACAAATCTAAAAAAAGTCTCATGATATTGATACATTTATAAAAATGACAGCCTGGTGAAATGGATCTCTATTTCATTTTCATAAAATACTATGATTTATATGACAGTATAAATATAAAATAACATTTTCAAATGTCAGTTACATTACCAAAAGCTGTGGCCAGATACTGGAGATCTGGTTTTCCTTCTGGAGTCGGCCATTCCTTTCTACTTCTCCAATCGGCAGTCACAAAAGGACCCAGGACACAAGGCTTGTTTGGTAACAAATATCTCTCAAAGAACTCTTGATAACTCAGAGGTTGACTGATGTAGTCAATGCCTGATATATTATTGTAGACTTCCGACCTCAGCTCTGACAGGTGACTGTGGCTGCCATCATGAATTTTGTTGAGCCATGAACTGCAAACTGATGGAGCATCTTCAGACATATTGCTGATTTAGAAGATCTGGAGAAAAAAACAGTTGTAATCAAAACTGATTTTAAAAGTATGAAAGAATGATACATTTTTGAAAAATAAATAATATACATAGACCATGAAGCTTGTGTTAAAAATAAAGGCTATTTTCAAACTGAGGCCTACACTTAAAGTCACCTATTCTAATTCACCTACCTTAACAGAAGAAGTTTTGTGATTTCTCACTTACTCTATGTACATATTAATGAACTCTGGGTTATTCCTGTAATGAAGATTTCTTATAACGGCTCTCTCTATGATGGATGAATGAGCTTGTATCTACAAGCTGTTTGTAAACACAGCAATGTTGACTAACAGAAGCACCATATGTTACCTAAGGTGGTTGGTTGCATATATTTGCAGATCTTGAACTTAGGTCATAAGTTAGAAAACGCACTTTGCAAATTTTTTTCTGATCTAAGATTAATGTCCTTGGAGAATGTGTTTTGAAAATCTGGTAGCTCCCCCCCCCCCCAACATCATTAGCACATGGATATAAACAAAAAGAACAGCTTGTGGGGGTCAGGATTTTCTGGCCTTTTTATATGAAAGGTTAAAGGGTGTATCTTAAGGTAATAGATGTCAGATATGGGAATAGACCCCTTTAAGGTCTTGATATAATCAAAAAGTCATAAAATGTTCATTTGTTTAGAAAATCTGTTTGCTTTACTAAGTCATGATTATACCCACCTTATCACCAAAAAAAAACAATTTATAGTCCGTTCCAGCACCCATGTCCACCTGTTTTTTCGAGTTTATCTCTACATAAGACAAACTTGCAAATCAAAATTTGCACCAATGGCATAAAAAGGCAAAAGCGTAATTTTTGGTACCTTACCTACTCAAAATATAAATATTATTCACTTTACGGCCTGGTTGACATATCTCATATATATCCGCGGTTCATGGCGTCCCTAATAAGTGGCCATTGTTTATCCTCCTTGTATAAAGTAATGTTACGTAACAGTGAAGCGCGTGCATGCGGAGAATACAAGTCTCGCTGTAAACAGGGGTCGGCAGCTCTTGATTATTGGTCCCATGAATATGGGCGCCTCTTTAGTACGTCACGTCTATTATGACGTCATCACTAATCCCTGATATGCCCATTTCACAGATTAGTGGCAGGATGTCGCTATAGAATAGACTTGTTACTCATAAAATGGTTTTAAATTGTTTACAGGAAAATGTCATAAGGTACGCTATTATTTCCATAATAGTTAATTACGCTTTTTCCTCTTTCTGCCCTAAGATTAAAAAGTTTGGACTTTCTTTGATTATCAAAAAAATAATCACGAAAAAACAGGTGGACAGGGGTGCTGGAACGGACTTTAGTAATTACATGGTGTTCTGAAGAAGGGTTCCATCAAATCAGCTATCAGTACATTGCTCTGCAAGTTCAATAATGTTAATACAGAAGTAATAAAAATGTAATAACATATATTGGTCAATAAAATATTGTATGCATTATATATATGATATATCAACTAGTCATTTTTTTATTTTTGCATTAATGTGGGCTAACTTTTAAAATTATTATTATTTTCAATATTTAAAAAAAAATTAATAAATCAAAATTTAAAACATAAGACGTTGAATCATTATCTTAAATACCTTATTTCAAGCCTCAAAAATATGACATCTAATACGTTCACCCTGTGAAAATTTGATTTTTATGTGTTTCTGGCCAAAAAAGGGAGGGGGGGGATGACTTGGCTGTGAACTTGTCTGAAATATTTAGGTACGATATACTACCACTAGAGGTCTCCACTTGAAGAGCCTCCGAATGTTTGAAATTCTCATTCTCGTGTTCACAGCAGACTCTTACCAGTAGCATGGTGTATTCAGTCTAGGAGTCAACCATCGTTCCGTGACCAAGCCATCAAGAGAGAAGAATGACTGTAACTCGCTGTTTTTGTCAGAACTCGCACACAGCACGGCCAAGCACCAACGAGATCGTAAATACGCCAACAAATCTTGGTATGGATTAAAACTTGACGTAGGGAGTCGGATGCCGGATATCCCGCAGGATCCCTCATTGATTGTACCTATACCTATGACACTATATATATATATATATATATATATATATATATATATATATATATATATATATATATATATATATATATATATATTAGAGTATACATCATGGTACAATACAACAAGCATGGCACTGAGCACTGAGCACGAGCATGGCTCGTTATTAGCTTTTCCCCGAATTATGACATACCTTAGTGTAAAGTCAAGTATCATGACCAATTATTGGGCAAAGAGAATATGAATTGATGAACATGGTAATGGTAAATGAAGATAAAGACGTGAGAAATAAGTCTGTCATATGGGTTAAAACGTAGGTAAAAAGTGGAAAATGGGTTGCATAAATGTATGTATGTACATACACACACACACACACACACATATATATATATATATAATTTGTGGGATTAAGCATTTCATGAAAATGCCAGTTAAAACTGGGAAGCGCGGTGTTAGCTGTAACATGTTCCTCCCCCCCCCCCCCCCCCCCCGCCTCATAAAATATACAAGATAATGTTTCTATTTTGTAATTACGAACTTCAAGAACAACCTTTAATCATCTCTAGGAACAACGAAAATGAAAGGTCACATATTTTATTCTTACGATATACCTGGATGAACATGTAAACAATAACAAATGCTCCAGATACTTCTTTTTGTTTTTCACTTTTAGTAGTATCTGAATAGCATAAATATTAATTTCACGTTTAATATCCAATTGATTCTTTTTCATCATCGATACCACCTTTATTTATTCTCTCAATCAACAGATGTGTTTTTTTTTTATTAACATACGTATTCTCAATTTCAGACTATATATTCAAATGAAAATACAAGTCATGCAACACACATTTAATTTACAATATCAGTATGTGTTATCAACTGTGCATTTATCTTTGCGTTCATCTGTGCCTTAAAAACTGAATGTGTAACGATACTGATATAAATATTAATAAGTATAGTATTTCTGTTCAGCCCATTTGATATTTTATATCCCTTCACCAAATGTTTCAAACCTATGCTTACTCTTAACGCACGATTTATAACAGACCAATCCGGTTTTACTAGTCGACAGAAAAAAAGCACATGGAAAACATCATCGCGAACTCCATACAAATATGTTTTGAATTTATATCCCATTTTGCTTGTTTAGCGCTGAATGGGATTAAGTTGCGTAATAATTTATAATTAAATAAAAAAAAATTTTTTAAAATATAAAGAAGTGGTTCTCAGTCACTTTTTTTCATAAATAAGTGTTGGCGGGCGAATTTTTACCTTTTTTTTTTTGTTTCGGTAAAAATGTCATATGATAAGGGAAAAGCATGATAATAACAAATTTTGTTTAGCTAAAGAGGTAAAAGCACTAAATAACAAAGGAAAATTTAGCAAATTTGTATCAATTTATCTTTTTGAAAGATGAAAATCAAAATAAAAATGTTTGATGCGGGGGTAAAAATTGACGCGCGTGGTGCCTGAGAACTAAACCTTTATTTTTATTTATTTTTTTTAATTCTGCAATGTTTCGGTAAGGACATTTTCGACGTTTACTTTAAAAACAGTAATTAATGGTATTATATAATCTATTTCAAAAGTTTTCTTCAAATTTGTTTGTAAAACGAAATGTTTTATTTATCAATAAATCATAGAAAACTTGTTGTTTTTTGTTTACCAGTGGTTACAATTTCATTACCAGTAAATATTGATATTTCTTTTCATAATTTTAGAGTTTCCGACCTCTATATTAATGTATTTAAATATTAATTTCAAAATGTTTCTATGAATAGGAATTTCAATTATCCAGTTTCTAGTGTCCTTAAGTCTCCTCATTACTTCTTTCTCTGAACTGAACTTTGAATTTATTATAAAATCATGGATGTGTTATATTTGCACTATGAAGGGGTCTCCTTTATAAAAATTGTGTATATTTCCTAAAAACTGGCATAATATTTTCCTGATGTCATTTTACTCAATGAAAGTATAATGTTTTGCAGTTATTATAACTTAAAATCATCTGTCTATAACTGCATGGACAGGTTGATAACACCTATGGGGTCCCTTGTTACACGGGAATTAAGATAAAGTAAATGTGTTTGATAGAGTTAGCTATCAACGTTGTCAGTGGGCATTATTTGAGCACAATGTGGGGCTCAGAGGCGAAATCAAATGAATGTGATAACGTTATATATTAATAGGGTACAATGCTTAACAAAAATGAGGAAGAAACAGTTAGAAACCGTATGCTCCTGTGGTATGGGTTAACCATCTCTGAACACATAGTGTGATCTATTCTGCTAGCCTAGTTGTCTCCGTCACAAGTTACAAACTAGATATCTGTATCCCAACGCATGCATGCCTCCACCATGTGGGTGTCTCTATATTGGGATGCTCCCTAAGACCCTAGCCAACGTTCAAAAAACGCTGTGCGAAAATTGAAATCCCAGCGCTGATGTTTATACTTTGAGCTGCCGATGTGCACAAGCAAGATAACCATTGGACGTCACTCCGAGGTGCAAGGCGCACGAATGTGACCTGAACAGGTGGCCAGGCCACACACTACACGGCGCCTGAGGCGGGACCTTGTCTGCCTTCAATTATTTTTTTTGCCTTTACTCCCAGGTTCATTCATTGATAAGTGACTGTACATCTGTGAATATTCCTTGATGACGCTCAAGATTCCGGAGGACATGCTAGATCAACTCCAATGTAAAAAAATTCTCCCCTGACCCAGTCCCGAAATGTCCTGAAAATTCCATTCATGATTGCGAGAGTTATGTTAGACATCAGGCCCACCTACCACCCCTCGTATCTATATTGGGACTGACCCATTAGAAGGCTACCCCTATAATAAAGTAGGCTGTCCTATTCATCGGCAGAGGGGACCCGCTACGTTTCCTCTGGTGCCTGAAGGATCCAGATGTAGGCTGCTGAGCCCAACGTATGAGCGGCACTTAGTTAAGTCATTATAACGTGCTGGGGGGCTAAACGTTATATAATCGACATGAGGGGAAATTGCAGTAGCGGCCGCGATTGTTTCTGGCAACCTGTTTATTACGTTTAACTAAAAGACTGGCGTTATCTGTTTGGCAAAGTGATAACAACCGTTCAGAATTCGGACAAACCTTTCGGCCATTTGGTGATGTTAAACTTAAATTCCTGTATTGTTTAGTATTATTTATGGGAAAAATCCTAGAATGGTTCAAACAAACACATACGCACAAACACAATATCAAACACACAAACACACGAACGGGAATGAACGCACACCCTTCTGACAGAGGCAATAAAGTATACAAAAGCATCGCCATCGGTACAATTCTTGTGAGCACACTCCTTGCTATTCTAGCACTTGATCCACTCTTATGGAGAAGCAGATTGAGCGTAGCTACCTTAACAAACAATAACGGTACTAAACCACATACCTCTCCCCACAAACAAGACAGTACTAAACATCAGTGCACGTCGCGGGCTTCTTTTTTTTTCATTTACTAACTTTTTGTTGGTCAAAATGTCCCTTATACTGATTTTGACTTGGTTTGTCTCCTCCTTCAGGATTTTAGATTCAGGGCTACGAGTGTCAACACTGGATCATGCCGTTTCTTCCTGTTTTTCCTTTATTCTTCCTCCCGGGCTTACCTTTCTGAAGGGTCACAATGTCTTTGTGGTCACGAGTAGGTTTTTTAGTTAAACTGTCCGGTACTGGCGGTCGGTATAGCAACAGGTTCTGGAGCTACCGTCTACACAGTTTCCCCTTCTGCGGACGTACTTGACCTAGCTACATTTGTACCGCTTGACCAGTGGTACCACCAAGAGTGCAGGGTGAGAGCCCACCTCACGAATCGTTGGACAACCTAGAAGGAATTCCATACAAACCTGTCCCGTGCAAAGGCAGTTCACTTTCGAGGATAGACACTCGTCTTCATAAGAATCCTTTCCGTCATACATCGCAGTGTTAACAACCATGCCAGATTCCTATTGGCTGATACAACCGAAAGATAACAAGACCCGGATGGAGAAGAAGCAATAACTTCGCTGTTCAATATTATTCGCTGACTCCGCCATTTGGGGATAGTTGGAGACAAAATCTTACCCCCACAATGCACCGGCCTTTTAATTATATGTAGTTTTGTGGCAAGGACTTTACGAAATAAGTAATATTTTGTAAGCATGTGTATGTGGAATGTAAACAGAAGGTGTTTCCTTGAAATGTAACAAACTTTGATTTTAGAGTCTGACAGTTGAGACAAATAGTCTAGGTCAACCCACAGTGCCCAAACAGAAACAGTTTCGAGTAGAAAGTAGTAGGCGGAAGGGTATAACTCCTTTTAGTCGCCGTAGACTACTGTAACGTAGTGACTACTAAATTCAGAAAAAAAATATTAATTGGTCCCATAATGTCCATAGCTACTCCTGGGGCTGACCATTTTGCGGATAGCAATATATCTACTGATTTGTGCAAATGTAGTAGCCAAAGCTTTGCTTAGAGGACAGGATTTAGAGAACTTTAATTATATCTGTTCTGTCACGGATTTGGTATTTGCATGCGAGAATGTGTCAAAAACCTCTGAGAAATGGAAAGGTGTAAACCATGTCACACTCCCAGCCGAGTGGACAGAGAGGCAATCGTAGTATCAATGAATGAAAATATTCAGCATTATAAAGGAAACATAAAAATTTATACCCGTTTAAATTAAGAAAGAGCAGAACCAAGAAAATGAAGTCTCAAACGGAATATTGATGGTACCTAACTTTGTCTACAACGTGTGTTACAGACGGGGGCGTTAAAATGTAACATTCCTGAGTTGCGTCTTTCCTCGGTGATCACAGAATACTGAAACCCGGAGGTAACTTACGTACAATGTGACAAGGTGTAAGAAAATAGACCTACCTACCACCCCTCTTATTTAAAGTTGACTGGCCCATTAACAGGCTACACCTATGGTGAAGTAGACTGTCCTGGGGGTCAGGGCAGATGGCCCTACATTTATTCTTGGTGCACGAATGGTCCAGACGTGGGCCCAGCACTGCGTTTGGCTAATCGTAATCGGCAAAAGGGGGAAATCTTTTAGTACCCGCCGCGATTTTGATAGCTCCTTGACTATATTATTTAACTAATAGACTGACAGTATGTTTTTGCTTAGTAATAACAACCATTCCCAATAAGAACAGACCTTTCGGCCATCTGGTGATTTTAAACTTAAACTGCTGTGTAGTTCTATCCTATCCGTGGGTAAAATCCTATACAAAGGAACTGAAGGGCGAATAGTTGAAAGAAACATGTAAAGGTGTGAATAATCTCATTTTGTGAACACGAAGCAAATGATTCATATATCGCGGACTTAAAATAATACACGCTGAGCAGAATTCTGATATTGCGGGATACGGCATACGTGTTAATAACTTGTTTTAAACTTGTTAATCAAATAGAAACATACATCATGTTATAAGAAAACACATGCAGCCTTCATGGGAAAGTTTTGTATGTGTTGTGCCAGGGGACATCGAAAACCACATTGTTTGATTTGTATGTATGTTACGCCTAATCGCACTTAAAATTGTATCGGTTGATTACATTTTTTTTTAATCTGTGGCGGGGTAATTTGGGCCTCACTGCATTCGAGCCAAGATTGTTGATAAAGGAGAAACACAAACTCTGAAGCATTTAAGACTGAACACTCTCAGGTATAACAAGTTTAATATCAGATTTTATTTTATAGGTGTCCAAATGTGGTCGAGACTTCAGCGCTTTTGTAGGTGTTGTACATAAAAAAAATACAGCCACGTTTCCTCAATCCCGCTCTATGTCCACTCTCAAGTTGCTGTAAGCGATTTGCCACCGGCCGGTGTCTGGGTGGTATCCTCCCCGACCAACAGAGGAACCTTCCTGGGTGAACGTTACACGGAATGTTGGTCCGCTGGTTTGGGTACGTCCGTATGTTTGAGTTGACCCATAAGCGTCAAAGATACTGCGTGACACCCTCACGAACTCTGGGTCGTCGTTCGGATTGTCTCGGTTACCGTTGAAAATCTTATCTGACGTAATGCCGTCCTGATACCTGGATTATTCACACTTGATAAATTATCTGTACATGTATGAGGGAAACAAAGTAATTCTACATGCATGCACATGGTGATCATTTTGTTACTCGCGTTCTGCAGGCAGATGCTGATTCTAATACTGCATGTGTAAAAGGACGGGTTAAGAGGTTATGAAGGGGGCGCGCGCCATCTTTGTCGAACCAAAAATCTGGGGAAAAGAACAGTAGACGATAAAGACGTCTCTGGTAAAGCTAGGGGTAGAAACAGGAGCCAGTGCCGGGAGAGCGTAATTTTTCACGGTCGGTCCCTACCAAGGGGGAGCGCTGTGCAGGCCAAATGAGAAAGCCGTGCCTAACAGCCGCCGTGAATCACTTACAAACGAATGCACCTTTTGGGATTCCTTGGTGACATGACTAAGAAATGGGGACTATATTACACTCAGGGCCCGCAAGTGCAAAAGATACCGGGCCTGGTTATCACCTGGGCATAAAATGATGAGAATCGTGTGCTACTGCCCTGTCATGTGGTCCCAAACGGCAATGGAATTCTGCATATTTAATTACTCAGTTCAACTGGCATTAGAAGTTTGAGGCGCGTACTTCCAATAAAAAGCATATGTAATTAAAGAACAGTATACGCTTTATACCGAAACGCAGATTTTGGATCTGTATAGTGTGGTTTTCATCTCTGTATTTCTGCGTGCAAATTATATATATAGTTTTCTAGCAATCGCGCATACTTTTGGCCTGTGCCTGGCCGTTGAGGTCCCCTTTTACCAAGAAATATCCGCTCTTGGTGCTTGGTTTTATATTCGCGGTGTTTTCCTATTCCCCAGTCACTGATTTAAAAGGAGCCTGAAATTTGAAAACACCCGCCCCTTTATTGGTGTCAAAATGAACACTATCAAATATTCCTGGAAAAAAAACACATGGATATTATATTAGATATTGGGTGGGTCTGAAATTCGATAGAGCTGGTGCGCTCATAGGTATAAATCGTCCCTGTGATTTCGGAAAAGATTAAACATATTCCTTTGATATACTACGCGCAAATAAAGATCACTGAATGTGCACTAGCTCCGTTATTAATGGAATGGCAGGTCAGCGTTTCGAGAGGACAGGAGCCCTCATAGACCCAAATCATCCCTGTGAATTTGAGAAAAAAAATGAAAAGTATTGTCTTTTAGATACAGAATATCACAGGTTGTACCCTGGCTGTCATAATTCACTTCTGCTCTCTGTGAATCTATAGGCCTCTAACCATCATAAACACCAATCATCCCATGAATTTGAGAAAGGTCAAATGTATGCTGTTTGCGATGCTGTATGCGAAAGATCGCATCACTGACGGACGGACGGAAGGACATGCGGAGGAACAAGGCGATACCTTATTTATAGTCCACGAACCAATCCTTCCAAAAAAGACTGTCCCTAAGAAGATTTACATACTATAGAAGGTTGGCCCATATATAAATGATTAATAAGTTAAAAGGGTTGATGACTGCAAACCATGACAAACCGTTCTGGTTCCAGGCTGTTCTTCCAGCTGGCAAAAGTGACGGCCATGTTGTTGAGGTTGATTCTGTCATTCTGGGTCAGGTAGTGCGTCCTCACGTTGGAGATTGACCAGTACCCGGATGTTTCTCCCGCTGACGCCTGTGACAGATCCGGGAAAAACACACCGGCTGTCCCGATAACCTACGACCAAATTTAAAGTATAATTTAGACCCAAAAAGGTTGTTTTGACTCCCCGCATAAAAACCCCCATTTATTTTGATTTATAGTGGAAATTTACCGATTTTGAGCTCCAGCCGTTCGGTCACTTCTGTCAAGATATTAAATCGTTTTGTTTTTTTTTTGGTTTTGTTCTTAAGTTTCTCTAGCTGTTCTTACCTGTCCCCTGATAATATGATTTTTTTCGAAATATAAAATGAGGTAAAAGAAAAAAAATTTGCCTTCCAGCACTGATTTACGGAAAATGTGTCTCACTTAATATGAAAAAAAAAAAAACGAATCTGGCGACACATGACCATCAGAACTAAAGGCACTCTGTCTACAATCGTGCATCGTCCAAGCCACTAAACTGAAAACGGCAGCCCAGAGATATGGCAGCTCGATATGCATATCATATGGATGGAGCCCTAACAAACCTACCTTAACAGTCCAGACTCATATTCCCTGCGTATATTATACAACGTGCAATGCCATGTCATTCCAATGTTTGATTTTCTTTGTATCATAGGGTAGGGGATGGCACACAAAATGGACAATCTCACAAGTATACAAGTATATAGTATATGATTTGGATGTCCAAAATATGTTTAAAGACAGTTTTATAAAGAGAAATTTTATTGAAGATTTATGGTAATGTAAAAGATAATGAAAAAGCTAAACTAAGAATGTATAGAAGTAATCGTACCTCGGCATTTCCGGAGCTATCAATGAACAGCGCCGTATTTTCGTCCACACCAATCCCTCTGGTGACGCCATTAGGGCGCCCTCTGGTGTCGGAAATCAAACGAATGAGGCGTCCCTCCCGTCCGCGCTCACTGTGGGATATTCAAATACGTTAATATTTTGGTTTTATCATTTCGATGCTGTTCGTACATATATTACACACAGAAGAATGAAGGTACTGCATAAAAATGGAAAGTGAGCAAAAGTCATATATGATTTATAATCCACATTGTCACGATCTCGTTAAAAGGTAACGAACATGGATATCCTTTCCAATAACGCATTTTTTTTGTTCTTGTAACTGATTGGGGTTCATTGGACATTTATTCCATAAAGATGGATCTAAACGCCAAATGCAATTACATTGTAAATTGGCAGAGTTATTTTAGGATGATATTATCCAAACGGTTTGGGCGAGTTTCAGAAAGAAAATGGGATCAGATATCCGATATATTAGAATACATTATAAAAAATCATGTACATGCAGCGATATCAATATAGACAAAATATTTAGATAATATCTTACTAGTAAGGTTCTGCTTTCTTTACTAAGATAAACTGAAATATGGATTTTTATAAGCGTAGATTACCTGAAGTGTGTATCAGAAATAAACCCCTGCAGTACCCGTATACCACCCGCAGGGTTATACTCGAGATCGTCTCTTGTCGGGGCCGGATAAGGATAAGCTCCGTATCGGAGAGCGTGCCAGCTCATGCCACCTGGCGGTGATGATTTATACTACTACAGATAAACTTTTGTCATCATAATTGTATAAATTGCATGAACATGAACATGGTAATATATTATTTATACATTATTGACTAATATATGATGTGCTTTTGTCGTTGGTAGCATTTAATGCCCTGCTATATAATACTGTGCTATAATTAAAAAAAATATATATATAGTTCTAATATATATTGAAAAATTGTATAATATATTATTATATTACACTTTAATACATACATATTTTAAGACAATATACATTTAAAACATAAGATATATTATGAGATATTACATAACATAATAAAGTACTCTTCTTGATAATACAATATAGATATATTTTTAAACTAAATGATATTGCGTTCTCTTATATGTGTTGTTCTTCATACCTGATAAGAAACGGAACTAAAAACGTAACTCGTTTAGTCAAAAACTGAGGGGCACAGAACCTTTTTCAATGTTTTTATACATACCCATAATCATTGGGGCGGTGGGCAGACAAGCAGTGCCTGCACTGGAGCCACCGATAGTCCCACCGTTGTTAAACACGTTTTGTATTGCAACCAGAGCCGGGGAGGCAGTGGCTCCATTAAAGAATCTATTTTCGAGAAAAAAATATGAATAAATATCGGAAAGGATATTTAGAACTTACAATGGGTAGCACACAGAACGAATAACTGTCAGAAATTTTAGTAAATTTAACCTTATAATCGGGAGCTCACAGTATTAATAATATGAGGAAGATATTGCGGATTTATTTTCGAATACATACAGTATGAATAACTATCATGACGTTATATATTTATAAACAGTGATTCTAAAAGCGGTTGTGACAGTGACGACCGCTGTAGGAAAAATCACTCACGAGTTGATTATCCTGGACTGGTCACCACCACTGAAGAAGATACTATTCATCGAGTTGATTTGATTGACGACACTGGGGTCGCTGTTGGCGCCCGTGTTTCCCTCGTGGACTGGTATCCACTCGACAGCAGACGCCCCTAGGCTGAGAAAATGTTGAATGTACCAGTTTGCGCTGGACTCCGGCGTGCTTGAAGCAGCAGTAACCACCCCGATCCGTGCTTGGTTACCTCCCTGTAAGGTCAAAGGTCACTTTATCCATTAAAAAAAAATTAAATATATCACGTCATTATGGATAACAAAAGTGTCTATTTGTCCATTTTGACTTTCTAGTTGTTAAAATGATTACTAAAATTTAAAAAAAATACTAAAATGTTGATTTCCATGAAATGTTCATTAGAATATGGAATATGGGCTAGGGAGGACATTTTTGTTCCCTCGCTCGGTGGAAAGGGGGACATTGATTTGGGTTTTTCTGTCTGTCCCTCAGTCGGTCCCTCTGTCTGTCTGTCTGTCTTTCTGTTTGTCCGTCCAAAGGGGTTTCGTTTCTGTGCGACAACTTTCCTAAATATTATCCAATTTCATTCAAATTTGGGTATCTGATCGCTCTCATGCATACCTTGGTGGGAAAGGTTTTGAAGTGTCTATCTGAAGACTTTCTGTCTATCAGTTTCACTACTTTCAGACTTTTACTTATCGAAGTAAGTTCTCATGCTTTTTTAGTACTTTTATTTTCTCTTTATCTCTTATTTTAAATTTTAACTTAAATTATGCATGGAATTGTAAGGCGCCCCTGAGCAACACTGAGTTTTGGAAGGTGGCGCGGTATTAAGTAAATAAATTATAATTATTATTATTATTATTATTATTATTATTATTCCATACAAAACTCCGCGCTATACGAAATTTAATGAGAAACACACACACATACACACATACATATATATAAGAGAAAGAAAAAGAAGAAAAGGAGACACAAAATAAGTATTCCATGTATTTTGAATCACCCCGAGATATTTTTGTTTGACGTAAGCGTTACGTCATTAATATAGGTGAGAATGATATAATTAGGATAAGCTTTTTGAGGATAGTACACCTACCGAAACTTCGACGAAGCCGAGCCAGACTGGAACATTATTGTCATCTATACGTCCTCCCATCAAGACCAGCCGCTGAGCCGTGGCTGCCGCCAGCACTGAAAGTACCAACACACCCTGCATCGTCCTCATCAGGTCGCCATATACTTACTAAGACTGCTAGTGCCACCAGGTGACGTATATATGAACCTAACAGCCTGGGAGCTGACACATGGTGAAAACATTTTTTCTGATAATAACAGACACCAGACACACGTATGATAGTGCATGTAAGGTATATTGCTCAGTTTACCTCCGACGTATCCTTTATTGGAACATCTTTGAATAAGTTCGTAACACTTGATCCTGGACATAGATGGCGCTGTCTGCCGGCCTCTCACGCTGTAGGTCAGAGTGACCTATATCCAGGTCATGTCGGTGCGGTTTGTGGCATCAAAACTGAACAGGACAGTGAAGTGTGCAGCGCGGCAGAACATTTCAAACTCGCACATTTGAAGGTACATACGTTATTTATAGAAGATGGGTGACAGGGTAAATTGAATTATAAAAAAGGCAGTGTTGTTCTTTTTGTTCATTTTAGAAGGGTTTGAAATCTTCGTGTTTTTCTGTGAAAATTTTTGACAGCTGGCCTCTGACAGGCTTTAGAAGTTAAACGAAATACACAACCTCATTTTCACTGGAACAAAACGGACAGAGGTTGAGTTTTTTTGTATAACTTGATGCCAAACAAAGAAAAAAACTTTTCTAGGCTTCAAACATTTGACCATATTTGGTAATATATTTTTGGGCTGGACATTCGTCCCTCTAGGTTAGAGGGACGTACGTATTTCCCAACCCTATATATTAATCATTAAAGGTGGACATGTTGGGTGCACTGGGAAAGTTTTTCTATCGAGTGTTTGGCAACATGTTAAACACAGATCTCAAGATAAACGCCTGTAATTTTATCTTAGTTCAGAAAAAGAGGAGGTTATGTATCTCATTTTTCTGCTAGAGACCACTTTCTGTAATGCAATGTAGTGCACCATAGATTTCGCCACAATCAGCACTGACACATTCAATCTCGTCAAACAGAACAAAAATTATGACTACCCCTGGGGGAATATACTATTAAAAGTCTCCTGTCTCCCATCATCTGGAACCAACATACTTTTCCTCATACGTTTAATGCCTTGTAACATCCTCTCCAATAATGTTACCTTTGTCCTTCACTACAGTTGGGTCAAGGAGGCAGGGTGTCAGTTAAGTGGCATTCAGCCAATCCACAGGCTGATAGCTAGTGGCTCCACCCACTTCCCTTATTGAGTAAAACTGCTGGACATACGACTGTCCGGTCTCTTTTGGACTAGACCAGTGGGCTCTATAGAAGGTTGTCCTCTGGGCAGGCAGGGTATGGCTTCTCATTCACCCTGGGGTTGCTTTTACGACAGTGTCTGCTACCCAGGTGAAGAGCCACCCACTTCCGAAGAGCAGTCATTCTACCTAGCCTGGTAGGTGTCTTTAACTTTCATTTATAGTTCAAACAATATTTGCAGTCCTGAAAAATTAAAGTTTTAGGCTCTAAATTTTATTCCAGTAAAACTGCTTTGTTTTATTTCTTTAAAAATTTGTATGCGTGCTGTCTAAGCCCGATTTCCCCCGAAGTAATAAGCATCTACAGCCTAACATTCTTTGCTGCCCTGCAATATTTAATGCCTGCTCACTCTTCGCGCCACAATATAGGCCGACCTCGACCGGACGCAGAAACAGGTGCTATGTGCTCCGAAACTGGACGGCCGAAGACCGGCACGATAGCAGTTAGCCGCCTGCAGCGACGAAACGTCTTGCACCGTTAATTGTTTCGTCGCTTCCCCATATGTAGAGATAAGTGATATTTGACCTAGATACGAACGGATTTTCAGGAAAAAGCATTTTTTTTTTTTAATTTCACGGATGGGGTGACATGTAAACTTCTTCACCATGGCAAAAGTGTCTTATTTTTATAACAACTGTAACATATTGGCAACTGTAAGTGCATCCAATTGATGGCGCTGTACGCAGGTAATTTTAACAATAGACCATGATTGAGGGGTTATTACAAAATAAAACGTGTATGTACAAAATCTCATCCCTATATAACGGACATCATTTCCTGCTCCTCGCACGACTTGGCTGTCAATTTACATCGTTCGTGAAAAAAATCCTGTATGCGGCCAGACATGCAACAAAAATGAATGAAAATTGTTTTATATACTGAATTAAAGTGGAACCTTTCTAGGTCATGGCGGATGATGTTAGAAGGTAAATTATTTATTAATTGAGCAGTTGGCTAAGTTTATTATTATCAGGCTTTAGGAAAAATGAAATTATATGCTTATTCATAAAGATCCGCGGCCAAGTTTTCGACAATGCACGTGGTGTCATTCACAGCTCAACAGAGTAATTTTTCAGAGATGCATAAGTGTTGCCAATCATATCCAGCAAAATACCGTGAACAGGTTTTGGGCTCATTCCCCTGTTTATATCTATACCCTCATGCATTTCCTGCAAATATTGCCCATAAAGCGAGAAAGATATTACCTGATGCAATTTCCCGTATCAATCTCAAATGAAAAAATAAATTCAGCAGGCCATCATCTTATAACTATGAGTGTTAGGCAAGCTCGTTTATTGTGTAAAATTTTACATGCATGGGACAGAGAAGTATCCAGGAGTCGCATACAGCATAGTCTTTAAGAAAGGGCTCACTTACAAATGTTTTTATTCTATGGTTAACTACGTTCTTGGTGGTCGTTGGAGGAATTTGTAGGACGTGACCTGTACCGTAAGGTACCGTAGGGAGACTTGGATGGACGTGGCTCCAGAACATGGGTCAGAACGTGGCACCTGGTTCATCAATGTGCACCTCGTGACACCCTAGAAGGAACTAATTTGAGGTGAAATTGCGTTTTGGCTCCCTGTGAGATGGGCCGAGATAAATCTTGTCGAAACAGCCGAACGTGGACAACTGTGCTAGGATACCATAGGAAAACGTTCGCACGATTCTTTTTAACGTTTTTTAAATGAAAGTTCGTGATTATTACGTCTCAGTGCCATAGCAGCACCGTAGATGAACGTGCAAATGCCGTTGGGAGAAGGTCACGCGGTTTTCAATTTCAATCACGTTCATTCCCCGACAACGTTCTGACCTGGAGTCTTTGACTCTCTGCGACTGGGATGTAACGCTAAACTTTAAGTTCCAAAGAATAAAGGTTTGATATTCAGAGAATGTGTTTCTCGATTCCCGATTTATATCGTTTTAAAAGATAAGAGCTTAACGTGTGTGACTTACTATTTTTCAACCAATTGTAACCAACCAACTTCATTTGTGCAGTTTAAAAAAAACCAGTTTAACTTATGCGTTAAAGGTCGTTTATTAAGCCGACATTTTAGTGTTTCCCTCCAGGAGCTCCTTGCCGTACTTTGCTGCTCTGCAGTAACGGGGGATCGTTCTGTAGCTGAAATGAGGCCAGCTCTGGATCTCTTGATAGAGGGCGTCACCGGGACATGAGGTACACCCGGCGTTCCGATGACCGAATAACTCGAACCCGCTTGTCAGCTTGTTCTACAAGATATTCAACATGAAGTTATATTCAGGATTAAGTCTCTGCAATTCTATATGTGGAGATAACCGCTTCCATGCAATCTTAATCTAATTTATCTAAGCTATGTATATCTGTATAATTCCATTCCGGCATAGGACTACGTGACAAGGCGGAAGCACGCGCTTCCACTTATTTGTATCCTGGTACATGGTGTTAACAGGGCCCGGTGACTACCGCATTTGCTGACTGGGAGGCAAAGGAAGTTACAAAGAGGACGATAAACGAATGAGGTTACAAAGTCGGTAGTACCAGCTGTCGTCCACAATCAATGATTCCTTGGGCAGCGGCGATGGCAGCCTGGTTTGGCCGAACCGAATTGAAGGTTCCCATAAACGAAACGGCAGCGGAGATGGAGTTGTAGCCGTACGTGTGTCCGCCGGTGGCGTCCCAACCACGGCCCTCGTAGACTCGCCCGTCACCGCCAACCAACCAGTTATACCCAATGTCGCTCCAGCCTGCGGGATGAACCATTAGATAGTTTACGATACAGTGTACCCTCGCTCGTTCGCCTTTACCACGACCACAGGAGTTACTGGCGGTAGATGAGGATGGCGTTGATTGAGGTTGCCGATTTGGGATAATTGCACAAGTTATATTTAGAAAAATATGATTTATTTAAAATCATATAAATAAAAGTAATAAAAGCTTTACAACCATGTCTGCGAATATGTGTACATACGTATACGCGTGAAAAATCGCACACATGATTTTGTAATTTTGTAAAACAGTGACCGTCAGTGTATTTGCGTATATGCGTGAAAATCTCATCATTTAAGATTTTTACGAAAACAATCTGCGTGAATTTAAGAATTCTCAACAGAATGACGTCAGTCCTTGCGGTACCTTTTCCGGCTTTTCTTTAAAAGGATCCTGCAGAGCTACATGTAGGCTGTACAAACGGGCAGTTCGGCAAATTCCGGCTTATACCCGGCATATATGAGGAGCAATTTACAAGCTTGTGAAACATAACCGTATAAGCTGATTTTGGTTTTGAGCTTTGTTCTTGTGCAGTATTCAGCTTGACCACAGGAAAAAAAAACATGATCAAACTCAATACATAGCAAATGTTCTTCAATTGTATACCTTACTGTGACTTATGGATTGCAATACTATGCTTCCTTTTAGATATCACTTTTGGCGTCTTAGCAAAAGGTCTATGAGGTCTATATATGATGTAACTAGAATACGGGTAGTCGACAAGCGACATCGTGTATCCGCCAAAATCTGAGTCGAATGGGTGAAGTGAGGCATCGATTGATTGGCAAGGGGAAACAGGTCAGGTGTGTTGCATATTAGCTTGGATGTCTGCAGCCGAAATGTGTATGTAGGTTGCGCCACCTAACACAAAATCCAGAAGGCTGTCCAAGCTGTATACATATGCAAAATTTTAGGCAGAAAAGTCAAACCACTACATGTGTACGAGTGATTTTATCCCACAGCAGAAAAACAGAAGGAATTGTGCTAAAATGGTGGTAAGTGGCGCCACCAATTTTGTGTATGATTAGGAGCTATGTGAGATCTAAACACATGCAACATTTCAGGGGGATATGTCCAACCAGTACTGAGATATTAGCCTGAATGTCTGCAGCGTTAACATGAATGTAGGTGGCGCATACCTGCCAAAACAATCGAGAAAGCTATCCAAGATGTATTAACACGCAAAATTTTTAGGCATATATAACTCAAGCATCAACAGAGATATGAGTGATTTTAGCCCACGGCAGACAAAAAGACGGACGCTGTGCAAAAATGGTTGCAGGTGGCCTCTCCAGTTTTGTGTATGATAAAGAGCTATGTGAGATCTATAAACATGCAAAATTTTGGCCCAATCGGTCAAACGGTTCCCGAGATATGAGCTTGGATGTCTGCAGCGTAAACTAGAATGTAGATTGCGCCACCTGTCATAAAATCAAGAAAACTGTCCAGGATGGTTAAAACAGCAAAATTTTAGGCAGATAAGAGCTTGGATGTCTGCAGCGTGAACGTGAATGTAGGTGGCGCCACCTGTCATAAAATCAAGAAAGCTATCCAGGTTGTATACGCTTTCCGAATTTCAGGTGAATTAGTTAAACCACTGCAGAGATATGAGCGATTTTAACCCAGGGCAGATGAAAAGATGGATACTGTGCAAACATGGTTGCAGGTGGCGCCACCATTTTTGTGTATGTTATAAAGCTATCCAGGAGCTACATTTATACAACATTTTTTTCCTGGTCGGTCAAACGGTTCCTGTGATATGTGGGTTTATGCATGGAAACAGATGCACAAATGGACGCTGGGCAGAGAGGAAAAGTTAGAGGTCAACGCAAACTGGTTCACCAGTTTACATATGACCCGATAATTGGTGTAAGTTTCGGAAAAATCCATCCAGTAGTCTCAGAGGGTTTCTCCGGAAAAGAACGCGGCGGCGGAGGCGGCGGAACCCGGTCAAAAACATAGTAGCCGCAAAACATCGTTTTGGCGGATACAAATATTTCACGTATATCTCGATATAATTTCTCGATTAATGGGTCGGTACTATATTTTCCAGTAAACTATATTTTTCTAATAGTGTATTCTAAATTTTACAATATCTAAGCAGAAACTCATGCTATGATAAGGGAAATTACAGGGGATGCTAACAAAAGCATCTCTCTGAATTCCGCATTTTTTCTACCATTTTAGGAACCAAAGAACCTATAACAACATTTACCGCTCAGATTGTAATTTTTTTCATATAGTTTTAATTATACAAAAGTCTTTGAAAATCTCAAATTTGCGTTAAGCATTTGAACCTGGTGGCTTTACAGCAAATTTATAAACACAAAGAGTGCACATTATATTGTTTCACATTTATGTGTATTCATAGATCTGTGTATTCATCTCTCTCTCTCTCTCTCTCTCTCTCTCTCTCTCTCTCTATATATATATATATATATATATATATATATATATATATATATTTATATAAACGAATGATAAAACGTTAAATCTAGATAAGTGATATCATCAAGAAGACATACCATTATTGTCCATATGGTAGTTTTGAATTCCGCGCATGCGCGACACACAGGAAGAGTAGTCATGGCAACCAGGATCCACAGTGTGGTGGACAAACAGGTAGCCGACGGGAGTCCTCATAGTAGTCCTGCTTCTCGGGGGTCGCGCTCCCCACTGAGACCTTGATACAACCTCCACATCCGCGCAGTTCCCGCCTGAAATGTAGAAATACGGCATCGGGGATATCTTGTTACTGTTTACGCCTTAAAAATATTATTCTCAGCGGGATAAAAGGTATATTTGTTTTTATTTACTATGGAAAAAGTTTTTGTTTATTCTTGACCATCGGAATTAAAAGCACTATACATTTGGAAGTAATGAAGACTGTTTTTTTAAATAATGTTTGTGGACTTGTAAAATAATGTAGCCGAGCTACTAATTCATACGTATGATTATCCATTTAAATAATTCATACTTATTTTACAGAATATTAATTCATACTGTTCTTGGAAATTAAAAAAAAAATGATTGTTTATAGCTCTATTTTATGGAATAAATAAATAGCATAGTTATAAATACCGGTAGATATTTCCAAAATGCTATCTGTTTTAAAATGACCTTACCTGAAAAGATTTTTCGGTCATTTTAAAGGAGACACACTGACATCAACAGTGAAAGTAAAGTACAGAGTTTTATGTGTTACCTCCTCCTCCTGAGCATGAACTGTCCGGCGCCGTCACAAGGTAATTCCCCGCCGCCCAGCCGTGCTATAAACGTGGTAGATAATCAAAATTACATAATTCTACCGCCACTCTATTATTCTTTTATTTTAATTTTTAATTTTTAGGAGGTTACCTTTTTATTTTCAATATTACTATTACTACTACTACTACTACTACTACTACTAATACTACTACTACTACTACTACTAATAATAATTATTATTATTAATAGAAGTAGTATAAGTATTATTATTATAAAAATAGTAATAATAATAATAATAATAATAATAATTGTTTCTTTTATTTTTATTACTAATAAAATTATTTTTTTATTTTCATTTTATTGTTATTAATAATAATAATAATAATAATAATAATAATAATAATAATAATAATAATAATAATAATATAATAATAATAATAATAATAATAATGACAATAATAATGATAATAATAATGATAATAATAATAATAATAATAATAATTATTATTATTATTATTATTATTATTATTATTATTATTTTTATCTGGTAATCCTTATACGAATAACTTATTGAAAATATTTAAATTCTTGCACCAAACACGCATAATATTATCCTTAACAATATTTTTTTTTAAGAGTTTGTGTGTTGGTGAGTGTGTGTGTGAATTTTATGGACATTGTTGCTGGTGTGTGTTTAATTCGTATTGCTTTAAATATAAACTTGAAAAAAGTATGTACACTATTAAGCCGAATGTTATTCATGCGGAATTTCCTACACAGAGTTTGTATTTTTACACAATTTTCCGGCTGTACATGAACAAGGTATATATTACCCGTCACCTACCCCGTCAGCGGCCGCTGGAAAGTTGAGTCTAAAAAACTGGTAGGTGGTTGAGCCGAGGTCACAGGTCAAGCGGAGAGCTGTGTAGTAGAAGCACTGACCCGGAGACGCCGAACCAATCACGTTACCGCATCCTGAAACGTAAAATAAGTGTTGGTTATAGCCAGTAAAGTGTTATGCATTATGTAAGGTTCTACGAGGCGTGTGTCATTCATAACATTCCCTCGGCCTCGCTTCGCGATTGCCATATATCTTCGGCCGGAATAGTGCGGGATTGGTTTTCCACAGGTAGAGTTGACATGGGCAGAGTAAACATGCAGGTGAATTTTCACTGGAGTGACTTTAAAACCATAAATCCTCCTTGTATACTAGTAGCTCATGGGGCTTTTATGTTGACAGATGATTAAATGCCCATTTATTTTTTTTTTTCACTTAAATGTCGATTTTCTGCAGTTGGAAATTAGTACCCGAGTCCGAAATGAATATTAGCTATCGAATGCCCGAGTTTTAATTTGGTATCCCTTTCACCCATAATCTCCTCAGATCTTAAAGCCAGCTATTAATCTACACTTTCTGTAGAATTTATATGCTATTTCTAACTTACTTTGAGTACATATTAATGAACTCTTAAGTAATTCCTTTTTAAGAAATGTTCTTATAACCCTTTTGACGGATGCATGTTTTTGTTTATTTACATGCTGTTAATAAACACGGTACATCTATCAATGTCGACAAAAAAAAATGTCAACTCAGGTGTTTGGTAGCATACGTGCGCAAGTTGCAAAACACCCTTTGTAAAACTCTGGTTGGTCTAACTTGACGCCAGATGTCCTTTATGAATGCTGTTGGATTATATTTTGGGAGTCCCCTCCCCCGTTTCACATGCTTCACATGTTAAAATAATAAACACGTGAATGCAACCAAAATAACATCCTGTGAGGGTTAGGGTTGGGGGGTCGTTTTCTGAAATTTTAAACGGTTCATGCAAGGGATTATATTTGACGTAAAATATCGGAATATGCCCTTTAAACGGTGATTGGGGGGGGGGGGGGGTCAAAGGTAGAAACATCATACCTGCATCACGTACGTTGACGGGACCACCAGCATTAACACACAGACACGTCCCCCACGGCGGGTTAGTTCCTGTAATATCCGCCACGGCCAGCGCCAGAGTCGCCGCAACACAAAGAATCTTAAACATTATGACTACTTGTCGTAAAGTAACAACTCTGTCCGTCAGACTGCTCTGTTGGCCTTTAAAAAGCAGGCACGGCAAGTCTTTTGCACACGGCACTCTACCTTTATAATAAGGATTGTTTTCCTACCCTGCCACAAATTACGATAAGCTACCGAATCCAGTCGCTTGTAACGTTGCATGTCCTCGTACACATTTTTTTACACGGGCGTGCTGACCATATGGTTTGTTCGCACTCTCTGTCATCTTTGGTTATAAATTATGGCTTCATATTTTATTTATGCTATCCAACTGATACATACCTTGTTCCACTAAACCAAACTAGTAACGTACGTTGTTTATTGCGAGAAGCCAATAGTGAAAGCATATCCCTTTATGTTATATTCTTTTTGGTCAGTGATATATGATCTTCACGTATAACAGCACCAATAAACCTAAGATTTACCTGGGAAGCTGCCTATCAGATTTTTAAGAGTCTTCTGAACTTATACAGTCTTAATATGTCATAGCTGACTTACAACAATACACCTTTGTCCAAAAGTATTATCTCCCTTTTGAAGGCAGATTAGGGTCTTTCTATGTATACTAGGATGCAAACAGAAGCGTGGCATTCGTACATAAAAACTTGTTAATTTTTAACATTATGTTTCATTTTGAGTGGCTGTGTGTATCGTGTGAACACGACGGGAATGGACCAATGAAGAACCGATAACATTTTGGTGTAGGTCCGGCGCATATATAGTCCGGATTAAGGAATGTCATCAAGAAATATTCACAAATGTACAGTCAATATGGCCCGAATAAGTGAATGCAAACACGGTTTTGGGAGTATCCCATAATAGTGACCGCCAACGTGGCAGAGGCTTGCATTCCTTAAAATACAGATTACCAGTTACATATGTTTCACATACCTGTACACAAGAAACTTACTGCTTTATCTATGTACCATAGATTCCATCGGTGACCCGCACGTGCGATACATATGTTCTTTTCTCATTGGTTCAAATATTGGCGTTTGATTAATAGTCTGTACGTTTATCTTCAAAGGGGAACGGTTGACTCACAGGCGAGGGAGAGTAGAAACAACTTTATAATTATATCTAATTTCCTAGTTAGTATGTATTTATATGTATTTATATATATATATATATATATATATATATATATATATATATATATATATATATATATATATATATACAGTCTGTGATCTGTGTCAGTGATGTCACATATATTTAAACTAAGTATAAGGTATTATGTTTCCAGAATTATATTATTCTAAACGAGGCTCATATGGTTATATTGTTGAAAGAGAAATGTATATGGTTATTCTGTTGAAATGACAACCGTTGTTTCAATGGCACCTTGGTAAATATATATAGGCAAAATAGTTTTATAAACAGAGACGCAATCAAACTGATCCTGAACGCGTATCAGTTAAAAGTAAATAATGTTAAAACATATTAAACACATAGAGTAGCAAAAAAAATAGAGAAATCGATTACACCTGCATTATTTGAAATGGAGACCAACTGAGAAGGTGAAACTCAATAGTGAACATGACAATGTATTTATATTATATTTGTTGTAATTGGTATACGTTTGGTGAAATAAAGATATATATATATATATATATATATATATATATATATATATATAACACAGGCTCATATATATTTTATAGTAAACTCAGAAAAGAGAAATGGAACGAAAGTTTCTCATTATAATTATTAATATATATTTATTTCCAATATTTATATCTTATTCTCTGAATAGCAGGGGAGGGATGATTACATTGAATACATTGATCACAACACCCACCCCTTGCTAAAAAGTGGTAAATACCCCCTGTACCGATGCTCCTGTTTTGTGTTGTTGACCCGTACCTTTTAGCCATGTAACAGGTTTTATCCAGAGGACGCATAAAATGATCCGATTACCCAACCCCTATTTTATCCCCTGACTTTTTTTATTTTGCGCTGAATATAGCTTAAAATATCCATTTTTTTTTTTCATTTAGCGTTTACTATGTAATAATTTACTTATATGGCACCTTGATATGATCCATTTCACTTGCTATAACAACAAAGCCGGCTTCAATATTGTCCAACATGCGACTTGCGACATCCGCGTTGTATTCCCTGCCCAGAATTGCAGTCCCAATGAGTGGTCTCGTGGTTCTGATAAGTTCACGGAAATACGACAGGAAGTTATTCCTAGGCCAATCTCAAGGTGTTAATTTATCTGTTGAGAGTGGTGGCTATTAGAGCCGTTTCTTCAGAAGCTGAAGGAAACGCGTATTGTGGTAGCCATGACAACATGACACTCAGACCTAAAATAACTGATAGGGGCCTTTTAGTCACGGTCATGATATAAATCATAATAGAACACCCATTCTACGCCACGGGTCGGATTAAAATACTTGCTGTGTGGTAGAATTTGACATCACAGACTTTTATGGTCGTGTTATATTTGGAAAATAATCGAGAAAAAATGTTGCTACACAAAATTTATAAAATTAGTTACCTCCTTTCACCCCTATGGCAACGGCACCGATTCTTTCAAAGCCGCCAAGCCGTTATATGACGGACGCCGAGACAAACTTTGCGACTAAAACCAGCCTCGTCATTAAAAACTGCTGCGTGAATATACGTAAGTCAATCCAGAATGTAATATTTATCATTTTTCCCAACAGAAAAGCGTCACTTTATGTCTTACTTCAGAAAAATGAAAGTTCGACAGGCAGAAGAAAATGAAAAAGTAATTTTAGAAATGGCGTGCACATATCTGCATTTGCTAGACTTAAAGCGAACCCAGTAGCTTGTACTTCCACCCCAGGGGCGGATCCAGGAATAAGGAAAAGAGGGGGGGGGGGTCCAACCGAGGAGGACAAATGAAAACCCTAAAAAAGGCCCTCAGGTCTGAAAAAGGGGGGTTCAGGCGGCAAAATGTTGTCTGAAGCCCTTAAAAAACCTTGTTTCTGATGAAAAAAGGGGGTCCGGACCCTCTAGACCCCTCCCCCACCCCCCGGATCTACTTCTGACCCCAATGTCTTCAGCTAAAATTTGACATTTAGGTGGCATGCCGCCGCAAGTATTTATGATAAAAGGGAAGGATCAAGATTCAAATGACCCCCCCCCCTCCTGCAAAACCACCCAAACACAAACACGCATCTTTCTCAAATATTGCCCGATACCCTGGACGTAAGAGTAGGTTTACAAAACCCTTTTTTTTTGAGTCAACATCCCGTTTATTGAAAAAAGTCTGCGTGGCCACCAGTTAAATTATTAAAAGAATGCTTAAAAATCTCATTGCAGCGTATTTTTACTTGAGATCGGTACCAGTATTTATTGGTACAGTTGGGTTTCAACTCGTTCCTAGTTTCCTTCTCCGCAGATATCTTAAGGCCATCGTCATATATAAATTAAGGTAAACTTTACTACAGGGAATGTTTTGCTGGCGTTCTATCTCTTTCTGTCCTTCTGTTTGTCTGTCTGTCGTGGCACCACATATCTTCACTACTGAAGGTTTAGATTAAGATTTGTTGGCCAATCGGAGGCATGGAAGTGTCACGATGGACCTAAGGTGTTAGGTGGCCGATGACGTTAATGGCGATACGTATGCGGAGTGTTCTGGTGGATGGTTCTGGTGGGCGAGGTCCGGGCTAGTGCGCCTGTGAACGTATGTGTTGGCTTATGCGTTGTACCTTTGGATGTTGTCGCCTTCCGTCTCCTCGGATAGCTCTACTTGCCCCCCCCCCCCCCCCGGGGGGGCACGCTTGGGGCGAAATCGGCTCTCTGCTCCCCTTGATGACATCTCAGTCTACGGCTCCAATCAAAATTCACGCCTGGGGAGCCCCGAGGGGAAAGGGTCTGAGACCCTTCTAACTGGAACACTCGGACAGCTAAATACATCTTCAGTCTAAATTTTTAGGAAAGACCCAACTGGCTATTTTATATTATAGATGTATTATTATATACAAGCTTTACATTCGAAGCCTAAACCCACTCACGAAGGGTTCAAAGATATAAAAAATATATAATATTGAAAAATCACGTTAAAAATGACCAATATTAGATTGGAAAGAATCTTAGGTTTGATTGATCATCACTAAGACGTAGCAAAAATAAATATCAGGTATGTTTCACAAATTCCATGCTGGTAGCGAGGTTTTAAGAAAAAATGTTAACATTTACTTCCTCTGTGCCTGGTGTGACGTTGGTTTAGCAGAGTCAGTTATAATATGAGCCTGTCGAGACAAAGGGCTGAATGAGTAATCATTTTGTTTCGTGTCTTCTCTTGCGTCTTACACAAAGTCCCATTTGACATACGCTAGAAAACCCCTTCAGTTAGGGCCGTCCAACAGGAAGGTCCGTTCGTGTCAGGAATACTCTTTTGGCAAGCTAACAGCGTTAAGCCCCAGTTCTATATAGGTGCCGGATCAACATGGATCACATCCGGCACGATCCGGCGTGTGACCCGTGTAGCCGCCGTGATGGTTCGCGGCTATCCCTGTTGGTCCTGGAGCGTCCGGGAAGGTCCTTAGGGCTCTGGGAGGCCAACACGGCAGTTTTGGGGAGTTCAAAAACTGCCGTGTCTTGTCCGTGACGGTCCGGGGAAATGGCGACACATCCGAGGTGGTCCGTGTAGCCGCCATGTAGGGATCCGGCACTGCCGTGTTCATCCGTGCTTATATGGGACTGGGGCTTTACGCAAGCTGGATTACGGACCATGTCTGCAAGTGTGCAGGCCAATGGATAAAATTCTTATCATGCGCCAAAGCTTTGGCCATTAAGTTAAAGCATGTCTGACTATCCAGAGCGATTTCCCATTCTCTAGTAACAGTGAGCCATTTTCCACACAGAAGGTCTATTTATGAACATCAACAAAAATCCTGCAGGGTTCTATCATTGTTTCAATAGATCCTGACCCTGTGTTTGGTATAGTGAGCCTGTGTAGGCTTTATTTTCCGACGAACTGTGCTGACATCTGGTGCCGACACTGGTAATAAATGGCCGTTTTCTTCAGAACACATGGTCACAGTTCCACCGACATACACATACAGGTCACGTGAACATCACAGAGTCACCTACGTCATTCAGCTAGTTTCGGTTGGCCTTGGAAGTTATAATTAGCAGCATCAAAATCTGACGTCATACCAGACATTTTTGCTGGAACAGTGTGTAACAGCATTATAATATAGTTCTTAGCATGGCGGCCTTATAGGCTCTATTTTAGTAATATTATATCATATTAGGAAATATATTGTCTCTACAAGGAGAGTGCTTAGTCTGCTAGCCATAGGCTCTGTAAATACATAATAAACCAGTATGGACTCATTATTTCTTCACTATAATAATGGACAACTAAATATTCATGCTCAAGTCTGAGACTTGCTGAGTGTTTCTCTCCGGTCTGCAGCGGAACAAATATTCCTCTTTATAAAGTCGATCGTAAAAAAAAAACAAACAACAAGATGTTTTCAGAGACATCAACCCTCAGCCCCCTCCCCAGGAATATTTTCATCACTATTTTATCTGCACATAAGTCTTGATTCATGTTGTATTGGATATAAGATGAGTACATTTCATGCATTATAATATTAATATACCACTACAATAAAGTGACACATTCAGTACCTGAAATCGTGATCACGTCGCATGGAGGGATTTACTGTAGAAAAATTGACAGGATATAAGCAACGTAAAGTATCTTAAAGGGAAACTGTGCTGATTTTTTTATAAATTCTGTTGACGTTGACGAAGGCATAATATTGTAAATCAAAAATGAAAGGGAAACGGATGTTACAATGTGGAAAAAGATTGTGAGATAATGATAAAGATATTGTGAGATACCATTTGATTGGCTTAATATGACAGGTTTCAAATTTACGATATTTGGGAAAGGGAAATATCGTTAAAATATTATCTGTATGAACAAGGCTGGAAAGCAATCATTTTTGAATCTCAGTTACATTAATCATGTTCAAAGATCGATATTACACATACAAGAACAGATTTTTTATGTTACACGGAAATAACAATTTTATGGTGTAAATATTATCAGGAATGGAAATATACACAAAGACAAGAATGCAGTTTAGCAAAATGTTAAAAAAACATTATTATTTAACTTTCCTGTACTCGGCAGCGCCAGAATAATTTTTTTTCTGCGTACATAAACCTGGTAACCATAGAATGATACCGAAACATGGATATCCATTCATTTTGTCCAGTCAGCATTTAATCAACCGATATAATTTATCCACTTGCAATTCATTTTATGGGAAAACAAGTCTCTTTTGTTAGTGGTACAAATCATATAACTGCCATAAAAACTTTGAAAATGAACCAATTTAGTCATGGAGGAATTATCAGCAGTAGTGCTATATATATTAAGTACCAAAAAGTCATTGATAAGTACCAAAACCATTAATAAGTCCCATTTTTGGTCATTAATAAGTACCAAAAAGTCATTGATAAGTACCAAAACCATTAATAAGTCCCATTTTTGGTCATTAATAAGTACCAAAAAGTCATTGATAAGTACCAAAACCATTAATAAGTACCATCCTTAGTACAGTCATTAATAAGTACCAAAAAGTCATTGATAAGTACCAAAACCATTAATAAGTGCCATCCTGAGTAGAGTCATTAATAAGTGCCAAAAAGTGATTAATTAATTGGGAGGAATGCGGACTGGGTGGGAGGGGTGGGGGAGGGGGCCCCCTGGCGGTTGACCGGGTGGTGTTTAACTTTAGTGGAGTTGGCGGGAGGGTTGGGTTCCTTTCAAACATACACGCACCTATACATATCCCACACGTCATAAAAGAAAGAAAAAAAAGGCATGGTATAATCCAAATACAAAACTTTAATTCAATACAAACATATGAAACGCTTAATGTTTATAGGTTTGCAGCTTAACTAAAAGTTCCTTGATAAGACTGATGTTTGTTTCAATCTTATTGAAATAAAGTTCAAGTTTGCTGATGATTTTCTTTTCTTCTTTCTTTCTGGCATCTTCATCATCATCAGGAACAACTTGCTGGCGTTTGATCCGTTTTGATGGTTGTTTCTTCTCGGGAACAGGACGTTTACGTTTTTTCTTTTTTTCTGGGGGTGTTGGTGGGGTGGACCCCGTTTGCTCTGTGGTGGGTGGCGGCCCCAGGCTAGCGAGGAATTCGTTGATGTTGTTTGCCATTTCTACCACATCTGGTGCGGGTTCTTGTTCTGCGGCCCCCATTCCGTGATCGGGACGGGGTAACTCCCCTTCTTCCAGTTGTGTTTGTGGAAACGGGATGGTGGCAGGCACAGTTCCGGGCGGCAGCATTATTTCCATCAAATTTGTGGACATCCAATTCTCCGGTCGGGGAAGAAGTGAAAAATACACAGTTCGCATTCTGCTTTAATACCACTTTTTTACCGGAAGTGATAGTTCCCTTGGTAACAGTAAGATCAGGGCCCAATGTACGTGCTGCCAGGTGTTTAATTATCTCCACAGTTTTATTTTCGTTGATGTGACCTTGGTAAGTGTAAACGTTAGCCAGACGTAAATGATTGCGAATCACGTGCCCGATCAGATATTTCTTGAACGGTGTTTTCTCGAGCGTAATATAGTCTGTGACCACCCCGCAAAAATTATCTTCACTTTTCCGAGAACACAAGTGATATTCCGTAGGGCAGAATTTTTTACAGTCCAACTTGGAAAATGAAAGATATGGCGGTGAATGTGTTTTCCTTGTTGTTTATCTTGTTCGTTAGCGGCGTCTTTCACTTGGCCCATGTAGGCGTGCATCATGTAGACCCGGCATTTTTTAGCACAGCAATGTTTATCCAGGAGGCGGTACCGGCTTTCGTATTTTTTCATTGCATCACTAAAGTCAATGTCATGGGTTTCACGTGACAACTTTCCGGTGTTTTACTGAAGCCGACTTCACGATTTCGGGCGTGGATATTTGTCACTTGGAATTTATCTTCCCAGATTTTATGTTGGTATATACTGGGATAATTCAATGTATCAGCCGGTGTCACATGGATGGGAGTACTACGGGTTTCAAAGATCCGTTTCTTTTTATCTGCAGGCACTTTGGGAACGTAATGAAAATTCCTTCCGTAAAACACGTCACAGTCACTGAATTCTAGCACGGAAGTGCGGTAGGCCCAGATTAAATCTTCTAAAGACTCATCTCTGCGGCAGCGGAAATGATCATCATGAAATTCTGACACGTCACACAGTAGAGAGAACAGCTTGGAATTACACCCACCTCGTGGACAGTTGAACGAGTGTCCGTACCAAGCAGAAAAACTGTAATCGTTTTCAGGATACTTGGCTAAATGTGTTTTACAATGCTTGCAAGGACGTTGACGAGATCCCCAGTGCCCAGGCAGACCAAGCTGGTGACGACTATATGCCATGGTTTCTGTGAGGATGCGGGACCCGGTTTATATACCCGACTGCCGTGGGGGACCGGTACAAAGTAGACCGGAAGGGTTTAAAAAAATTTCATGGGGTTCCGGCAGTGTTATGCAAGGATCATAGGCAACGGAAGTACGGGGAGGGGAACCGGAACTGTTTGAAAAAAAATCATCAATTACATGGTTTAAAGTGCAATTGCATAAATATTTTACCTCCGGGGATAAAAATAGCGTTATGGCCTGACGGATGTTTGAATTGAAAGGTCATATCAGAGTACCACCCGCTTAGACATTCATGATAATTAGTAGTGGTTAAGGGGTGATGGTAGGTGGAAGAAAATAATTCACGGATGCGGCTGTAAGGTTTTCGAAATGAGAGCACTGGGTTTTTATACGTACTTTCAATTAAACAGGCGTCTTCAGGGCGGTTCGCATTGGCTTCGGGCCGGGCGTGTATTGTGGCCAAGACCCGTTCAGGCCCTTCATCTTTTTTAGGATTAAAATCTTTAATTTCTCGGAACGTATCAGGGCGTGTAAAATCCGTATGCACTTCCAGGATGGATTCAATTTCATTGATACGGATTTGATTTTGAGCGACCCGAGGGTAATGTACCTGAAAACAGGCTTTGTCTGTATTTTTCTTGTCATTTTTTATTCTCAAATGCGAATGTAAAACCCGTTCCCAATTTAAATCCATGACATTCCATTTGTTTTTATTTACGACATATGTGGAACCTATAATGGGTTCTTCAATTTCATATTCATATAAATCCCGATTAAATCCAAACATGTGTCGGAGCTTGGGATGCATTTCTAATTTGAAATGATGGTCATAAGTATTATTATCCGTACCAGAGACAACCGACTTACAGGATGTATCGTGTATTCCTGGGAAAGCCAGTCCATAACTAACATTTTCACCACTCTTATCGTTTTTGTCTGTAGTTCCAGCCAAAACACGTTGGACTAAACGTACAATTCCTACTTCATTATTTTCATGTTGGGATCCTTCTAAATGTAATTCTGTTTTTAATTGATTTAATTCCTCTATTATATTTTTTAGAGCTTTTAAAGATCCTACATAGACCATACGATCTAATTGTTTTCTTCCACCGGCCCTATTTTGCCATTTTCGAAAAATAAAATGACGGGGATAATATCCTGGTTCTAAATAGGTTTGTGCGGAATAGGTAGTGGTTTCTTTAGTGGTTTTATGAATTTTAGTATGAACCAGACGTAAAAAACATTCCTTTTCATGAACGGTATACCAAGCGGATGGGAATGTTAATTGGGTTAAACTCACTTCCCACGGGCCATAATGAGGATGCAAGAAAAGTTGGGGGGATAAATTCACTTTAACTTGACCGTTTAATGCAGATTCATTTTCAATGATTTTCTCAATGGAAATAAAAAAATCACTGGTACGGTACGAGGTCGGGGGATCCATGTTCAACTCCCTTTCAAACAGAACGGACGAGGGGTTTTATATACCCCTCCTACGTTAACGTCGAGGTTTAAAATACAATTGCATGAATAAATCCCCACCCGGGATAAAATTGACAGGATAACCGTTTGGATGTTTGAATTGAAATTTCAGTTCAGAATACCACCCGACTCGGCATTTATGATACTGATGAAAGGTGGCATGGTAATGAGTGGTGGATGATAGATATTGGCGAATAGTGCTGTAAGGTACATTGAACCCGATAGCCGCTGATTTAAAAGTACTTTCAATAAAACATTGGTCTTCAGGGCGGTTAGCATTGGCTTCAGCTCTAGCGTGAAATGTGGCTAAAACACGGGTTGCACCTTCATGATGGTGGGCATTATGAAACGTATCGGGTTCAGTAAAATCGGTGTGGATTTCAATAATCCATTCCATTTCATTGGGGCGTATATCCAGTTGGTTTACACAAGGGTAATGGGTTTGATAATTATATTTCACAGTTTTATTATCTGTTACATAAACGTCACTATTTTTATTTTCTTTATAAGTTTCTAATTCACCTCCCTTTTTTATTATCCAATCATTAATATCCTCTGTTTTAGACATAACAAATAAAACTTCATCACATTTTTTAGCCCCCCGTTTCTTTAAAACGGTATCTCTGAACCCCATCATATGTGCTAATTTTACATCCATTTCTAATGAATACGTATGATCGCCAGATGTTTCATCTATGGGAAATGCAATTCCCATTCGCATATTTTGTTTTTTATCTTTGGAAGACCTTGACCCACCTCCTGGAAATACGGAATCAAATAACCGAACCAGTTGAGGATTAATATATTTGGTCCCGCTATCACTTTTTTCTTGTTCAGATCCGGTTAAATTTAATTGATCTTTTTGGGCATTTAATTTCGTAAAACAATCTTCTAAAGCTTGCCATAATCCGACCCCCTAGCTGTACTGAATTCATTATCTTTATCGGTTTCTTTTCCGTACATGAATAAGCGGGGATAATAGCCTGCGGGGACATATTCTTTAATAGAGTACTCATCCGTTTTGGTTTTATGAGTCAGTTTTACCCAACATTCATTTTCATGGATATTGAACCAGGCACTCGGATGACTTAACCGGGTAAGAGCCACTTCCCAATCACCCGCCCGGGGATGCAACATCAATTCCGGTTCGATTTTAAATTTAATTACATTGCCTTTAGTAATGGAATCATACACAGGACCTTGGGCTTTTAAGTTCAGGTAAAAAGGTTGGGTTTGGATTAAAGACGGGTCGGACGCCATTTTCCATTCACATCTCACACACCGTTCGTTTATATAGGAAACAAGACAGGATATCAAAGCAAACATTTTTTATTTTTTCTTTTCATAAACACACATGCAAATGATGATCAAGCACAAAGTCAATATTCGTCATCAGATAAAGTCTCTGAAAACATAAACTCAGGATGGTTCCCGCAAGCCACAGCGGCTTCAATATTGCCATGCTCTTCTTGACAGGCAATCAGATTCACAATATCATCAATATGTTTCACAACTTCAGCCCATACGTCGATAAACAATGCTGCTCCAGTTTTACTGGGGAACCGTTTGCCTTCTTTGAAGTTGTAGTACCATTCTCGGATGTTGACGATGTTCGGCCAGGCACTTCCGCAGCTGACAGCGACGATCCGTGTATCGGGAAAATTAGGGTTGCCCGGTGATAAGGTGAAGCGGTAATCTTTATGGCTATCGTGGAGAACTTCAATGACAGTGTTATTGACTTTATCAATATTGGTAGCCAATTTACGGAGTTCTTCAGGTGTTAAAGTCACGCCCTCTTTAGCCACAGGCATGCCTTTACTCCAGCACCCGATTTTCACATTGTACCCTTGAGGTGTCGCAAACCACCAGTTGTTTTCACTACCGCCCAGAAAGACTTTTCGGGAAGCTCGGCATTCATCGTGAACCACCATACTTTCTGTTGCTGGTGCGGGCGGTGTCAGCTTTAACTTCTTAGCGGGTGGTGGGTTGTTCATGACGGTAACCGTAGTAGACTGAGTCTTGTCACATGATACCCCTGTATTAATACTGGCGAGGACCGGAAGTGACTGATAAAAATTCCAAGACACCGGAAATACTTTACACAAAAAAAAAAGAAACCGGAAATACTTGATAAGAAATAAAGGGTATAAATTTTTCAGGTTTTACTCATCAATAATCAATCATGTGGCGTAACACACACAAATCAGAAGTATGGAACGGGTGTTTAAAATCTGTCTGGACGGATTCCCCGTTTATCGGGCACCGGTACGGGCCTATAGAAGAACCTTTCCAAGTCTTGTCCAACATCTACTTCAACCGGCAAAAAATCCAACCCGCTACGGTTTTGGCAACCGACAAACACAGCTGTGCCTGTTTGATTTGTAAAAAACGAGCAGCCAATGTCTTAACGGGATGCCACACTTGTGTATGCAATTTTTGTATCAAGTACAGACTGATTACTTTGGAATCCGAAGATAGAATGTATTTGACATTTTGCCCGGCCTGTGGAAAATATACTGCAGTCTTAGGAGTTATTGTGAGAGAATTTTGTACGACCCGCTGTTGCAATGTTCCACCACTCCGTGAAGAGTTCCGGCCATATTTACACCCGGAAGATTTAACGGAAGAGACATTACAAAAACGGCAAGAAATTGTTGATGGGTTTTACGCAAGTTTAGGCAGTGACGAGCCTTTTAACAGTGTAGTGTGTGCACGAGGGATAGAGAGAGATACTCCACCGGTTTTGGAATGGATGAAATATTTTTTTCGATGAAGAGCAATCATGTTCGAACCCTGCCGACATCATGTGCCGGGTTTTTCTTCATGATAATAGTGACAGGTACAAAGTTATATATCCTAACCGTGGGATATGGAAAATGTGCCCATCGTGTTACAATGACATGTCATTGGTAGTAAGCCTATTGTTAGCGCATTCGAGACACGTGACCCCCCGGCAATTTCAAACGATGATGCGGTCATCTCCGTTCGCGTTATGTGACAGCACCGTGTGTGTGAAATTGAATTTTTCAGACAGAAGGGAACGGATCCCCGATGACAACAATGTCGACTTTTTATCTTTGGACGACCTCCCATCCGAAGTCTCGCAGTTTTTTATGGGGTATGGGTTAAGGTATTTGACAAACTATCTCCCTTTTCCTTTTGTATTCACATCATGGCAACATAATTCAGGAGTATTTGATGCGCAGTTTCCGGAATTTGTTGATTGTTTTTTGTACATCTGTTACAACGGGGTGATGTTAACGCAAACGATCCCTGCCCCTCCCAAGACTTTACCGGCCCCCACATACCCGCTGGTCGACTGGAACGGACAAATGTGCTATCTGGGACACCAACTGTATTTCGTGTTAAAGAACTTGAAAGAAAACGAGCATGTACCTTGTTTTTATTCACGCGTGTGTACCAAGTACGTTTTTGACAAATTCAAAATCACGGGGCGGGAAGGAATGATACGCCCGTTAGATTTATTGTCTTCGGAATGTTGGCAATTGATCCATGACTATTTTTCAGAGTCGCGTAAAATCCACAGTGTGGCCATGAACCAATTGATTTTACGGGCGGGGTACGAACAAGAATTGAAACTGACACCGTTGGGCCTTGTAGAATCGGATCGAGTGTCTTTACAAAGTTGGTGTTTGAAAAAACTCCCTCAAGGATTTGAAAATTTAAAACAAGCGTTTGAAGAATACATGGGAGAATACGGCGACGTGATTTTGTTACAAGCACAGCTGGAAAGAGAAGCATCGATGGTCTGGTGTCAACTAGGGGATGGGCGCAAAATCTTTGCGTACGATTCGGCGCTTCCGATTTCGTGCGTTTATCCGAAACCTCCAGGGATCATTGAAACGGAACCGGACCAAATCAATTTCTTTGCCAAGATCAGGAACAGCGATGGGATGATGATTGAAAATCCCCAGTCCATGGAAAATAAGCACGGGAAATTAAATACCGTATCGTGTTGTTTAGTGTTTGCTTGTGAGATGAAAACAGAATGTGCACCCGACAGTGGAAGTCGAATGTTAATAAAAATTCAGAAAACAGATTCAGATGATATAAGTGTGACGCGGTCCATGGGCTTCGGCAGCAATTTAGTGGATGAAGATCATTTTGTTTCCTCGTCGTCTGAAGATGAAGGTGTGTTCGATGATGAACTCAATGAAAATGTTATTCAAGGACAATTGAACGTTTACCAAGTGGGCGATTTCAATGAGTAACAAAGACTACTGAACTGTAAAATGTAAACACGCATTAAGAAGAAATGAAGTAAAGTTAAATAATGATAAAATACATTCAAAGATAAAATCACTGAGTGTAGTTAAAAAAATAATAAAAATATAATTGCATTTAGTAATATGTGACGTTTTTTAAATAAAGGATTTTAAAACTTGACGTGATTTGTCTATTGTGATTTCACCATCCATTTCAAAGTATGCAATGAGTGTGTGTTGGTTTGTGAGTGTGGTTTCAAATGCCAGTTCCATTCTCAATACCCCTACAATCGGATCCTGAATATATTTATCATCCGATGCTAATGTCGGTGAAAAATCCACTGCAAAAAAGGTGTACCCTTTCCTGTAATCTTGGTACGAAATATCCACACCCAAAGCCCCTCTCACTACTCCGACCGTGTTTAATGTATCAATATATTCCCGTTTCCAATCCCTACTCCATTTAGGTTCATATGGGAAAATAGGTATAGAAAAATTATTCATGTACACTTGTATTTTATTGGCTTTTAAATTATCGAAGAAATAAGGGTTTTCTTTTTCATTCCCACGAACCGCAGAACTTTTAACAAACCCAAAAATCATTCGTCGGGGCATTTGACCTTGTAACATATTTACAAGAGTCGCTTCGGTGCCATTTGTCGGTAAATCATAAGTACGCATAAAGGAATGTTTTAATGGGTACCGAATCGGTAACCCCTTACTTAAATTAGCTTCCACAGCTTGTTGAAACCGGAAAGCAGGTTTAACTTTACGTATATCCAAATACATGTTAGTTATTTTTAATTCTCCTTTTTGTGCGACACCAGTGTTTGTAGAATCCCGCATAATATAAAATTGTGGATTAGATTGAAAATCAAAAGTCACTTTAATATTAACACCATTAATAATAAATTTACTTTGAGTGGTTAAATCTGCATGAATAGGAGCTTTAAAAGTAATTTCTTGTGAAATTTCAGTATTTTCACAAAAAGGATCATTATTAGGGAAAAATTGTAAAAACCGGTTTAACATCCCGTAATTTTTATCCACCGAAGCGGTTAAAATAGAATATTTAGCTTTATCATCTTTTATTTCTAAACCCACAGGTCCCAACGCTGTAGGAATAAACCGAACTTTAATTAAATTGGAATCTTTACTAAAGAATACTTTTACGTATGGACGCCAATCACTACACACAATTTTATTTTTGTTATTTTTTTCACTACACTCGGTGTTTTTGTTAGCTGCATCACGTGACCATGCATACAAATCTTTGTTTGCACTGTTATCATTATTTTTTTCCCCCTTTATCGTTTCTTCCCAATGCGTGTTTTTAGTCTTAAAGTTAGTAGTATCTGGAAACGCATTGAATTTTCCCGGTGTATCTTTAAACCACCCTGTCATGGCCGATAAACTAGTTTCTTTAAATTCTTGATTAAATGAAAGTAAATTTTCTAAAAAGGCTCGATAGGCATACATGTTATCCAACGTATTCAATTCCGTTCCTTCCATTTCCATTCTGACTTGTTTCCATAAACTGTGAACAATATTGTTCACGGGAAAAACAAAATCGGTCAGCCATTTTTGACATGGGTGACCCGCCTGCGTGGTTATTTTTAATTTAACGATCATAAAAGAATTGGCCCAATCGATATATTCATTACTATCCCCATTGATAAAAAATTCAACGGGACCTCCAGTTTTGTACGAAGGGGTTAAAGAATCGATTTTAACCGTTCGTCCTTGTGAGATAGAATCTTGTTTCGTGCCTCCAGTAAATAATGCCGTGTTTTGAACGAGATCGCCACCCCCGTCCATGATGGAACTAATTCATTTGTGAAATGAAAAATGCCTTTTATACTTTTTAGGTATACGATTTCAATACTTCTCGTGATTGCCCAATAGTCACTTCCCCATCCATTTCGTAGTAAACGATGACCATATGTTGTTCAGCCAACGCTGTTTGGTCTTTGAACCCTAAATCCATTCTTAATACCCCTACAGTCGGGTCTTGAATGTATTTTTCATCCGATGCCAAAGTCGGCGAAAAATCCATGGCAAACACCGTATACCCTTGCCTGAACTCTTGATAAGAAATATCTACACCAAGCCCGCCACGGACCACTCCGATATTATTTAAAAAATCAATATATTCCCGTTTCCAATCTTTATCCCAATCTGGTTCGTACGGCTGTGACGGAACGGGATGGCCGTTCATATACACTTGAACTTTATTGACACCTAAATCTTTTAATTTATAGGGGTTTTTCGTTTCATCTCCAGCTAAAGCTTTACTTTCGACAAAAGCAAATACCATTCGACGTGGCATTTGCCCTTGTAACATATTGGTCAATGTCGCCTGAGTACCACTTACGGGTAAATTATGGCTTCTCATAAATGTATGTTTCAAAGGATAGCGAATAGGCATATTTCTGGCTAAATTCGCTTCAACTGCTTGTTGAAAACGGTGAGACGGTTGCACTTTTCGGACATCCAGGTACATATTCATAATTTTCAATTGATTATTTTTTCCTCCTATTTGCATGATAGGAAATTCGGTGGATCCGGTAAAATCAAATTCAAGTGTCAAATCAACACCATTGGGTAACAGTTTTTTCTGGTTGGTAATATCGCTATGGATTGGGGCTTTAAAAGTTATTTGTTTAGACCGTTCACTGTTCGTGCACAATTCATTGTTTTTAGGAAAAAATTGTAAAAACCGATTTAAAATGCCATAATTTTTTCCTAAAGCCGCCGTTAAAATTGATTCTTTAATGGCAGTATTTTTAGTTAAACCAATTTCCCCGTTGGCGGACGGAATGATCACCGTCTGGTAGATTTCCTTCCCTCGTCGAACTTGACGTGGTTTTATCGAACGAGTACTTTTCGTATGAGGTTTTCCCCCCGCCGTCGTCCGTGCTCCAGTCGTGTAATCCGCCGGTGCCGGCGGTGGACTTGCTGTAATCTTTGCTACTATCCATCGCCCGTGGCAATTCATCGAATTTACCAGGTGTATCTTTAAACCAACCTGTCATGCCGGATAAACAGGTTTCTTTGTATCCTTTATTGTACCCTAATAAATTATCCAAATACGCCCGGTACATGTACATGTTATCTTGTGTATTCAATTCAGTCCCATTCAATTTAATATTGACTTGCCGCCAAATAGTATGAATAATATTATTGACCGGTGATACGAAATCCTCAGTGACTTTTTGACACGGGTTGCCGGCTTGGTTGAAAATACCCATTTTCACCACCAGCATGGTATTTGTTAAATCGATATACTCGGACGAATTCCCGCTGATAAAAAAAGTGATGGGGCCTCCGGTTTTGTACGAAGGTGTTAAAGGATCGACTTTGACCCATCGCCCTTGTGAAATAGAATCTTGTTTCGTTCCACCAGCAAACAAGGCGGTTTGCTGGACGATGTCTGTGGCGGCGTCTACCATCTTGATTGACAATGATAAAACTGATACCTTATGCTATTTATACTATTTCATCCATTATCCCGGCGAAATATTTTAAAGCTAAAATGATCAAATCCGTAAATTCTTGATCATGGGTATTTTCTAAAATCAACCTTAAATACCATGTCCGACCCGATGGGTTTTCTAACGATTCTCGAGCCACATCGATGGTTCTAGCATTCACCGATTCCCATTTCCCGATACTGTTGGATAAATTACGTACTGTGTTCGCCGGTAATCCCGTGTGTTTAGAAACGGTTTGAGCTAAATGACGATCCACCCGGTAATACGGAGGAATATCGCCTCGAGAAGCTACAAATTGCCAAAAGGCCATATTATCGTTTTTCAATTCTTCCCGGATACATAATAACGTTTCTGAGATTATAGCTAACGCTAAAGCGATCATTCGAATAAATTCATCGGGGGAAGTGCTGAACGTTTCTTTACGTAAAGTTTGATCCATTAAAATGCTTTTCGGTTGTGCAGCTAAATGTTTTAAAATACTAGCATTCCGACGGAACGATTCTTTAACATCGCTTTTTAACACGTGCGCATTCGGGGGTGGGATACCTAAGCCCGGTCCCTCTTGGGTCCCGCTGTCGATTTTATCCCCGGGATCTTCAGTTTGCGTGGCTATACCTTCACCCACTGTCGGACGGGTTTGAATGGCCATTTCGTTGGTAGGCACTAACGATTGGGTCCCGACTGTCGCTCTCACGGGCATATCTGTTTGCATTTCGATTTCACGGGTATCGGTTTCACTGGATCTTGTTTTTGGAGGGACCAATGGTTGTGCTTTCACGCTCATTATTGGTATCATGGTCGTACTCACTAACGTATTGACCGGTGGAGGAATAGGGCGGATTAACGGTTTCGGAGGAGTCGGTAGCCGTAACGGGGGTGGTGGAGTCGGTGGTTTAGGTGGTGGTTGAGGGGGTTTATCTGTAAAGAGGAGCCGTTTTACCGCATCACTCGGTTTAGGTTTTTTTAATGCTAATTTCATTCGGACCCCGCTTTTTCCTCGCACAACATTGTCTCCTCCGGGGATTTTAGGAACTAAACGGGGTCGGTTAGTTTTAGGTTGTGGTTTAGGAGAAGGTTTTGCTCTGCTTAAAGGAGAAAACCGGGCAAATGTGACCGGAACAGGTTTCTGTGCGACCGCAGGGACAGGTTTGGGTGGGGGGTTTTGAGATGGTGGTAAAGGTTTACCGGGTTGACGTTCTTGAGTCCGGTATAAATTTTCGGTTTCTTGAACAGTACTCCCGTGCAAGTAAAGCTCAATTTCACTGAAATCGGTCGTTGCTGTTTCAATTAATTTTTTAAATTCGGGGCTAGGTACTGGTACCGGGCTGGGTGGACGTTTGCTGACGGTAGCTGTAGGTGGTGGGTAGCGGGTTGGACTTTTTAACCGGTAAGTCATTGGTTGGGTCTGATTTAAAACACGGAAATCCGGCCGGCCGGGTGGTTTTTTCGGTGGGGCTAATTTCTTTAATATACTGACCATTTTCGGTCCTTTTTTCGTTTCAAAGACTAAAATCTTTTTTTCCCGTTCTTTCCTTTTTGGTGATTTCGGGGGTGTTTTTTCTTTTTTCAACGGCCGTCCCCGTGTCCGTTTCAGCTCACTATCGTCTTTTCGTTTGCGTCCACGCGCCATAATTGTTTGGTTCCCCTAAAAGTTTTTGCTTTATATAGGTTGAATGTTATAGTACCCGTCTTCACCGACTTCCCGAGTGATCACTGGTGAGGGACGGGGTCTCGGGGTCATAATCAAGGACGGTTCACGTTCTTCTGTAGCAGTGGGGACATAACTGTCATAAACCGTACCCGCAGTATAAGGTTCACGTCGAGTCTCGCCAGGTTGAGTAAACCGTCCAGGGATTCTACGTAACCATTTTTCTTGCACACCAGTTCTTACCGGACGGTACTCGCCTTTTTGCCCAGGAGTTCCGCCCGTTAAAGGGTTCATTAATTTCTGATACCACTGAGGACGAGGTTCATTCTTGTCAAAACATTCTTTAGCATCTTTACGAATTTGTTTTTTGGCCTTTTCATATTGTTTTTTCGTTTTTTTCACTTTATGTTTTAATTTGCGTTTACATTTTAATTTTGAGTGTACCATGTTCGTCCTCCGTACCACTTAGGATAATTACGTCCTGCTAAATATATATACCCTTTGTCCTTGAGGGTATTGATGCTCGTCAAATTTCCTTTTACGGCTTTGCCTGACGAAAGCTTCTGTTTCTTTGCACGTTTCATGATGAAACGATTGCTTAACCGTTTCTGTGCTGGCCTTTTATACTTTTTGCTCAATAGTACAATTTGACCCGCTTTTTTCTGACTTCTCGCCGTTCCCGTTTTAATGGGGGTTCTTCCTCATAATCTTCCTGGTACACTAACGGTTCTTCTTCCACAGCACCAAACATCTCGGCCGGGTAAGCTAAAGTCCCGTAAGGCGATTGGTCTTGTTCTTGCATCTGACGGAACGGTAACTGGAAGCGTTCTTCATAAGGCAAATAAGTCGCATGTGGAGCTAAATAATTTTTCTTAAACAGGTTGTACATGGCGGCATCTCGTTGCTGGGCATCAGTCGGAGGACCTACACCCATTCGTTCAAAATCGATCCTGGGTTTTTCGACATGGTAGCCCTGAGAAAATAACATGTCTTCCGGAACTAAAGGCACACTACCTTTTTTCCCTTGCATCGGTAGAGGTTGCGGTCGAATGAACGCTGTATTGGGTTTAATATTTACAGCTTGCATCAAATTGGTATTCAATTTATATTGCCCCCCGCCCAATAAACCGGCCCGTGTTCGTATTCCACGGGTCCCAAACCCCGTCGCTGTGGTTAATCTGGCCCGCATTATTCAAACGGAATACCCGATTCATTTTCCATACCTCTTTTTATACGTTTCAGTTTCGGGGTCGGCATAATATACCCCGCCGAAGCTGATAACACTCCTGCCCAGTATGTCCTGTCTTCCGGATTGCAAAAATTCCCCGCTAAAATAGTTAATGCCGTAATGATTAAAATAGATATGATCGATAATTGGGTAATAAACAACGCTAAACTTTTCGAGCACCACGCCGTTTTTTGATTTTTACCCATGTGCTGTATTTTTCCGGATACCCTCTACATTTCACCAATTTCCATCCTTTTTTGCGTTCTAATACTTTTTCTTCTACTTTAGCCGGACGGGGTGTACTTACTTTTTGTAATTCTTCCCGGTAAAATCGACCTTTTATAGGTTCTCCTTCTTCGTCTTCAATTTCGTACACGTCCACACCCCCGACTTCTGGATACATCCGTTTTACCGTAAACGTTTCTTCCGTCCAACGGGGAATGTACCCCCGTTCAGCAAATGTATTTTTCTTCACACTGCTTAATACCACTTTGGTCCCCGGTTTAAATATATTCTTATTGGATGTTTCCCGGTGTAAATCTTTTGGATGCCCGTATAAAATCCGCCATACTTTGCTTTGATTTTTCGATGTCACGTCTTTCGGGAACATGCCATGGGATGTGTGCGGGCGGGAATTGTATTCGTCAATAGCTTGAGGTAAATCGTTCAACCATTGCCGGGTATTATGATGGGTCATGGCTGCAAACAAACGTCGTTTTAACGTACGGTTAAACCGTTCCACTAAACTTGCTTTCACGTCCCGGTTTCTTGTTGCAAACCATGTGATATCATGATCGTGCATTAATTCTTGAACTTGTTTATTCCGAAATTCTTACCCTTCATCCGTTTGTAATTTTTGAGGGATCCTTTTACTGGATTTGAAAATAGATTCCAACCCATTTTTCACATGAATGCCCGATTTATCTTTTAATGGCACCGCCCAAGCATACCTCGATAAAATATCCACGACCGTTAAAATGTACCGGTAATTTTTATTGTCATGCGCTAATTTTTGCATATCAGCTAAATCCCCCTGCCACTGGGCGTCGAGACCTCCTACCAACGTTTTACTTCGCCTGTATTTTCGACGGACCGGTTTAAACAACGTGTACGCGCTTTGCCGTCCTAAAAATTCTGCTGCTTTTTCCCGAGAAACGCCAGCTCTTTGAGCTAGTTTTTTAGCATCGCCCGTAAAAGCGTACGGACCTTTTTCAAAAGCCTTCTTCATTGTCTAAAAAGGAAAATAAAAATCCACTTCACGTTTGACGTTACGGGTTTTTATGTCTTTCTTCTCCTTTGTCTCGGGGGTTCGTCCATTTCTTCCCAAGTCTCTTCCACGGGAACTTCCTCCTCCTCCTCCTCTTGTGGTTCGGACGTTTCTGAACATTCCTCGTCCTCTTCGTAATATACGGGACGGCGTGGGATGGTATACGGGGCGTACCTCCTCCTCCTCCGTCCCCCTTGGGGACGGCGGGGACGGATCACGGTAGGGATAGGTTCGGGGTACGGGTACTCGCCGTTTTCTTCGTGATATTGTTCTTCGGCGGGAAGGGGATCGTACCTGTCTTCGGGCAGTGTCTCGTAAAACTCGTCTTCCGGATGATTGTTTTTCTGTGAACGGGGTTTCGAATTGGGTGGGGGGTCCTTCTCCGGTTTCTTTGTACACCAATTTTTGCATAATTCTTTTGATAAAAATTCCCGGATTTTACGTCCTTGTTCTGTTTTAGTTAAAAACTTTTTACGTTCCTGGTAAGAAGATTCAGGAGTGACTAATGTATCGATATCGTACTTATATAGTAAATCCACTTGCGATTTCGGTAAAGGGACGTTTCCTTTTACCCAATTGTACAATAAATTACAAGCAAAATTCACAGCAGGTTTGTTTAAACCGGAATTCGATGCGTACGAAGGCGCATATTTGTCGGCTTGTGATGTGAAATCCATCTTTTCACCATGCCTTTATAAAATTCGGACCGGGTTTATATAGCCTCCTGCTCAATAGAAAGACGGGTAGCTCATGTCATACGACTGGATCATATCGGACCAATCAGAAGACTCGTCCCAACGACGGGGATACGTGATTGGTTGATAAAATATACTGTGCTTGGGTGTTGGGTTATACCGGAAAAGTAATCCGACTACCACGTTCCCTTTTTCTAACATTAACGTGTGATGGGAATCCATATCTTGCAATTTAAAAATAACGAAATTGGTTTCTTGAGTCGGTTGCACCGGGAAAAATTTTAAACTTTTCGGTTCGTAATGTCCACGTGCCCCAGACGGCCAGACTAACAACGGGTACATATCCGCACGGCTTTCTTGATCTTCGCGTCCCCAAATATAGCTCGGTGTAATTAAATTGCACGAAAGCATAAACGTACGGGATTCTGACATGTAATTTACTTTTTCAAATTCGTAACTCATCGTTAAACGTTCCCAGTTTGGCCATGTACTTTTTGATGTTCCGTTATTTGCCCACGATTTATTTCGATTTAAAATGACCTTTCCTAATAATTTTTTTGGCACTGTTGTAAATTCCAATACTTTTTCCTGTTCAATAAAATTGCATATGACCCTTTCCGTATTGTATTTAAATAAAACATGATTTTTTCTAAAATGATTTAATGGAAAAAATAATGTCACGTCTTGCGTGACACCAAAATAACTTAAAATACCTGACGAACAATAAATCCCATAAATATAATCTGTAAAAATATCTGTTTTATTCACTTCCCCTTTATTTTTAATAAATTCCATCGTTAAAGTTAATTTTTCAGTATTCTTATCGTATTTAAATTCAAACATAAAATCACGGGCGTATTTCGGGGAATTATCATTATTTACATCAATTTGGTCGCCACGCATGGACTTTTAATGCCCCGTTTAAATAATTGGTATATTCTTCCGGTGTAAAATTGACATCACAACCTAAATCAAATGTTACTGTTGGTTCGTATTCCACATCTTCATTGCACGTTATAAATGTAACTAAATCCATTGAAGGGTTTTCAAAATTTAAATTTCGTTTTAAATTTGGAAACAGTTTCATGTTATCAATATCATGTGAACTTTCCGCATCGGTTTTGTATAATGCTAGTTTCATTGTAGCTTGTTTGGGAAAACATACACCTTTCTGTCGGGGGTAGGTGATCATATCGCAAGCGACTTCCCATGACTGTGTCGGATTGTACAAAGGACGGGTTAAATGGGCTACAAAAACTTGCTCGTCTGGATTGAATTGAGAATACGCGTAAACGTGGTCCTGATTCATTTCGCTTTTGAAATACGACTTAAAGTCGATTGCCCTTCATTATATATCTTCAACATGTCGGATGTCGTTCCTGTTCCTATAGGACGTTTTCGAGCCGCTTTTGAACCAATCCGTTTAGCGACTTTTCCTAATGTATAAGTGGTTTTAGGAGCCATAGCTATCGCTTGCTCTACTCCTTGCCCGTACGCTTTAGCTATAGATCGTGTGGTGTTTTCATTCATCCCTAAACCACTCGCCACATCTTTTACCCGTGGTTGTTCTGTTTTTTTATAAAATTTCGTTTGCCTTTGCAATTGTTTAGAAATAATATTATTTAACATATTACCTGCCATTTCCCCAACTTCTTTATCCACACCGAAACTTGTAGCGGCATTTCCTAAAATATCCGGTGCCATTTGTTCAATTGCTTCAATTCCCATACTTTTTAAAGCTTCGTTTTGGACACCCTTTAATATGACTTTTCCTTCTTTACTTTGTACCACTTTTTTCAAAGTCTTTTTCGCTGCTGCTTTATATCCTAATTTTTTAACTTTTTTTATTCCGCTTTGAACTTTTTTAGCTTTACTGTCAATACTGTCTTGCACTTTATCCAAAGCATTTTTTAATTTTTGTAATTCTTCTTTTCCTTCTTTTATATTTTTATTTTCTAAATAATCATTTACTTTTTCTTGTAATTTTTCAATCTTTTTTTCCTGCGCTGGAAATTTACCTGCGGCATCTGATTTTTCTAATGTTTCTGCCATTTTATTGTATCCTTCTGCCATTTGTGAAAAATTTTCACGGGATTCTGCAGGGACAGTGTATTGGTTTCCACCAATAGGAACCACTCCTTGGGATAACATAGCACCAGTTCCATTTGCTGCAGAATTCATTTGCTCATTAGCACCTTGTTTATTCTGATGATCATTCAAATTCATTTTTCCTTGTGTCATCAAATATGTTGATCCAGCAAATACAGCAGCTCCTGCTAATCTTTGCATCCATTTTTTATATTTTTTCTTCTTTTTTTTCTTTTCTTCTTCTTTTTTCATTTTCTCATCGTCTTCTTTTTTCTTTTTTTCTTCTTCTTCTTTTTTCTTTTTTTCTTCTTCGTCTTTTTTCTTTTTTTTCTTCTTCATCTTTTTTCTTTTTTTTGTCATTTTTCTTGTTTTCTTCACCGTCTTTTCTCTTTTTTTGTCTGTCTTCTCTTCTTTTTTCTTTTGTTCGTCTTTTTTCGCTTCATTTTTCTTCTTTTCTTCTCTTTTTTGTTGTTTTTTCTTTCCTTCTTCTCGTTTGTTCTTAATTTCTTCTATTTGTTGTTGTTTTTTCTGGATGTTTTCCTTTTTTGATGGTTTTTTAGTCTTTTTAGGTTGTTTTTGTTGTGTTCTCGGCCGTTTTCCTTTAGGAGGTTGAGGACGGGCGCGGGTCGATCTGACTCCTCTTTTATTTTTAACAGAAGCCATAGTTTTTTGCCGTTTCGGTTTAGGATGTTGTGATATTATTGGGGCTTTTCTTTTTAATGGAGGACGTCTCATTTGGGCAAATGGAGGACCCCGTTGTAACGGAGGTTTTCTAGAAACAATCCTACTGGGCGCCGGCCGTGCGTGAGGACGAACTAGAAGTCTTCTCCTCGGGGGACCGCTACCAGGTGGACGATGGGGCAGCGGTGGTCCCCGGACAGGCAGCGGTTTGCCCCGGACAGGCGGCGCCCGGGATGGCGGACCCGCTCGGGGCGGAACACCTGGCGGGCGCGGCTGGGCTGGTGGACGTACAGGTCCCGGCGGACGGGCGGGCGCTGGTCCACCGCCCCGGGCGGGTGGTTTCCCAACGGTGGCACGGGGTGGCGGGCGGGCGGGATGAATACGATTCGGTTTAAAATTAGGTCTTCTTAATTTGGCGGCTTGCGTTAAACCGCTGCTCGGACCCGCTCTTTGAAATACACGTTTCCCCGCTGCTCCACTTATTCCAACTTTTGAAAATCCTGAAGCAGATCTTCCTACCGATGAAATACCTCGTGGTTTTAACACGCTAAAACGTGCCATTTTTCTATATGATCCCGGTTAAATAACTTTCTTTTATACTCCTACCGTCCTTCCTTTCCCCGTGTCAACCGGTTTATTTGGTTCTGATTTTCCTACCGAATACCAGGCTCTCATTTTTTCACGGTATTCTATTCGAGCCCGTTTCTTTTCAGGACTGTCTTCCACTTTACTGTTAACTTGTTGTTTTTTTCTTATTAAATCTAACGCGCGCACACGTTCTTTATTCTCGTGATACGCGAAAAAAATTTTTCTTTAATGTTGTCCAATCCCAAGTGGACGGGATTCTCTTTTTCTGTTCGTGTGTTATTAGAATCTCTTTTTTCTTAATTTCTTTCTTTATTTTTTCTTGTTCTTTTTTCCAATATCCTACATCTTGTCCTTTCCCGTAATCTTTTTCGGGAGCTGGATGACGCCAAAACCCTGGTTGTGGAAAGCCATGCACGAAATACACTTCTGTTTCAAACTGCCATAATTCTTTCAACCAACGGTTTACCCTCTTATACAGTTTCGTCCAAGGTCGGCGCGCGGGATTATGGTCGTCTTCGCGAGTATCGAAATAAGAATATGTTCGAAAAAAATGAGTCACTTGAATTAAACATTCTTTTGCTAAATCCAGTTCTGTTTCGTTTAAGCATAATTGTCGTTTCATCGTTTCCATTTTTTTCCAAGAAGGGTATAATTCAGGAATTTCTGGTAACGGATTCATCGGATCCCACGTGGGTGCACCGATAAACGGTCAGGCTAATCCCATAATTTCTCCCAACACGGCTTTATCAGCCACTCCGATTTTATCCCGTTCATAAAATAATTTTAAAACTAAATCATATTTTCTTACTTTTAAATATTTACTGCGATATTTTCGGACTTGATCTTCGTTAAATAATTTGTACCACGGGGAATACGACGTATCCAAATCCACGGTTTCGTCCGTTAAAATGTATTCTAATAGCCAATGAATCTTCATAGGTATTTTTCCCGGCATATCCGGTAAATTTTCTACTTCCTGCCCGCGTTCTCTTAAAATGTTATAATACATTTTTAACCCGTGATAATCTAATTGTGTGTTTCGTTTAATTTGTTCAGAAATACCATACTCCGCATGTAATAAGTACCAAGTCCAATTTTGATACGGTTGTAGTTGTTTATACGCTTTATACGTCCGCGATTCTGGGCGGGTTTTATGAAAAGCTGGCATGGATAACAGTTTTGCGTCCATATGAAAACTTTCACGGATTTCTAATAATTCTTGACGTAAATGAGGAGGACGGTAAAAATGGGGTATGGGTAATTCAAATAAGGTCCCGTACTGATCAAACGATACACCCCAAAACGGGTCTCCTTCCATTTCGTTTTCAAACCCAGGGGCGTCAGGACCGTTGATTTTCCACCATACCGGACGCCACAATTGAAACATTTCATTTTGTATGGCTAATCGCACTTTATTAATCACTTTCATCATCACCGTTTTTTTCTTATAATATCTGGTGTGAATATTATAATATTGAGGTAAATATATATTGATAAACGGTTCTTCTATCCAAATCCCATCGTCTTTATGAGCCCAACCATATTTTGTTATTTTAGTACGGTTAGTCGGTGAACTCAAGCCCGGCACAGGTCGGATTCCAAAATCTTCTAAATTTTTATTTCCACTGAACGGAGATTTTCCTAACATTTCTTTTTCTGTTAATTCATTCATAAATTCTTCCCGATATTTTTTACCTTTTTCCATGTCAATAAAAAATTGATGGTACCATTCCGATTTCCCTATATCTAGATATTTTCTAGAGGTCGGGTCTCTCGTTAAACACGGGACACGTTTGCCTTCGGTGATATACCCTTTAACATTTAATTCTTCAATGGGTAACGGGATATCCACGCGCATATAAGTTTTCCCGTTGATACGTTTATGGTAGGCCCAGTAATGTTTCCCGTTTGAATTGTAACGGTCATAATATGTTTGGTACCGTGGATCTTTATTTCCCCATTTTTCGGTTAATGATGGGACGTACCTTGCTTCTAAAGGTTAATGCTGAATACCATAAATGCCAAGGAAATTGAAGGTAGACCAACATTAAAGTATTGACGACAATCCATCGGTCAACAATTTTAGACTCATTAAACCAATCAATCACTTTCTGAGATGTATCCGCATCTAAAATAATCGGTCTCCCCGCATCATTGCTGGTCTGCATACGGCCTTCCAATTGTGATTTTCGCACTTTCACTAAACGGATTTTAAATGTTTTATCTTTTTGTTTGACAAAAGCTAACCTCGTTTTTAAATATCCTTTTTTATTTGTTTTCTGTTTCACATAAATGTCGTGTAAACTGAAAACGTAAGAATCCGGAGGGGGCCAAAACACACGGTAGTTGCCTTCTGAATAATTCTTCCACACCCCATTCGATGGCTTGCACGGCCAACTCAATTAAAAGTTCTATCACCGCTACCACCGTCACCCCGGCAATATGTACCGCAAACGGAATCATTCTGGTTGATAATAAATATGTTCTTCGTCAGGGAATATTTTTGTTCTTAACCGGTATTCATCCGGGCACCTCTGCGTAAAATCTAACAACAAATACCCGTGCGGTTCTTTTGTAGCATCTTCATAAATGTGACGTAATTCTTTTGCTTTGGTGGGGTAAACTTGACGGGCTAACGATTCAAATTGTAAACGGTCCCGTGGATTTTTCATTAACACCATGTAATGCGAATTTAACGAAATGTCCCGTTGTTCTTTTTTCTGATGAAATAAATTTTGAGCGATAAAGATAATAGATATGTTTCTGTGATGGCTTCCTTTTTCAAATATTTTTGCTGTTTCTACACCGCTTTCTCGCATCAAATCGTCGATGACTAATAACGTCCCGGCTTTTATATTTCTCGGAGGTAACCCTTCTTGAAAAAATATTTTATCTTTTAACATTTGTTTTAACTCGGTATAAATGGCTTGAGGTTCGGCATAACACCACAGCACTCGTTCAGGTACCGGATCAATCATTTCAGTCATATGTTTGATCAACTTGCACACCCACACTGTTTTCCCGGACGAGGTTGGTCCGGCGATCAACATGGTAAACGGATGATGGAATTTGTACCACATCTTTTGAAAAAACAATGACCACACAGATATTTATACACACAAACTTTATTTTGAAAAACCATAAGGAAATGTAGTGTACATATCAAGACCATCGCCTTCACGCCAAAACCGGTGTTTGTCATATACAGCTGTATACATTTTATCCAATTGCATGGATTTCACATTGCCTTGCTTATCCCGTAACACATGGAATTCAATAGGGACATTCATTGGGGTCTGTACCTCACCCTTCAATAAAGCATCAACCATATTCTTTAAATCATAAAAATCCACCTTCCCTTCAATTTGAAACCCTCGGGCTTTCTGACACGCCATTTTCTTCCCGTTTCTGTCTACCCCCAAATACCCATAATTCTTGGGTCCCCCACTCACAAATTCTACAATCTTCCCACCATCCAACTCATCTGTTAAATCCCCCATCAACGGCCCCGTCGGTAACGGTAGGTCGTTGGGCCCTGAATAAAATATCACGGAATCAGTGTCGAAATACAATACCCTTTCCTGCAAAAAATCTAAAATTTTGTACAGTTCCATTCGACCATAACAGGTCGTAAAAGCAGCTATCACCACATTGTTGGTACGGCCCAAATCGTAGTCGTCTTCGGTTTTCTTCCATTCTACTTGCACAACGTGTTCGCCCAGATTCACAATGTCCAATACATCTGCTGTCGGATCATCTAATATGTTGATCAATTCGTCGTAATCGGTCACTTGCACTTTTTTAACTTGCCCGTCTTTCTGACCAAACTTTCCCCACAAGGTGTTCAAGGCTTGTTTGGCAACAAACCGTAATGCTGGGTTAATGCTGGATCAATGGTAATGCCTTGTTTCTCTTTCAACAATTTCACATACTCTGTACGTTCCATCGGGTCGTCTGTAGGCCAACCTGAAGCCTGGGTTTTCTCCACATACCATTTCTCGATGTATGGGCCGAAAATGAATTCCCAATTTTCCCATTCCCACATTTCATACCCCTCTATTAATTCATATCCTTTCTCCAAAGTTGTTTTGACTTCGGGAATGCACCAAGACCCTACCAAAACACGCTCGCTTTCTTTATGCTGGCATTTTTCCCTTTGGTTACACGTTTCCGCACATTTCGCGCATAGGGGAAACATCAATTTATTGCACGCACGGTACGGCAATACCGGATTGAACAAATTCTTGGGAGGTAGAAATTTACCACAAAAAATTCCACCCGGGGATTGGTTCAATCTTTCTAATGTAGGTTTCATCACCACTTTCGGTTCACCCACAGGGTACTTGTTGTTTTTTTGTACAAACGGGTACAAGGATGTCACGTCATAATAATCGATCCTTTCATCCGCGTTAGTGATTTTCTTGTACAAATACGTTGCATTGGTCCTCCCTCCGAAAAAAGCGTCTCGCGGTTGTAAATGTTTTTTTACCTCGATAGATTTCCGGGGGACGTACGTGTGTTCCCAAATGGATACCACTGAATAACCGGTCATACGCAATTTCGATTCTTTTTTCATTTGGTGAGCGTGCGCTTGGTAATTGACCAAATTGGAATTCGGCACCGTACCTTTAGGATCCGTGCATACAGGGCATCCGTGCCAAATACACCCGTTAAATTCATACACGGTGAAGGTTTCAGGGCAGTACCCATCCACGGTTACGTATTTCCCGTCACATAATTGAATCTGACATTCTTTCGCGTTCCAATTGTCTTCACCGCGGTGAATTTTGTACGGCGTGTTCACTTGTAATTCATCCAACCATTGGTTCGCTTTCTCGGATACATGAGTGCGTGAAATCAAAGGCGGGATCATGGCGATTTGATTGGGCTTTAAATAATTTAACCGGTAATCATACATGCAAGCCGCAGGAAGAGTGGAAGAGTGCAAGAATATATCAAACCCCGTTTTCAAATGGTACGTTTCCCGAAATTTCAAACACCCTTGTTTTAATAATTCTACATCGCTGTTACAATACTCAAACAATTCTTGCTGATGGTTCCAAATATAACCTGATTTGACTTTGTCTTCATACCACTGATCGAATTCCGCGTTCCCGTTTTGTTTGAAAAATCTTTTCTCAGGCATCGGGCCTTCATAATCATCATTTTCCATGGTGTTGAACATGTACGGAAAATACCCTTTCTTCAATTCAGTTAAACCGAACGCTTTAGGGAATTTCGCTAATGCGATGGGGATCAAATTCAACGAATCTTTAAAGTCTACCCATTTCGCTCTCATAGTGATGACCCGTAACCCGCGGGCAATGATGTAATCGGCCGCCCATCCTTTTGAAATCAGATACTGTTGCAGGAAACCGCCGTCGTACCCACCGAAGTTATGAGCAAAACATATAGTGGTTCTCTCTGACCAATAACGCATATCGTGGAACATCCAATCAAAAAACGAATTTACATCTTTAAACTAAAATCGCCCGCATTTACAATTTTGTGAGTCCGCGCGGAGAACGTCTTCCATATGAATTTTTTGTAAACAAAATTCGCACACGTAATGGGCTACGATGGCATTGACCGTGTGCACCGATATGCCTTTTTCATTCGGCGGGGATTGCATGGCTTCCGTATCCCAAAATAGGTACGGGCGGGGGAGTTTTGAATCCACGTAATTTGATTTCAAAGGTTTCATGTAACACGAATGGGCCGTACCCACAGCGACATCCATGTGACAAATATTGCATTTGTAAAAACCACATTGATGTTTGGCATCATATAAAATCTGCCCACAGTTTTCACAGATTTTTCTTTTTTTACACGTGCTCGATTTCCCTGAGATGGATTTCTTATGTTTGTTAAAACAGTTTTCCCCGTAAAACCCATAAAACCCGCAATCGCTGCACTTCATTAATTTGTCTTTGTCTTCATTGAATTTACACTTAGGTGCTAAACCGCACATTTTACACACGCCTACACACTGGTGCATTTTTTCCCCCATGTATTTAAAACACACTATACAAAAATCACTTGTTTTGGATAAATGATTTTTTATTTTTAAAATTCCCCATGCATGCCCATCATTAGCCAAAATCAAAACTGTAGGTTTCTCTGACGACCAGTTTGCTGATCGAAACAAAACTTGATCCCCTTCATCATGAAAAACCAAGATGTTCTTGTCAGGAAACAATTCACTGATCCGTTTCATTTCACTGATGCTCACTCGAGAACGGGTGATTTTTGCGTCATTCTTAATTCTTTTAACTTCTTTGTCCAATTCTTTCAACAGGACTTTCGATAAAGATCGCGTGCGCCACTGGCGTGGAAATCTGTTTTGATTGTTCCAATCCATTAATATAAAAGCGGCAATAAAACAATCTTCCCGTTGGTATGCACGAGATATTTTCCCAGGATCCAAATAAGTACGTGGGTTCTTTTGCCAGACTTGTTTGCAGGGCCCTCCGACTGATTCAGGTATTTCTACCGTCTTCAATTCCATTTCAAAGTCTGGGGTAAGGCGAAAATGTTCATTGCTGTTTAAAGTTTTCTCTACTTGCGTCATGATGTATTCTAATGTTAAATCTTCTTTGCGCAACCATTTTGTATTGAATGCTTTGTTTTGTAGACCTGGTGAAATCATGTTAACTTGAGCGAAACATTCTTCGGTTAAAGTTTTTTTCCATTCGTCTAACAGCGGTTCAAATATACTGTACAACGCTTCATAAGTTTTCTTCTTTTTCAGCTTTTCCAAGTCAGGCTGTACCTGAACCACCACTCCTTTTTTCTTGAATCTTTTGAAGTAGGCCTGGGTTTTTTCCATTAACGTGTAAGGTCGTGACGTTGCCATGGCTGACGCTGAATGACTGGCAAAGACCCATCGTGACCTCCTATAAATAGAAGTTATTTTGTTGAAAGCATTTCCGGTGGGTATTAATTTTTTCAAAGCATTTCCGGTAGACATCTATAATTTATTTGATACTTCCGGTTTCGAAACTATAAAAGTCGGGGGGCTTTTTAAGTCTGGCATACGCCTCCCATGCCGCAGAAAAATTCCAGCTGCTCGATTTTGTACGAGAGAACAAGCACAACTACAAACTTGAATCTGCCGACTCGCTGAGGTTCCAGAGATTAGGCAAATTGTACAAGTATCGTTCAAAACTTGACTCCTACGATTACTCCGACCCACCACGAGTAATCACATGGTCATCACCCGCTTGGTTTGAAGACGAAATACCCCAAGTGCTTGTTGACAGTATGGAGAAAGAAAAACTCACACGTGAAGAATGGCAAAAATTACAAGATCAAGAAGATGCCGCCAGGTGGATGGAAGAAGGGCAAATGAAACCGAGCCCTCTTGATCATATATTTGAAAACAAGAAACCAGCCTTGGACAACCCGCCTTTCTGTGAAACCCATCCGTCTGCTAACGATGTTCCAAGTGCCACCCCGGACCAGAGACTGGTAACGTGCAAGAACCGGTAAAAGAACCGGAGCCGATGGTCGTTGAAGGACCACCACCCCCCGCCAAGGAAACTGAAACACCACCACAACCCAAGTAATCTCTACCCGATTTCGAATTGTGACAAGGGTATGCTGATTACGAGAAACACACTGATACAATGACAACCGTGGTCGACGCGCTGAAAAAAGAACAAATTCGTGCTGTCAATGCCATGCTGAAATGCGGTGTACCAAAATCGCGTATTCTTAGTACGGTCTACCTGGTGAAAACCAATCCCCTGGAAAAAGAGGCTACTGATTTCTTAGAATTCTGTCACAAAGAAAAATGGACTCTGGAAGAAATGATTGGGGCCTCCAAGATCTTGCGCCATTTGAACCGCTGTGATGAAACTTCCGTACACAAAGAATGCACCCCACCAAAAGATATGTTCTGGAGAGCACGTCTAGAAATTGCCGCATTCCTGGATGAAGGTAAAAATTTTATCCTCATCATGAAACGTGAAGCGCTGGTTGATTTGAAAACGGGTGAGAAAACAACCTCGCATCAAACCAAAGCGCGATACTTCCTGGCTGAAAATTGGTCAAAACAACACGCCCCGGGTCAACTGAAAAACGGGTGGAGCGCGTTCACAGTCCCGTCATGCATTTTCCGATTTCTACTGAGTAACCGCGCCATCGAATTGATCACCTATGCTATCAAATTCAATTTCCTGGAATCAAAGACCCTGCCTGATTCCTGGAATGGTATCTACAATCAAAGTGCGGCCATGCGGTATCTGTTCGGCAATGACTGTATCACCGCTGATGTGACTCCCATCTTCCAGATCTTACAGCCCAATGTGGAATGTTTCACCTGGAATCTGAATACTACACACGGTGTAGTCCTTTTCAATCATGATGTGTTCTCCGGCCGACACTGCGCGCCCGTTCAAGTACAAGAAGTAGCCTTCTCCGCGCCCAGGTTCTTAGCCATGCTGGTTAATATCGTGGATGACGATGCTGTGCCCGCTAAGATCTTACACGTGCTGATGCCTTCACGCGTTAAAAATGGAAGCCCTCATCTCGACAACAAAAACCGTCACATGATCCTGTGTTCCTGCAGTTCGCGAATGAGCATCGAACAATCAAAGTTCGCAGAAGAAAAAAGGGATGACAGTGAATTCCAAACTATTCTTAAATGACTGAACAAACAAGATGATGATGGACTTTGTTGCATTTTACTGTAGTAAGTTTTTTTTGCATTGTTAAGACAAAAAAAAACACGTTTTTATATTTAAAAAAGTCTCTATTTTATTTAAACATTCTTAAAAACGTTTATTTAATCTTTGTAAATGACTTCGGGAAAGAGTTTATTTGTCATCATTAACTTCCGGTAAACTGGAATATCATACTTTTTAAATTATTTTAAGCACAAAGGTTAAGAAATTATTATAATTTACATTATTTAGACCAGAAAAGTTGTCTTATTATGTTTTTAAATTAATTAATTCGTATAAAAAACGTTTAATTTTATTTAACACATTAAATAAAATGTTTATTCAGTCTTTATAAATGACTTCCGGAAATAATTTATTTGTCCCACTTACTTCCGGTAAGCTGAAAAATCATTTTTTTCCACTATTTTAGGCACAAATGATAAGAAAATTCTATAATTTACATGATTTTGACCAGAAAAGTTTTGAAAAATCATTTTAATTTCATTAATTCAAACAAAAAACGTTTCATTTTGTTTAAAATGTTTAATACAAACGTTATTTAATTTGCAGAAATGATTTCCGGTACTCATACTTTTTCACTTTGTAGGCTCAGATAAATAGAAAATACTACAATTTATATTATTTAGACGAGAAAAGTTTTGTAAAAATGTTTTACTTTTATTTAATTCTTACTAAAAACGTTTAAAAATGTTTAAAACAAGTTTCCTTTATGACATCCGGTAAGGTTTTTTTTTTGCACCATTTACTTCCGGTTGCTTAAATATCATACTTTTGCACATGTTAAGCACAGATTAACGGATAAAAACCGAAAACATAAAAAAACAAATGTTATATACAAAAAAAACAATTGTTTTGATCCAAATAAAACTGTATATATGTTATATTGACTGTGTTGTGTAATACTTCCGGTACGGTGTATACTTGTTCTTTGTATGGCATTTCCGGTGGAATGTTCTAGAAGCTTTGACTGTGAATTATTTTACTTTACTTCCGGGGGTGATAGGATGTATGAAACGTGCGCTGATTGGTTGATCGCTATAGTTTCCCTACCTACCCATCCCCCACGCCCAGTCCATGTTTAGGTATAAAAGTTTATTCCCGCCTGATTTCCCCATTCTCCACTGCTTTCTTTGAGCCACGACATGTGTGATCATGGGACTGAAAAAGAAAATCATCAAGCTCCTGAGACGGTTGAAGCCTCGCCACAAGTCAACAGCAGGTCCCGCGCCCGAGGTATAAAAAACATCAGAGCTCGATATCATCGCGGTCATAGAGGATATGCTGTCAGAAAAAACTTCAGCCCAGAAAGAGACGGTCGAAAACGCCACCGCTCGCCCAGCTGTACAGCCACCAGACGGAGATCGTCAACCCCCAAGCCAGGGCACTTCTGGTCACTCGGGAGCCCCGAGGTGTCCCCCATCAAAAGATCTAAGCGAGAAGATAACCGCAGTGGTGCACCCACAGCCAGGGACCTCAATGCCACGGCCACCGCCTTCAGCTCCACCTGCGGAGTCGGAGAGACATTTGTTGAAGGTAGGCAGCGGGTGCCCCCACGACCCCCCTCCCCCATATACGACGTCATCCGTTTCGATGAACCCCCTGCTTCGCCCCCCACCGCCCCCACCATTCCCCTCCCTAGTTTCTCTAACTGGCGTGAAAACACACCCTCACCCTCGCCCATGCGGGGTTGTCGGTCCCCCGACCACCCCCCTCCGGCCCGTACCTACGGCTCCACCCTACCCCATACAAACACAAGCGCAGATGCACCCGCTGCCGCCTCAACGTTCTCCATGCCACGAGAGGAGTTCCTGGCCATCGTCGAGAGAGAATACAACGATCTCGCTGCCAAGTTGTATTCCAGCGACAACGAATCAACTGAGCACCCTGATCAGCTACGGCAGGAGCGTGAGAGCGCCGTTCGACTCGATCCCAACAAGACACAAGAAAATGATGCGGATTCGCGCTTTCCTACACCGGTACCTGGAGATGATGACATCACCAGAAGACAAGCAATTGCTGATAAAGAGTTGCAGTGCGCTATGCATAGACCTTACTCGTTGTTAGATACTGACTTTCTTGAATCGACCCCGCTTAAGGCGGTTATGATGGTGTTAGAACTGATTCAGGACTCTGATACAATTGAAGTTGGTCAATACCAACTACACGACAGAAAGCGTATCGTGCTCGATTTTGATTTTAAGTAAATTTAAGTCTTTTTCCTATTTTTTATTAATCACGCGATTTTAGTTAGGTACAGGGAAGAACACAGCATCAGAGATACACTCCATTTGATTACACACACAAACAACGAAGAACACAGGTGGCATACAGACATAAATAATATATCTTTTAGCTATTAGGTTTTATGGAATAAATTTGTTTTTATTCCATTTACATCATTGTGTTATTAGTATGTTTAAACTGTGTAAAAATGAATGTTTCAATAATTGGAAGAATGTGTGAGAGCTTAAGTGTTTGAAAGAGCCCCAACCCACTTTAGTTCCCGCAAACTCCACCAGGGGTTGCTTTAGCTTTTGTCCAGGTCTCCCCTCCAGGTTACCCTAACTTTTGCCCAGTCCTCCTAGTAGATACTTTAACTCCCGAAAAGTCCCAGTGGGGGGAGGGGGTGCTTCCCCTCCAGGGTGCTATAGATTTTAGAGAAGTCCCAGGCAGAGGGGGTGCTATAGATTTTAGAGAAGTCCCAGGCAGAGGGGGTGCTATAGATTTTAGAGAAGTCCCAGGCAGAGGGGGTGCTATAGATTTTAGAGAAGTCCCAGTGGGGGGAGGGGGTGCTATAGATTTTAGAGAAGTCCCAGGCAGAGGGGGTGCTATAGATTTTAGAGAAGTCCCAGGAAGAGGGGGGTGCTTTAATTCCCGAAAAGTCCCAGTGGGGGGAGGGGGTGCTTCCCCTCCAGGGTGCTATAGATTTTAGAGAAGTCCCAGGAAGAGGGGGTGCTACCCCTCCAGGGTGCTATAGATTTTAGAGAAGTCCCAGGCAGAGGGGGTGCTATAGATTTTAGAGAAGTCCCAGGCAGAGGGGGTGCTATAGATTTTAGAGAAGTCCCAGGCAGAGGGGGTGCTATAGATTTTAGAGAAGTCCCAGTGGGGGGAGGGGATGCTTCCCCTCCAGGGTGCTATAGATTTTTCGCCCGCCGTTAAACACCACCCGGTCAACCGCCAGGGGGCCCCCTCCCCCACCCCTCCCACCCAGTCCGCATTCCTCCCAATTAATTAATCACTTTTTGGCACTTATTAATGACTCTACTCAGGATGGCACTTATTAATGGTTTTGGTACTTATCAATGACTTTTTGGTACTTATTAATGACTGTACTTAGGATGGTACTTATTAATGGTTTTGGTACTTATCAATGACTTTTTGGTACTTATTAATGACCAAAAATGGGACTTATTAATGGTTTTGGTACTTATCAATGACTTTTTGGTACTTATTAATGACCAAAAATGGGACTTATTAATGGTTTTGGTACTTATCAATGACTTTTTGGTACTTAATATATATAGCACTACTATCAGCCTATCAGCAGATCACTAACTTCTTCCAAAAATGGTAGGTGTAACATAGTTGAGGTACCCTTTAATTGTAAGATTTAAGAGCTATAATGATGTTACTTCAATTAGTTTCTGTTGTGAATACTGTTCTGTATAATTTATAACTGAAGTCTGCCCATTTGATTTTTATTTTAGATAGTTTGAAATGAGAAATTACACTCACTTCTTCAGGTTTTAATTTTCCACTGGTTTAAAATATACAGTTTAAAATTTGTTTGTATTTACTACTATTTATTTAAATTTTTAGTGAAGAAAACTAGTATTTGCTGTGGAATTCAGGCAAGCAAATGGGTGACAAATGTCTTTTATTCCTAGCTTACTTTGAACAGTCTGTTTAAAAAATTGTCTGTTTTGCCACGGTTCATTAATGTCATTTTTTATTAGAGAAAACTGGTAGTCTTGTGCAAAGTTGCTGAGGAATCGAAATATGGAGCTTATGAGTAAAGAATTTTGAAATGTTTATCGTCTGTTTGAAAAACTCCATGTGTTAGTTCCTGTTTATTTTCATTATTTATCAGGGTAAAACTGGTAGACTTTAGCAAAGATGCTGAGGAATTCAGTCAAGCAAGCGAGTTGTGAAGGCCATATTTTTCTAGCTTCTTTGAGAATGTTTTTGTATTTGAACAATTGTCTGTATACTTCTGCTTATTATTTAGTAGAGAAAATTTGAAAAATTAGTCTTTCAATGAAGTTGCTAATAAACACGGGCAGGCATATAAGTGAATGAGTGTTGGATGTCATATATTCTGTTTTCATTCAGAATGTTTACTTTATAGTCGATAAAAGAAATTGTCTGTTTCAGTATCTATACTCATATATAATAGTGTAAATTGTATATTACCCGTGAATAAAATTGACAATGTGATGTATATCAGACCTTTTGTCTTATCTACCAGTAATGAACAAGAATATCAGCCCGTTGGTTTTTCCATTGGGTTTAAGTTTAATTGATTTTGTCACCGTTTAAAAAAAAATTATTGATACTTTTCATTAAGTGGAAGGCGCAACGGCTTTTCGATTGGTATATCGACTTTCCGACATCAACTTTCCCATCCATGATTTTAGTCCTTTTATATTGGAAATCATGGATGACAGGGGGCGATAATGGAAGTATATCGGACCAAAACTTCCTTGTTAAAAGGAGGCGATATTTATTACACAAAAGCAGTTTTGCTTGAATAGCTTTTGTCATGAAGACGCAAAATTTACAGAAACGCATTGATCACCAGTTTGTATAAGTTCTGCGACCGTGTCTATACCCTCGTAACTGAACGTTGGTGCATCAGTGTACTTGGTAATAATTCCACTAAACGGAATACATACACCACACGGTTCAATATCTGTAATTTTATTAGGAGCCCATATGGAATCACAGTGCCCTGCTGACCGTGACATGGTGTTCCTTACAGAGAGTGATATATGGAAACTTTAAACTGTATTTATTCTATCATACATTAAAAAAATAGTGTAAGATTTGGCATGATATGTGTATACTCTTTATCTTTCATGTCACACTAAATGAGTTAAATGGGCTTCTCTCTTTCATTTGCAGCTGTTCTCAATAATATGAACATTTTAATTATTACTATAAATTTACTAATTTTGTGAATTTAATTTTTCGAATACATTCAAACCTCTGCATTACCTCGTGACATTTCTGTGGCTCTGAAGATTCCTGTATAATGTAACTGTGGTATCACTGTACTTAAATTTTCTTACAATGTTGGCAAATTCTTCCCTCAGATACACAGTTTTAGCATATGAACATTAATTGTATCCGCCAAAACAGAGTTTTCAGCTTTTCAGCTGCACGCCGCCGCCGCCGCCGCCGCGTAGGTGTCCGGAGAACTCCTCCGTAACCGCTGGGTGGAATTTTACGAAACCCGGGATTATGTTCGGGTCACATGTGAACTGCTGCGCCCCGATTTTGTTTTGACCTCTGACCTTTCCTCTGCGCTCTGCGTCCGTTTGTGCGTCTGTTTCCACACATAAACCCACATATCTCGGGAACCGTTTGACCGATCAGGAAAATTTTTTTTTGCACAAATGTAGCCCTTGGAGAGCTTTATAACATACCAAAAAATGGTGGCGCCACCTGCAACCATGTTTGCACAGTGTCCATCTGTTCGTCTGCCTTGGGTTAAAATCACTCATATCTTTGCAGTGACTTGACTAATTCACCTGAAATTTGGCATGCGTATACATCCTGGATAGCTTTTCTGATTTTATGACAGGTGGCGCCACCCACAATCACGTTTACGCTGCAGACATTCAAGCTCATATCTCGGGAACCGTTTGACCGATTGGGATAAAATTGTGCATGTGTATAGATCTCACATAGCTCTTTATCATAAGCAAAACTGGTGGCGCCACCTGCAGCCATTTTTGCACAGCATCCATCTGTTTCTCTCCCATGGGATAAAATCACTCATATCTTGGCAGTGGTTTGACATATCTGCCTAAAATTTTGCAAGTTTATACATCCCCGACAGCTCTTTTGATTTTATGACAGGTGGCGCCACCTGCATTCTTGTTTATGCAGCAGATATCCAAGCTCATATCTTAGGAACCGTTTGACCGATTGGGCCAAAGTTTTGCATGTGTATAGTTCTCACATAGCTCTTTATCATACACTAAAATGGTGGCGCCACCTGCAACCATTTTTGCACAGCGTCCATCTGTTTGTCTGACAAGGGCAAAAATCACTCATATACATGTAGTGGTTGGACTTATCTGCCTTAAATTTTGCATATGTATACAACTTGGACGGCTTTCTGGATTTTGTGGTAGGTGGCGCAACCTACATACACAATTTGGCTGCAGACATCCATGCTAATATGCAACACTTCACTCTATTTCCCCATGCCATTCAATCCATGCCTCACTTCACCCGTTCCACTCTGATTTAGGCGGATACACGTAGTCGCTTGTCGACTACCCGTATTCTAGTTAAATCTGTATACACCCCGACCCTGTATGGAAGATACTAGCTTAAGCCGTTTCTGCATAAATAGATGCGCACTTAAAAATGTTGATGTTGAACAATCTTTCTTGATCCCTTTTCACACCAGTCTTGCCTCTTTTAATCTACATTATTTTGCGGTCAAGCTTAAAAACGCTTAGGGACTTACGAATACTTTCGTACTGGGCCAAAACCGCCTCGTAGGAGTCTTGCTGGAGACTGGGTACGAGAGCAGCCGCACCTTCTTGAACAGTTTGTAGGAGCTCCATTGTTTGGTGCTGGCTGAGTAGGTTGGCCCTGATTAAGATGTGCCTGTCGTCTACCTTAGCAGAAAGTGTTTTAGAGAGGCTGCGGCTAGCCCGATTTAATCTGACTCAATCTTATTAGGCCCTGCCATACATGGAGTCCGATAGCCTTACAGTGAGAGTTTCTACAATATAATATAAGCCTCTGACAACACACCGTCCAATGCCCTTGTAATAATTTTTCAGCGGGTGCTACTATATTACCCCGTGCCAGCGCGACACTCTTCAAAGTGGGCCAGTTTAAACCTAATGTAACAACATTCTAGCTCTCATTCTCTCGAGTCAGAGGGGCTCCCATGGCCCAGGGAGGTATTGAAGTGCCCATACGATTGTTCTTCTCTGTCCCTACTAAACTCACTGGTATGCCTCTGGTAAAAACATCAAAAACATCAGTAAATATTTAAACATGATGATCCAAGTTCAATTTTAGTTGCTATCGAAACCTTTAAACCCACACTTATCGGTGTAAAAAATTGTGTAATTCTGTGTTTTGTGTTTAAGTAGTAAACATTTCAGTCAAAGAAGATGCAACGGATCCGCTGAAAAATGCAATGGCTTATATTGTAGAATCTCTCACTGTATGACTATCGGACTCGGTAATCCAGAGGTTTGAATGCATACGAAAGATTAAATTCACAGAATAAGTAAATTTATGATAATTATAATTAAAATATTCATATTATTGAGAACAGCAGCAAATGAGAGAGAGAAGCCCATTGAACACATTAAGTGTGACATGAAATAACAAGAATATTCAGCCTATCTTGCCTAATCTTATATTATTTATTAATGCCAGATAGAATATATACAGTTTATAGTTTCCATATATCACTCACTGTAAGGAACACCGCGTCAATGCCGGCTTTGTATACGACATCACCAAGTGTCGTATACTCTGTGTAGGATTGCTCATTTGACTACACACTGTGTACAGGTTACACTGCGGTAACATCGCGAAAATGTAAATCTCGAAGTGAAAATGGCATAAATTCAACCGCGTGAATATACCAAGCCATAATATTGTATAAATGGTGTTCGATTAAAATAATTACTTTTACAGTGCCCATTTATCCGAGTTTTACGTCACACAACTCTACGCCTCTTTTAGCGTGAATATAAACATGTGAGCAGTGGTCCTCGCTGTCTTCCGGACATGCGCACTGAAATGTTGTAATGTTAGGTACCAGCTCGGCTATGAAGCACTGTTTATACACATGACCTGGGGATCCCGGGCTGTTCGGGGCTTTCATTCCAATTGCCACGTGGGTTTCCAATTCTGTTTTGTTTAGTGGTGGTTGATGAGTCAGGATAACCCTCACGGTGTAGTCATTGTACACTAACCAGGGAATTTCGTATTTGACGAGAAATAGAAGCCGAGCCATTGGATAGGACAGCTCTACAAATAAAAATGATATCTTAGGCTTTAACATGTAACATTTACCCGGTCAAGTCTGTAAAGTTGAATGTGTTGCAGAGCTAAAATCTATCAATAAGATTTTGTTTTGCATCTGTTTTTTTTTTATTTTAAGAGCTTTTTACCAAATTATTTAAACAATGATAATTTTTAATGGCATCTTACAAGTTTAGTTAATCAAATTCATGACATAATTCAGGCTTTTTCAAATGCAGTTGGTCAAGGGATTATCTCATATTTGTATTCTTTAATCTGCATTTGAATATATATATATATATATATATATATATATATATATATATATATATATATATATATATATATATAGGGTACATAGGGGAAATATGAGCACCCTAAGAACTTTTGCATCGCACAAGTAATTAATCGCCGTTTTCAGCATGTTCTCGGTTTGATTAGAAGGAGATGGTCTCAAAGAAAGGTAATATGACGAAAATACTGGTTTCTCTAACATTTTCATCAAAATAAGGACAAACCTTTTAATTTGAAATTGTGCCCATATTACCCCATTGTTTGGGTCATATGAGCATATGTGCTCATATTGCCCTGAAATGTTTAATATTCAGTTTACACTGTTGTTTTAGTCTTAAATGGATATATATGGAGTTATAGGGCCTGTTTTATCTTTATAAAAATTTAATGCAAAAACTAAGGGTCACATGCGTTTACATGACAAAGTTCGACTATCATTAGGTAAACAAAAATGGAATTTGAATATATTCTGCCAGCTACCAGCGCCCTTATCCCTGTCTGTGCATTCAGAATATACAACCCTGGTATATTTATCTCCTGCGGAATATTATTTCATTATTGGCAATGAAAGTGTCATGTCTTTGTCCGCTATAGGATTCCATGGCCATAGATCAGAGTTTATGCTGTTCAATTATGCCTCTGTGACCATCGGCTACCATGATCATAACTCATAGATGAGAGTATCTGCTGTCAGAGTATGTCTCTGTGACCATCGGGTACCATGACCATAGGTCATAGTTTCTGCTGTCAGAGTATGCCTCTGTGACCATCGGGTACCATGACCATAACTCATAGATCAGTTTCTGCTGTCGGAGTATGCCTCTGTGACCATCGGGTACCATGACCATAACTCATAGATCAGTTTCTGCTGTCGGAGTATGCCTCTGTGACTATCGGGTACCATGACCATAACTCATAGATCATAGTTTCTGCTGTCAGAGTAGATCTATGCCTCTTTGACAATCGTGTCCCATGACCATAACTCACAGATGAGAGTATCTGCTGTCAGAGTAAGCCTCTGTGACCACCGGGTACCATGTCCATAACTCATATATGAGAGTATCTGCTGTCAGAGTATGCCTCTGTGACCATCGGGTACCATTACAATATTTCATAGATGAGAGAATCTGCTGTCAGAGTATGCCTCTGTGACCATCGGGTACCATTACAATATTTCATTGATGAGAGTATCTGCTGTCAGAGTATGCCTCTGTGACCAACGGGTACTATGACTATAACTCATAGATGAGAGTATCTGCTCCCAGATAAAAAAAATACTGCAGTAAAACTGCAGAAAAATATTGCAGTATTACAGCAGTGTTTTTGCGGGAGCAGTAAATTTACTGCACTAGTTTAATACTGCAGTAATACTGTAAAACTGCAGAAAAATACAGCAGTAATACTGTAAAACTGCAGAAAAATACTGCAGTATATTACTGTAATATAGCAGTGTTTTTGCGGGAGCAGTAAATACACTGCAGTACTTGTGTACTGCAGTACGATTAACTGATACTGCAGTCCATAAAGTATGATACTGCAGTATTAAACTGCAGTACAAATATTGCAGTTAAATTGCAGTAGTAAACTGCAGTACATATACTGCAATATTAAACTGCAGTACATATACTGCAGTATAAATCTGCAGTTCAACTGCAGTACATATACTGCAGTATCAATTTGCAGTACATATACTGCAGTATAAATCTGCAGTCAAACTGCAGTACATAAACTGCAGTATCAATTTGCAGTACATATACTGCAGTATTAATCTGCATTTCAACTGCAGTACATATACTGCAGTATCAATTTGCAGTACATATACTGCATTATTAACCTGCAGTATTAAACTGCAGTTGAACTGCAATAAATATACTGCAAAACTACTCAGAAGTTTTAATACTTCAGTTGAACTGCAGTACTGAAAAGCGCTGTACATATAATGCAGTTCAACTGCAGTCACAAGGCCTGCTGTGAAAAAACTGCATTCACTGTGATCAAATACTCAAGTTCACCTACACTTTAGACTGTAGTAACCTATACTACATACACTTATTTAAAATAATACACTCAGTTCACAATGACAGATCTTGTTAACTCTTTTGTCAGCTGAATTCAATGTCAGTCAATTGGATGTGCTGTGAGTCAGGTTTTAAAAGTAGTTAAGTGCCAGAGTAGTTTCTAGCAATGCCTGCATGGTATATTTATAATTTCAGTTATTACAGATGACAAAAATATATTAAATTAAGTTATTCACCGCATTTTTAAATAGTATTTTTGGTTAACTGGATAACTTGTGTGAACCACTTGCACCGAATGGCGACGAGTTTAAAATAGCACTCAGACACAGCACAGGGTACAACATCCATACATTAAAAACTGACAAACAGTTATAAAAAAAAGTGGTTTTATTCACCAATGGCCAAATGGAGTTTGAAAAGGATCAGTGAATGTCCATTATATTCATTTATACTTTTTGTGGGCATTGTTTAATTTTTGCCTGATGAGGCTGGGTACGTCTCCTTCTCGGAGCTGCCGCCCTGGGAACCGCTCTATCACAGTATCTGAAATGAAAAAAAAAATTGTACGAGTACTAATCTTTGTATGAATGTAACGAACAACATTTCAATTATCAGGTATCACAGAACAAATCGGTGAAATATGAAAGCTCAGCCTGCATATGACCAAACTGCCTGACTGAAATTCTGAAGAAACATAAACATAATTAAATCATAAACATAATTAAAGACAATTGCAGTATCTATTAGTTAAAATTAGATAAAGGATATTATGTAAGGCATGTAACTTTCCCACATTTTAAAGAAAGTTGCACATAAACCATGATGCTTAGCTCTACCTGATATTTGTGAAAATCAGCATGTTACTGGTTTGAAGGATCATGTTTCAATTCACCCTTCATTTATCAAGGCAGCAATCATTATGATAGGTCGCAGTGAGATAACGTCAAGCTGTGATTAGAAACAAGGGGACAAGGACCCAGTGCTCACCTGTAAACATTTGCAATTAGAAAAATAAACAAAAAAATTTATTTTTAGCTCAGCTGACTATAAGTCATCTTAGCTGTAGTCATGGTCCCTGTGCATTCGTTAACAGGGCATGTTTTGAACCATATTAGACCTTCAATTAAAAATTTGACCCAAAATCTCATACCATACCAAAAATTGGACCACTACATCTTTGTTCATTTGAGCTATTAAAAACCTATTTTCAGCCTTCAGCCTTATAGGCTGAAGGGCTATATTCATCACCCCAGTGGTCCACCTATCTGTTCTTCCAGCGTCCATTAAGTTTTACTTTGTGAGTGGGATATATCTTGAAAACAATTCACTGTAGGAATTTTATTTCCTCGGTGCAGATGTAATAACAAAATCTCTGACAAATTCAAAGAAGGGTTACCTTGACTTATTTTTCAGCGTTTTAAAGCTAATTACAGAAAACAAAGGATCCTTGAAGGTGAAAATCTAAAAAAATATGAAATGGAGATAAAGTCTTTGAGGAAGAGGTAATATAGGCCATGGATGGTTGATATGATTGAAGAAATTGTTGTAAATAATATTTTGTGATCTTACCATGCATTTCCTAATGTTGAAACATGAAGCATATAGGCAGTTTTTGAATATAAGATCTATACTTTAACCATGTTCATTGGTTGGCTTTTTGACAAAAATGTTATTAAGCTGTTGACAATTCAGCAGTATACACATTTGTCTAGTTTGATCCTATTAATTTTATCAAACTTTTTTTTTTTACTTTTACAAAATGTAAACAGTTGCAATATAGTTCCCAGTCTACAAATGGAAGGACCTGAGAGTGGGTGCAGCTTGGGGAGGAGGGGGGGGGGGAGTTAATGATGGGAATTACAACACCTCTGTATACAATTTCTTTATTTAATAAATTCTACGCAGTTGCCTGTTGTCCGCAGTGCTCAGGTGGAATAATTCAATGGGGGGGGGGGGGGGGGGGGGGGGTAATCAAGCCTTTGAATATACATGCAATTTTGGATTCATAGGTCTATAACAGTTTCAAAACATGCCAGTCTAACAGAGGGACAGACAATGGACCATGTATATATACCTCTGATGACTTATAGTTAGCGGTGCTAAAACTTAATAGAAGCTTATTTCTCAGGAACAACTAGGTGCATTGATTGTTATAAAACATGCTATGATTATTGGCACTGTTCATCTTTTACTTAATGTTAACAAGACCAAGGAACTTGTAATTGAACCCAGAAATAGACCCACAGCTACTACCCTGTTTTCACTGATGGTAATGCTGTATGGATTGTGCCTAGGTAAACTAAGATGGTCAGATAACACAGACGCTTTATGTGAAAAAGGCAGTCAAAGGATGTACTTTCTTAGAAAATTGAAATGCTTTCATATTGATAAGAAAATAGTTACTTTGTTTTACACATCTGTTGTACAAAGTGTGGTAACCTTCAGTATTATCTGCTTGTGGAATAATTTGAGTGTTGCTAACAAAGAAAGATTAAAAAGAACAAGGAACTAGATGTGTTAAATTTTGTAAAATTTTTTAAGTTCAGGAGGTGTCATATGGTCAAAAGTAGGTCAACAAGGGCAAAATGCAAACTCGATCTGTAACGGGTCATTATCAAGCAACACACCAAAAATCAGGCCAGAATCTGCAGGCATTGTGAAAAAGAGTCCATACATGAGGATTTTTCATAAAAATTTCTATCTTTCATGAAATTTTCTATGTTCATGATCTGTCATATTGTCAAAAATAGGTCAACTGGGATAAAAAGAGAACTCGATCTGTAAGTGGTCAATATGCGCCCAAAGACTAAGCATTAGGCCAGTATCTGTAAGCATTGCATTGCGAAACTAGAATATTAGCAAAAGCTGATAATCAGTTATAAATTTAAATTGGAGAGGTATGTACCATGTTTCATAACAATCCACCAAATGCTTCATGAGAAATAATCTCCTAAGTTTTTTCTATACTAAGCTCTGTGACCTTGAAAAGTAGGTCAAGATCACCCATCTTTGAACTTGACCAAGATTTTGTTAACATCTTGCAATGGCACTGAAGAAATGAAGTTCCTGTGTTGAATATCTTTGGAGATATCCTGCACAAAAGACCAATATTGAAAAATCAGATAAAAAATCATTAAAAAATCAGAAATTGTAGGTGGTGCCACCAAAATTGTGCAGCGCGTACAGACCATCATTCCAAATGATCATAGTAAGTTTTGTGAAAATCCACACAATGGTTCCTGAGATATAAGCTTCTGAGTGTTTTTGTATAATCATCTCTCAAACAAAGAAAAATAGGTCAAGGTCACCCATCTTCGCACTTGACCAAGATTTTGTTGATATACATCTTCACTGATGAAATAAAATTCCAAATTTGAGATATCCCGCTCACAAGGCCAAAATTGAAAAATCAGATAAAAATTGATTAAAAAATCAGAAATTGCAGTTGGCACCACAAAAATTGTGAGATATAAGCTTCTGTGTGTTTTTGTATAATCAGCTCTAAAATGTAGAAAAAAGGGTCAAGGTCACCCATCTTCGAACTTGACCGAGATTTTATCGATATATATCTTCACTGATGAAATAAAATTCCAAAGGTGAATCATTTTAGAGATATCCCGCTCACAAGGTAAAAGTTAACACACGCGGGACAGATGGACGGACAGATGGACGGACAGACGGACAGCTTGGGTGACGAAAATAGCCAATCAGCCTATGAGCTGAGGGCCAATAAAGGCTGTACATCTACATTTGTCATGAAAATTTATATTTTTCATGAAATTTTCTATGTTTAGGAGCTGTTAACACAATCAAAAGTAGGTAAACCGGGACGAAACGCGAACTCCATCTTTAACTGGTCATTATCTGCCCACACATAAAAATCAGGGCGGTATCTGCAAGCATTGCGGAAAAAAATTCCATACATATGCATTTAATGAAAATTTCTATTTTTCATGAAACTTTCTATGTTCAGGAGCAGCCAAACAGTCAAAAGTAGGTCAACCGGGACGAAACGTAAACTCGATCTGTAACTGGTCATTATCTCCCAACACACCAAAAATCAGGCCAGTATCTGCAGGCATTGAGAAAATAAGTCTGTACATGTGCACTTGTCATGAAAATTTATATTTTCATGAAATTTTCTATGTTAGGGCACCGTCAAACAGTCAAAAGTAGGTCAATTGGGACAAAAGGTGAACTCAATATGTAACTAGTCATTATCTGCCAACACACCAAAAATCAAGCCAATATCTGCAGGCACTGCGAAAAAAAGTCCGTACACGGGCACTTGTCATGTAAATTTCTATTTTTCATGAAATTTTCTATGTTCAGGAGCCATAATACGGTCAAAAGTAGGTCAACCGGGACGAAACCCGTACTCGATCTGTTACTTGTCATTATCTGCCCACACACAAAAATCAGGCTAATATCTGCAGGCTTTTGCGAGAAAAAGTCTGTACAACTGTTTGATTTCGGAATGACGGAATGACTGACAAGGGTAAAACTATATGCCCCGGCCACTCTGTGGCGGGGGCATAAAAATTCAAAACATATTATTGCCGTAGACTAAGAAAACTTTGCATGTATTGTCTCAAGGTACTGAGTAAGTTTAAAAGTCAGCATCCGCTGAGTGGAGCGATCAGATGGTTGAAATCTGGAAGACATATACAGTCCATTTTATGCAAAACAAATCGTTTCAGGGACTGATTCATGCCCAGTGCTGTGTGTTCAATAAGCATATGTAAAGCATTAATATGTTTTCTAGTTGTTAATCATATGCTTTTTTACACAGTATTATTATTACTATTATTTTTATTATTAATATTATTATTTTCTTAGTTGTGCCACATATCAGTTGCTTGACACCCAAATTCTGTATTGGCAATAAATGATATCTTATCTTATTATGTTCAGGCCTATATCTTCAACACATTACGCAATACTGACCCAATTTTTATTAGGTACATTGAAAAATTTATCTTAGTAGTGGTTTGATGTATAAGCCTGAAATTTTGCATGTTCTTATTTTTGGTGCCTGTTTCTTGTATCAAAGGCTAGTCTATAACCACCTGGAATAATTTTCACGTTTGCCCATCTGTGCATTTGAATTGGGTAAAAATGCTTGTATCTGAAGGGTAGTTTGTGTATCAGCTGACTGAGTCATCTGATCTGTAGGGAAGTCCATTTGCTGGATGTCTGTTAACAGTGAACAAACAATTTCAGACCTGAAATATTGTGCATTGACAGAAGTTTGATGTATCAGCTGACTGTAAGTCATCTGATCTGTAGGGATGTTTGTTAACAGTGAAAAAATCTGTTTCAGACCTGAAAATATTATGCAATGATAGAACCACAAGTGGGAAATCCAGATAGTGTGACCTGGTAACATTTGTCTCAGTAGTGGTTTGATGTATTAGCTGGAAATTTTGCATGTTCTTATTTTGAGTGCCTGTTTCTTGTATCAAAGGCTAGTGGAACCACCTGGAATAATTTTCATATTTGCCCATCTGTGCATTTGAATTGGGTGAAAATTGCTTGTATCTGAAGGGTAGTTTGATGTATCAGCTGACTGAGTCATCTGATCTGTAGGGAAGTCCATTTGCTGGATGTCTGTTAACAGTGAACAAACAATTTCAGACCTGAAATATTGTGCATTGACAGAACCACAAGGGTAAAACCTAGATAGTGTGACTCGGTAACATTTATCCCAGAAGTGGTTTGATGTATTAGCTGGAAATTTTGCATATTCCTATTTTTGACATCTGTTTCCTATACCAAGGGTCGTGGAACCACCTTGGATTATTTTCACATTTGCCTATTTGGGCATTTGCACTGGGTGGAAATTGCTTGTATCTGAAGAGTAGTTTGATGTATCAGCTGACTGTATGTCACCTGATCTGTAGGGATGTTTGTTAACAGTGAACAAATCCGTTTCAGACCTGAAATATCGTGCAATGATAGAACCACAAGGGGGAAATCCAGATAGTGTGACCTGGTAACATTTCTCTCAGTAGTGGTTTGATGTATTAGCCTTAAATTTTGCATAATCCTATTTTGGGTACCTGTTTCTAGTATCAAAGGCTCTGGAACCACCTTGGATTTTTTTCACGTTTGCCTATTTTGGATTTTGCATTGGGTGAAAATCGCTTGTATCTGAAGGGTAGTTTGATGTATCAGCTGACTGTAAGTCATCTGATCTGTAGGGATGTTTGTTAACAGTGATCAAATCCTTTTCAGACTTGAAATATCATGCAATGATAGAACCACAAGGGGGAAATCCAGATAGTGTGACCTGGTAACATTTATCTTAGTAGTGGTTTGATGTATTAGCCTGAAATGTTGAATGTTCTTATTTTTGGTGCCTGTTTCTTGTATCAAAGGCTAGTGTAACCACCTGGAATTATTTTCACGTTTGCCCATCTGTGCATTTGAATAGGGTGAAAATTGCTTGTATCTGAAGGGTAGTTTGATGTATCAGCTGACTGTAAGTCATCTATCTGTAGGGATGTCCATTTGCAGGATGTCAGTTATCAGTTTCAATTCAGTTACTGACCATAAATATTACGCATAGATATCTGGACTCTGACTTCATGATTTGCTTTTGTTGTTAAATATGCTTTTACCTGTGTACACATTTCTTTGAAAAAAAAATTCATGGCAATTCAGAGAATGCTGAAAAGCACATCTATTGTTCAGTTTGTAATAATTATTTAGGGGTAGCACCCAGTCATAAGTGTGCAGACTGTTATCATGATTTTGACTCCAAAACCAGCTTGAATCAGGGTTCATATATGCTTGTCATGCCTCTTCAAAAGCAGCTTAAATATCTCTTTTTGAAAAAAAAAAGATTTATGATAAACTTGAAAAGCAGGCAGACATTTCTGGTAAGTTATACCTAAGCACACATCATGAACTGAATGAAGAACAGTTTATAACATTAAGTTGGGACTGTGATGGTGTACCTGTGTTTAAATCTTCTAAATTTGCAATCTGGTCTTTACAGTGCACCATATTTGAGCTGCCTTTGAAGGAGAAATTGGATAATGTGATATTACACACCATGTGGTTTGGTAAAAATAAACCTAGAGCAGATACCTACTTGAAACCATTTGTCAATGAACTGCAAGATTTACATACTTCTGTCATGAAGACCAAAGTTGTTGCGCCTATATGCATTTGTGATGCTGTTGCTCAGGCAATGGTCCAAAATATGAAGCAGTTCAAAGGCTAGTATGGGTGTTCTTATTGCAAGCATCCAGGCAAGCAGGTTTGCAAAAGAAGAGGCACAGTTAGATGTTATCCAGTAGAAAAAGATTTACCTAATTCATGCACACACACTGAAACCTTAGAACAATCAGAAAAAGCACTAGTTCAGTCCAAAGACGTGGAAGGAGTAAAGGGACCTTCACTTCTGATGTTAATTCCCAAGTTTGATATGTTAGATGGAGTTGTGCCTGATTATATGCATTCTGTTCTCTTAGGAGTTGTAAGACAGATAACTAACTTGTGGCTAGATTCAGGTTATTCAGACCAGCCATTTCATAGTAGATCAACTGCATTAATGGATAAGAGACTTCTCTCTATCAAACCTCCTCATGAAGTTGTTCGAGCACCAAGGACCTTTCAAGATCGCAAGTTTTGGAAAGCATCTTAATGACGTTCATTTCTTTTGCTTTATTCATCATATGTGCTGCGGGGTATTCTGCCCATGCCCTACTATCACCATTGGCAACTTCTTGTCTGTGCAATTCATCTTTTGTTAGATGGTAGCAATGAAAAAAGAAAAAAAAAGTCCCAGTTGTGTTTGGTTAAATTTGAACATCAGGTTGAACTGCTATGTGGTGCTGAGCATGTGGTGTACAATGTGCATTTATCAGACTCTGTGGAAAACTGGGGACCTTTGTGGAAAACCTCCGCTTTCATGTATGAAGACACATGTGGCAAACTCCTTCAAATGTTCTGTGTGCCATCACAAATATTTAGATCCTTCTTTGCACACAAAGCTCTTGAATCCTCGAGGAAAAATGAAGCAGAATATGCTGAGGACAATGTAAATGACCTGTTTTACCATTTTTTAAACAAACGGTCCCCTGTGAAAAAAGCAAGTGAAATTGCTGAGGGGGTTGTGGTGTTTGGGACTCCAAAATTAAGAACCTTAACACTACATGAAAGTTGCTCTTAAGTCTCTTTGATGTTGTTCCTAAAACAGAAGGAAGGGCTATACTCTCCGGGCATCTCATCACTACATCTAAATGCATAGAAAGATTTAAGCACAACAATTCTGTATGTGCCTTGAACAACAGTCAATTCTGTGAGATTCTGAGGTGATGTTTGATTATTTTGTAGGCTCAAGTGTAGCTACAATGTGGTCAGTTGACAAGACAAAGAACCTTATTGCAGTAAAAGCAAGTCAGAAAAAAAGTGCCTATTAATTGAGGGTGACAATTTATATATAGTGAAAATTAATGTATTTATTATTGTCAGTTACCTAACATGTAGAAAAAAGCTTTTCACAAGCACCTAAAGGAAGCATTGAATGGGTTGCAAAACTTCATGGATTAATGACAGATGAAAAGTTGCTCTTAAGTCTCTTTTATGTTGTTCCTAAAACAGATTGCCACTTTTATGAAAGGGCTATACTCTCTGGGCATCTCATCACTACATCTAAATATACAGAAAGATTTAAGTACTACAATTCTGTATATGTCTTGAACAACAGTCAATTCTGTGAGATTCTGAGGTGATGTTTGATTATTTTGTAGGCTCAAGTGTAGCTACAATGTGGTCAGTTGACAAGACAAAGAACCTTATTGCAGTAAAAGCAAGTCAGAAAAAAAGTGCCTATTAATTGAGGGTGACATATTATATATAGTGAAGATGCCTGTCTCTGAAGTTGAACAAGAATTAATATATAAACAGCAGAACTCCTGTTGTATTTGTCAGAGAGAAATATTGTGCACACCTAGTCTTTAGCTGGGTTCTGCCACTTCTGCTGCTGCTTTCATGTTTTTTTTTTTTTGAAAACTCCTCTGAACATTTTATGGTCACGTGGAAATTAATGTATTTCAAAACTTAATGGTGACAATTTTAATTTTTTTTTCACATGGTGGCCATCTGTTTGTCTGTTTTGTGTGAACATACCGCATACTATGGTTAGCTTGATATTAACAAGGTTAAATGTTTGCGATATAATCATTTCTTCATTGTTTTGCGCCAGTTCTATTTTTGGATTTACCAAACAGAAACTGACACAATGTATTTATTATTGTCAGTTACCTAAAATGTAGACTAAAGCTTTTCACATGCACCTAAAGGAAACACTGAATGGGTTGCAAACCTTAATGGATTAATGACAGATATTCAAAATAGTTTGTATAGTTTGTATCATCATTTTTAAATTGTGGATAACATCGACTTTGTGCTGATACTGATAGCATATATGTATGATGTAATTGATACTATAGGAAAAAATACTGTTAATGTTTAGATGTGTTATCTCATTCATTTTGGGTTTTATTTTCATGAAAATATCCAATTTCTATTGTGAATTTGAACCCTCACAAATATAAAGGCAGCCACATTATCTGAGAAGAGGTTTGATGTATTGGTTTGCATTTAGCATTTTCCCATTTTTGGTAGCTGTTCCTAATGTGCATATTGGTAGAACCTTAAGGGCAAAAACCAAATAGTGTGTATATGAATTGGGTGAAAATTACTTATATCTGAAGGGTAGTTTGGTGTATCAGCTGACTGTAAGTCATCTGATCCGTACGGATGTCCATTTGCTGGATGTCTGTTCACAGTGAACAAATCAGTTTCAGGCCTGAAATTTTTGCTTATTGATAGAACCTTGAGGGCAAAAACCAGATAGTGTGACCTGGTAACATTTATCTTAGTAGTGGTTTGATGTATTAGCCTGAAATGTTGCATGTTCTTATTTTTGGTGCCTGTTTCTTGTATCAAAGGCTGGCGGAACCACCTAGAATACTTTTCACATTTGCCAATCTGTGCATTTGAATTGGGTGAAAATTGCTCGTATCTGAAAGGGTAGTTTTATGTATCAGCTGCCTGTAGTGATGTGATCTGTAGGGATGTCCATTTGCTGGATGTCTGTTAACAGTGAACAAATCAGTTTCATACCTGAAATATTGCGCATTGATAGAACCTTAAGGGCCAAAACCAGATAGTGTGACCTGGTAACATTTATCCCAGAAGTGGTGTGATGTATTAGCTTTAAATTTTGCATGTTCCTAATTTAATAAGCAGTTTCATAATTCAACGGCTGGTAGAACAAGTGGAATAATTTTCATGTTCACCCATCTGTGCATTTCAATTGAGTGAAAATCGCTCTTATCTGAAGGGTAGTTTGATGTATCAGCTGACTGTAAGTCATCTGATCAGTAGGGGTTATGCCTTTGCTGGATGTCTGTTTACAGTGAAAAAAGTTTCAGACCTGAAATCTATGTACTGATAGAACCACAAAGACAAAAACCATATAGTGTGGCCTGGTTACATTTGCCTCAGAAGTGGTTTGATGTATTGGCTTTAAATTATGCATGTTCCTTTTTAAATGCCTAAATATATGCATTAATTCTGGTCTCTTTGGTCTCATGAAGTTAATGTGACATGTGCACACTAAGGGAACGCTGAAAAGATGGAAATTCTTCATGCTTTAAAAACAGATAAATAAAAGTTTACATTATCAACCTTTGAATTGTGGGTAACAAAAGTTATGCCGATACTGATACAATATATGTATGACGAGTTTGAAGCTATAGAAAAAATAATGTTTACATGTGCAGATGTCTCTCATTCAGGAAGGTATCATTTTCGTGATAATTTCCCTTTCACAAATATCATGAATCTGAAACCTTATTTAGCATGAAGGCAACCATAGATCTGAGAAGTGGTTTTGATGTATTGGCTTGAAATTCGCATGTTCTATTTCGGATGCCTAATTTTTGTATTGAAGCTAGTGGAACTATCTGGAATAATTATGTCTCTCCTCCCCATGGGGGACAACATTTAGTGTTTGGTCTGTTGTTTGTGATCATTGTCTGTGTCATATCTTGTGAATATGATAACTAATGAAAAAGTCAAAATTTTTTCATGAAATTTTAAATATAAATTGTTTCTACCAAAATCTCGCATTAGTTGAAAATCTGTGATCTTCGCCATCAACAAGTGCAAATAAGCTGATACAGATTAATTGGTGAACCCCATAACTTTTGAAGTATTGCATTGTTTTTTTCCTAAAAATTGAAACACTTCTTGTTTTAAATAAGTCACTGGAGGAGCTTGGAGATTGTGACCTTGACCTGGATCTTCAAGGTCAAAACAGCCAGGATAGAAATTATTTTTGAACACTAACTTTTGAACTTCTTTGTATATTTTCATGAAATTCAACTTGTGAATTGTCTCTACCAATATCTCAGACAAGTTAAAAAAAATAGTTACCTTGACCTTCATCATTAAGGTAAAATAGGCCAAATAGAATTATTTGTGAACTTTAGAAGTAACGCATATATTTTTCCTCAAATTTAAAACACTCATTGTTTTAATCAAGTCACATGAGGAGTTTGAAAACTGGTGACCTTGACCTGGATATTTGAAGTATCACATTTTTTGCCTCATATTTGTTTTACACCAAAATTAGTTTACACCAAACTTTTGAAGGGGTCCATTCTTTCCCTCAAATTTTGGAAAGTGAGACCCATTGTCAGGGGAGACAGTTGTTTTTGTGTGACAAAAACCAGGACCTTTAGTTTTCATCAGGCATCCATATGTGCATTTGATTTTGGTGCAAATTGCTCATATCTGAAATCAAAACCTTTTTTAGACTTGAAATATTGATATAACCTTGAGCCGAAAAACCAGATCAGTGAGACCTTTAAAATTATAATCTGATCATGCATACATTAGCTGTCAGGTGGTTATACTGCTTTTTACTGAAGAAATAGTTCTGAAGAGAATTGTCCTTATGTCAGTTTTATAAATTATAGGAAGTCACTACAGGCTTCTTTTCAAGGAAGGATTTAATATGCTTGCACTTTATGGAAAATTTTATCTTTGTTTCTAGGTGACCATATTATGAAATTGTATTTTGATAATGCATACATCAGCTGTCAGGTGGTTATTGCTCTTTGTCTGAAGAGAATTGACCTCTTCATGATGTCAGTTTTATAAATTATAGGAAGTAACTATAGGCTTCTTTTCAAGGAAGGATTCAATATGCATGCACTTTATGGAAATTTTTCTTTCTATGTGACTGTATATTATGAAATTATATTTTGATAACGCATTTATTATGAAATTAGATTTGATAATGCACATATCAGCTGTCAGGTTATTACTGGTTTTTGTCTGAAGAGAATTGAATTCTTCATGATGTCAGTTTTATAAATAATAGGAAGTCAGTAAAGGCTTCTTTTCAAGAAAGGATTCACTGTGCATGAACCCTATGGAAATCTTTGTTTCTGAGTGACTGTTTATGAGAAAGTATAATTTGTTAAATATTTATACATGCCTACATTTTTCAATTAAAAACATTTTTTTTACCAAAGTCTTGTGTGTTTGTAGCTTGTGCAGTAATGTGTAGTTTTTGTTCAGTGTTAAGTCATTAATAAAGCCTGTCTTTAGGCAATATATGTAACATAACCTGTGAAGAAGTTAAAGGGACTTCGACAACTTTAAGAAACTTAGCTTCCCTTCTGAAACAGTCTAAATATGCAATCAACATGACTTTCTTAGGTCTCAAGGCTGGGGTCCATTGTATACATTACATACCAAACATTCTCGATTTGGAAAGAAATAAAAATGATTACTTTCTCCATTTTGGAGCTATCCTATGGTTAATACATGTACCGTAACCAGCACCGTTCAGCTTCGGCTATATGCTCCATGCATAATGCATTAAAAAGCGGTTTCATTTGATTGTGTAAACCAACAGAATTCATTTTTTAGCTCAACTGACAGAAAGTCAACCGAGGTACATATAGCAAAGATATTTTGTCAACTGTCTGGCAGTCAAATTGCAAGTAGTAAGCAAGGTAAAGTTAGTAATCACTCCATGGCTTAGAGTATTTATAATGAACATCTTGGGAAGTCAGTAAAATTCATGAAAACCTTGAAATAGGTCTCTGTGACCTGAGTTATGAAACTTTTTTTGGCACCCAAGAATGATAAAATATTTGATACAAAGCATCCAGTATCTTGATTTTTAATAAAGTGATGGTATCAGTTTCTTAACTTTGATTTCATCCAGTACGTGTCCTGAAACCAGGTGTACTTATTATGTCTCAAACATCCCCCGCAGGTCAGACATTTTTCCAGTACCATTTTCAATTGGTGTCATTGTGAAAGCATTTACTTTTGAAGTACATATGCCTGAAACACATTGTTTATATCAAAATCTTGGAGAAGTTCAGAAACAAGTGACATTAAACAATTTCAAGGTCAACCTTTGTGAACCTTATAACTTTTGTAAGTACTTAATATATTGTTCTGGAAATGTTTCAGTCAAGTTCTCAGATGAGATGGAAACATGTTAACTTTGCCCAGGAGGTTCTAGGTTAGATAAGCTGAGTTATAATTCATGACCATCAGGATTTCTTGTGAACCTAATATTTGGAAATATTGCATATTATCTGTCAAATTTGACACACAACTTTTTATTTAATAATTAAAAAGAATAAAACATAAATTAATTAATACATTCAACTGATTCCCTTTTCTGGGGTATGTATTAACAAACTGCACCAAACATGAATTTCTTGAAATACAAATGTAGCGAATGTTAAGTCGGAAGAACAGCCGGCTTGTCTCCCCTGCGTAATATTTCTTCTCTTTTCCTTCGCTATGGCATTATTGGCATTGTCGTCTTGGTGACACTGTCACCGAAAACTGTTTTAATCTGTCTCTCTGGTTGAGTCACCTGAATAGAAATAATTTTATTATTATTATTTTTATTATCGTTATTACTACGGGACCCCTGAACCTTCGACCTCGAGTTCTTTGGTTGCACTGGAAACCTCGTGAAATATTCCTGTAAATCTTTAAAGGGACCCACACCACAAGTCAATATGCCAAATTATTGCTGACCTCTAAAAAGAGCATTTCCACGTGTCCAAATAATCTCCACGTGTGCCGATAGAATTCCACGTGGGATTGAAAGAAGGGCCAATAAACGAATTATATCTGTACCGGTACATCTAACCTCCGTTATTTCCGTCTCTCCATCATTTATTTTCCCCCAACTCCTAAGGCAGCAGCAATATTTAAAATTTAGCTTGAAAATGCATAGAATGAGTGAACAGAATATAAAACATAACAGAACTAAATGTAACACTCGTATTGAATAATTCTATAAAATCATATTTTCTTTATAAAATATAATGAGAAAATGGGTCTACGGCATAAATATGAGTAAAGAGAAAATGGTTCTACAGCAACGGCCTTCTCTCAAACAAACGCAGACGTTATGACTATAACCGTGCTGCCGTCTATCGGTGGATGCTCGCACTAGTTCGAGCTAACCCATAACACCCCCCCCCCCCCCCCCGCCTTCTCTCTTTTATTTTTGACAAGTTGAATTACCACGAAATGTTAGCGAAATGAACCAGAAATTCCTACAAACGTTCATAAACCTCACATAAACGTATTTTAAAACTTAAACCACTTAGCATTGTGGCAGAACTTACTGTGGGAATATGCCAAGTTACTTTCAACCGTAAAAATCTTATCCTTTAAATAAAAGTACGATCCTATGCATTAAAAGTAACAGAGCCACTGACCAATGACTGACTCCCAGTTACTTTCCACTTAATTATTGATTTTGAACCTCACCTGTGATAGCCCTGCCGCAAGATTCACGTTAAATTCATACACAACTTTCACCAAGCGGTCTGCGCATGGCGATGTTGATGTTTCGTTACCGGGAACCACCTGTTTGCGCGCGGCGGCCTCGTTGTTCTGGCTCGCTGTTTCCTTTATAAACCATTCCCCTTTTATAACACACATTAGTCCTTCTATTTATTATGTTACGAAGTAATGTTAATGTGTGATCAACCAAAGATATCCCATACCTACAAGTCAATAAATATTTACCGAGGCAGATTTTATGAATTTCCTAGGGGAGATAAACCACCATTATCCGTCCCTCCAAATATAGTGGGATATCCCCTTCGCTCTTCCATCATAGACTCCCAGAAAATAACCATCCCGTATGTTTTCACTGAGAAATTTACTAAAATCATTGGTCATATTTATATTCTATCGTGTAATAGCATAATTACTTTGAATGATAACAATATAAAACATTATGTACTTCAGAATGATACTTAGCCTAAATGTTTCACATTTGTATTCTTAATGTATGTTATTACAGATAGAAGATATAAATGTTATTATAGATAGAAGATATAAACGAAGTGAAATCTTAGTGGTATTGTTTGTGTATAGTTGTACACAAACATAATTTGTGTATGAATAGTAAGATGGAAACAAATATAAATTAGATGAGAGTATGAGATTAAGATTGATAGATATGTGACATTTGATACATTTGATACAGATACATTTATTATTAGCACATGGGTCACCACTAGTTATTTGTTATTATGCAACTTTGATTATCCATTGTTGCATATCATGTTTACTTATGATATTTAATATCTAATTGTTTTAATATCTGATAGTTTTGTTATGTAAACATTAATGTTCACTAATCCAGTTGCTTTTTAGATTCACATACTCCTGTACAGAGGTAAGCTGACCTTGTATATTTCATACTAGGTTCGGTACTTGTATTTTATTTAGTGATCACCTAGTAGGCTACAAATATGATACTTCACTTAGCTTCACTTAGATAAATTATTAAATTTTAAGCGGTAGTGGATTTTAAGCGGTAGCGTAACTTAGATTGTAGTGTAACTGACTGCACCGTAGTTGTTTATCTAACTAAACAGAACTACGAAGTACCAAAACACCCTTGTGGTAGATAACTTACCAGTTGATGTGCAGCAAGCAGAACTCGGGGATCACTTTGGAAATGCGGGTGACGTGGAGCATGTGTTGCTGGTTCCTTCAGATTCTAGTCCGGACCAGGCTTTCATTGTCTTTTCCTCCTCATCGGCAGTTACTAAGGTTCTCAGTTCTCCCAGTTTTGCTGAATGGCAGACATCATCGGGAGTGGTGTCACTAAAATTAAAAGCTGCCACAACCGACCATGAGGACTGTATACGAGAATAGATCACTGAGGGGAAATCATCCTTAACAGATCCGCTAGATATTTTCCTAGATAGACTGTCCTCTGACAATCTTAACAGATTAAAGCATAAAATAGAGGATAGGATGGCTTATCAGAGGATCCCTTCTTCCCCAGAGGGCGCTGCCACGGGTCCTAACCTAGTGTATACAATGTCCCAGAAACCACGTTTACCCACATTTTCCGGTGACCCCCAAATAAAAGACACCCCTTTTCGCCAGTGGCGTTACCAAGTTGACTGTCTCTTAGATAATAGAAGTTACCGCCACCAAGATATAGAGGAGGCAATTAGACTGTCCCTTAGAGGTTCAGCCGCGGAGGTTCTATTTTACCTGGACCCATCTGCCCCTTTTACTGATTTGATCCACCACTTAGACCTAACGTTTGGAGAGGTGGTAGACATTAATATGATAAGGGAACAGTATTATGTGGCCCAACTGGGGAGACCATCGTTAAATGGGGCTGACGTATTCAAAAGCTTCTACATAGTTTAAAGCAACGGGGTGCAATCTCAGACCACGAGGCTCGTAGCAGTCTATGTTCCAGATTCTGGTATGGATTAAATGACCTCTATCAACCCGTGAAAGATGCCCTACGTCCCCCTTTAAAATCGGGTACGCCCTTTGGTTTTCTTTTTAGTGCAGCCCGGGAGCTCGAGGTTGAATATATGCCTAAGATGACTCCATCAAAACCTTCCCCTGGGGGTGGTAACATTAGGAGACCCAATTTAAAACCCTCTCCAACTTCCCAACAACAGTCACTTAGTGATCTTTCTCAGATGGTCAATACAGTGTTGCAAAGACTAGAAGGTATTGAATCTCGCCTAACGAGAGTCGAGACAACCAAAAGCTATAGACATAGTAGACCAATCACTCCTGCCTATCGAAAGGGTAACACTACAGTTTCAGAACAAAATTCGAACCCACCTGAACCAGCCATGTTTTGCACCAGGTGTAAACGTAATAACCATTCTGTTCAAGACTGTAGAGCACGTCATGACGTATCTGGTAAGCCTTTAAACTCCGGTCCACCTGCGCCAGTCAGTGGGAGGACGTAGGTCGGACACACAGGCCCACTAATCCCACGGTTATACCTGTTGCTTTGACCGGGGATGTAGATTGTATCTCTCTCATATCACAGGGGGTTCCATGTACCGGTTTACTAGACACTGGCTCTTCTAATACCACAGTGGCTGAACATTTCTACAATCAGTATCTGTCTTCTTTACCAATCCAACAAATATCTGATGTCCTTAACATAGAGGTCGCAGGGGGAAATAATCTCGAATACCTTGGCATTGTTGAAATAAATTTTAATTTTCCAGGTGTATTGGATAAAATTTTTCCAACTCCCGTATTACTGGTAAAAGATACAACCTTTAATGCGTTGCACCCTTTTGTAATTGGACAGAATGTCCTAAAGCAGTGTGCTCGGATACTTCGCGGTGATGGGGGCCCTAGGTTTCTCCAGAAGAGTAAAATTCCCGATGCCTGGCGGTCAGCCTTAAAATGCTGTACTTTTGCGACTGCTAAATCTTCCTCAATAGGCCTCGTCACCTCCTTTAGGCAAATAACTATTCCACCAAAACAGTCTCATACTGTACCAGGTAAAACCCGTGCTTGTACATACGGAAAGACGTTGATTGTAACAGAACCTTACGGTCCTCTTCCGGCGGGTTTAGCAGTAGACCCTCTGTTGATGGAAGTAAACTTGCAAAATCGTTCAGAGAAACGATTCGATATAAGAATGTCTAATCTTACAAATGACATTGTTACTATTCCAGCGAAAACAACCATCTGTTCGTTGCAATTGGCCTCTGTTGTTCCTTCAGGCAAATCCAGCCTCGAGGCCAACGATAACGTACTTGACCAATTTACCATTGATCCCTCCATTTCCCTTACGGAAAGACAGCAAGTCCTGGACCTGCTTTGGGAGTGGCGAGACATTTTTGCTAAACATGATTTGGATCTTGGGCGCACAGATAAAGTTAAACACAAAATTGTTCTGTCAGACTCTGCCCCTTTTCGCGAGGCATATCGACGTATCCCTCCACACCTTTATCAGGAGGTGCGCGATCACATAAGGGAAATGCTCGAATTGGGGGTGATCAGAGATAGTTGCAGCCCATATTCGTCAGCTATTGTTCTAGTCCGAAAGCCAGATGATAAGCTACGCTTCTGCATAGACTATCGCAAGCTTAATGCTAAAATAGTCCGTGATGCTTACTCATTACCACGTATAGATGACACCTTAGATTCGCTAGTTGGGAGTAAATACTTCTCTTCTCTCGATTTGAAAGCGGGGTACTGGCAGGTTAAAGTAGAGGAGGAGGATAAGCCTAAAACCGCATTCACTGCAGGTCCTCTCGGGTTTTTCGAATGGAATACGATGCCGTTCGGTTTAATTAACGCTCCCGCCACATTTCAACGCCTAATGCAAAAGACAATGGGTGATCCCCATTTGTCTCAGTGTCTCCTCTATCTTGACGATATTATAGTGTTCAGTTCCACCTTTCAAGAACACTTGGATCGACTTACGGCAGTCTTTAAACGTCTGAAAGAGGCCGGATTGAAATTGAAACCCAGTAAATGTCATTTGTTAAAAAAAAACAAGTAAATTACCTTGGCCATGTTGTTTCGGCTAAATGAATTCAAACTGACCCTACTAAAATTGAAGCCTTGAAGAACTGGCCCATTCCATCCTCCGTAACTGAAGTCCGACGTTTCCTTGGCTTTGCAAGCTTTTACCGGAAGTTCGTGCGTAATTTTGCTCAAACAGCAAGGCCCCTCCATGACCTCCTTAAAGGCGAAGGCTCTAGTAGAATTCCTGCATCTAAGAAGCGTAAATCCAAAGCACCACCTTTTGTATGGGGTCCAGACCAAAAGTCCTCCTTTGAGAAACTGATAGAGCTCCTGTGTAAAGCCCCAGTTTTGGCGTATGCAGACTTTTCTAAGCCTTTTATTTTGCATACAGACGCTTCTAGATCTGGCTTAGGGGCGGTTCTATACCAGGAACACGATTCGAAACTGAAACCCATTGCTTATGCCAGCCACAGTCTAAACAGGTCTGAGCTGAATTATGCCGCTCACAAACTAGAATTCCTGGCCTTAAAATGGGCGGTTGTTGACAAATTCAAAGATTACTTGTATGGGGGCAATTTTACTGTCAAGACCGACAATAATCCCCTTTGCTATGTGTTAACCACCGCAAAACTGGATGCCACAGGGCATAGGTGGGTGGCTGCATTAGCAAACTTTAACTTTAAAATAGAATATAGGTCCGGAAAAAGGAACGTCGATGCTGACTTCCTATCCAGGACTTGTAATCTTCCCAGCACGGATGATTCTCTCTCTCCTGATATTCTGTCTTCAGATATGGTTCAAGCTATATGCCAGTCTCACCTGCCCGGTTGTACAGGACTACAAAACACCAATCATGACCCATTTATTCCATTTGTATCCCTTAGCCTCCCTTCTATGCCAATAGACATGATTCAGGAGCAATCAAAAGATCTTGTCCTTAAAACTGTCATAGATGCTATAAAAAACTGGGAACAAACTAAAATACCGTAAAGGGGACTCGACTTAGCTGCTGTGTTATCAGCGCCACCTATCTAAATTTCTCCTCAATAAAGGTGTCTTATGTAGAAAACGGATTGTAGATGACATAGAGACCTTGCAGGTAGTTTTGCCTACCGCTTTGCGTCAAACGGCTCTCAGGGGGCTCCATGATGATATGGGCCATATGGGTCAGACTAGAACAATAAACCTAGTACAAGATCGTTTCTTTTGGCCTGGTATGAACAAACATATCACAGAGTATGTAGCTCAGTGTCCACGATGTGTGAGACGAAAAACTACTACCTGCCAAAGAGCACCTCTTGTAAACATCCAATCCTCAGCCCCTCTAGAAATTTTGTGCATAGATTTCCTATCTCTGGAGCCCATTAAAGGTAACATTGAAAATATATTAGTGGTTACTGATCATTTTACTAAGTTTGCCAGGGCATTCCCATGTAAAAGCCAAAAAGCAAAACCAACCGCTCAACTGTTATGGGATAATTTTATCTGTACCTACGGATTTCCCCAAAGAATCCATTCCGATCAGGGTCGAAATTTTGAAAGCAAAGTTATCAAAGATTTGTGCACTCTAGCTGGTATCGAAAAGTCGCACACAAGTCCCTACCATCCCATGGGCAATGGGCAGTGCGAGCGCTTCAATCGCACGCTACTGAATATGTTAGGCTGTTTAGAACCTAATCAAAAGCAAGACTGGAAACTCTTTGTTAATTCTGTTACCCATGCCTATAACTGCACCAGACATCAGACCACCGGTTATTCTCCCTTTTTCTTAATGTATGGGAGACACCCCCGGCTACCCGTAGATGTTCTTTTTTGGCTAGACCACGATCAAAGACCAAATATGGCCGACTATGATAAATATGTTCAATCAATCGGGGAAACACTTAAGAATGCCTATCGCAAAGCCTAGCAATATTCATTAGCTGAGCAGAAGCGGCACAAGGCCCGATATGATCGCAAGGCGAAAAGCACTCAATTAAATATTGGAGATAGAGTTTTAGTAAGAAACTTGCACTTAATTAGAAAAGAAAAATTGGCCGACCTGTGGGAGCCCCCTGTATATATCATTATCGACCAACCAAAGGCAGATATTCCGGTATATAAGGTTAAGAAAGATGGCTCGTCCGATCCGCCCCGAACTCTCCATTGGAACTTACTCTTACTAATTAACCATCTCCCACTTGATTCTGACACTTCCCCAGACACTGATTCCGGTACGAAAACGCCTCCTAGGCATCTTAGATCTTCACCTGAGATCAAGGGAAGTGTTGAGGAAATAGAGGAAGAAAGTCCGGATGAGGATGATTATAACGATCCCTATTTAACCTTAACCCCTATCATAACCGCTCCAATGTCCACAGCTCCAATTTCCACTGTAGCGGAGCCCGATAGGATATCGGTTAGTCATTCTGAACCGAATTTAGACAGTTCTGATTTAAGTTCTCATTCCTGTAGTCCTGCCGCTTCCCATGATATTAGCCAACCCCCTGAGGAGGATATAGTAGACAAAGCGACAGAGAGGGAAACGCGGGAAGAACTAGAAACCCATCCCCAAACCTTTAATGGAGATGAAACCACATCTGAGGGTACAGACCCTCAATCCGCTTTGCGACGGTCCACACGTGAAAGACGGCCCCCCAGTTGGATCCGATCTGGGGATTACTTCACTTCTTTTAGAATGTCCTTAAGTGATCACGACCAATAAGTTGGGCTTACTTTTTAATGAGCCATCATTAAGAGCCTAATAAGTTGTCGGGTCGACAACTTTTCTGAAGTGGGGGAGGATGTAGCGAATGTTAAGTCGGAAGAACAGCCGGCTTGTCTCCCCGGCGTAAAATTTCTTCTCTTTTCCTTCGCTATGGCATTGTTGGCATTGTCGTCTTGGTGACAGTCACCGGAAACTGTTTTAATCTGTCTCTCTGGTTGAGTCCCCTGAATAGAAATAATTTTTCAGATTTATCATTTTAATATAAAGTTCTATATCATTAACGTTTAGATTTATATATATTTAAAAGATTAATATTTAATAGAGGTCAGAATAAAGGCGATATCAATACAATTATTATTATGTGCATAGATCCCCACCATCTCGGGATTTGCCGAAGATGTCCGATACTGAACGGCTATGTGGCATGAAACCTTCCCTGACCGGTTTTTGAGAAACCTAAAGCAACAATAGGACAGGTCGCATGGCATGGGTACTTGGGCGTGACGTGCCCCTACTGACGATCCCGTTAGGGACATCACGTCAGTCCAGCCTCATGTCATGCTATCGACAACACGTCGATTCTGATCTTGTCCACTTTGTTGCAGGTAGGTAAAATTATTTTCAAAATGTTGTAGATAGATGCCAAAGTATAAATTGAATGTCAATATAATATTCCCTAATTAATATTAATATATTTTCTATCTGGTTGCTTTAATTATATATCCTTGTAATATTATCGTTATTACTACGGGACCCCTGAACCTTCGACCTCGAGTTCATTGGTTGCACTGGAAACCCCGTGAAATATTCCTGTAAATCTTTAAAGGGACCCACACCACAAGTCAATATGCCAAATTATTGCTGACCTCTAAAAAGAGCATTTCCACGTGTCCAAATAATATCCACGTGTGCCGATAGAATTCCACGTGGGACTGAAAGAAGGGCCAATAAACGAATTATATCTGTACCGGTACATCTAACCTCCGTTATTTCCGTCTCTCCATCATTTATTTTCGGCATAAATATGAGTAAAGAGAAAATGGTTCTACAGCAACGGCCTTCTTTCAAACAAACGCAGACGTTATGACTATAACCGTGCTGCCGTCTATCGGTGGATGCTCGCACTAGTTCGAGCTAACCCATAACACCCCCCCCCCCCCCCGCCTTCTCTCTTTTATTTTTGACAAGTTGAATTACCACGAAATGTTAGCGAAATGAACCAGAAATTCCTACAAACGTTCATAAACCTCACATAAACGTATTTTAAAACTTAAACCACTTAGCATTGTGGCAGAACTTACTGTGGGAATATGCCTAGTTACTTTCAACCGTAAAAATCTGATCCTTTAAATAAAAGTACGATCCTATGCATTAAAAGTATCAGAGCCACTGACCAATGACTGACTCCCAGTAACTTTCCACTTAATTATTGATTTTGAACCTCACCTGTGATAGCCCTGCCGCAAAATTCACGTTAAATTCATACTCAACTTTCACCAAGCGGTCTGCGCATGGCGATGTTGATGTTTCGTTACCGGGAACCACCTGTTTGCGCGCGGCGGCCTCGTTGTTCTGGCTCGCTTTTTCCTTTATAAACCATTCCCCTTTTATAACACACATTAGTCCTTCTATTTATTATGTTACGAAGTAATGTTAATGTGTGAACAACCAAAGATATCCCATACCTACAAGTCAATAAATATTTACCGAGGCAGATTTCTTGAATTTCCTAGGGGAGATAAACCACCATTATCCGTCCCTCCAAATATAGTGGGATATCCCCTTCGCTCTTCCATCATAGACCCCCAGAAAATAACCATCCCGTATGTTTTCACTTAGAAATTTACTACAATCATTGGTAATATTTATATTCTATCGTGTAATAGCATAATTACTTTGAATGATAACAATATAAAACATTATGTAATTCAGAATGATACTTAGCCTAAATGTTTCACATTTGTATACTTAATGTATGTTATTACAGATAGAAGATATAAATGTTTTTTTAGATAGAAGATATAAACGAAGTGAAATCTTAGTGGTATTGTTTGTGTATAGTTGTACACAAACATAATTTGTGTATGAATAGTAAAATGTAAACAAATATAAATTAGATGAGAGTATGAGATTAAGATTGATAGATATGTATAAACAAGATGTAAGATAGTGTGAGATTAGGAGTCGTGTAAAAGATATGTACAATAACATGAAGATTTCAGGTAACATACATTTATGAATATCTTGTGTACTTTTTGCAGATGCATAAATTGCATTTGAGTATTTATATACATTATAATAAGCAGTCCAGTATTTGTTAACAATATGTTGAGTACCTTTATATACATCATACACTATCCAATATTTGTAAATTAATGATCACGTGAGTCCAGCTTCATGTCATGCTATCGACAACACGTCGATTCTGATCTTGTCCACTTTGTTGCAGAATAAACAGTTGTCAAGTGTGTCGCGTGTCGTTTACCATTTGTGTGTGTGCGAGTGGGCCACGAACCAGACCCCGCCTTACCGCCCGCCCGCGACACAAATGTACTACCTTACACCATAAAGCAGTCTTGTGGTGCAGTGGATAATACTGCAATAATTTTGTAGTATACTGTAGTATTTGAAACCATATAGGGTACAGTAATACTGTGTGTAAATTTGCTGTAGTTTATATGTTAACACTGCTGTAATCAAAGTGCATAATGCAAGTCAAATGTGATATACTGCAGTAAACAGTGTCGTACTGCAATATGACTGCAATTTGTGCTTAGCATGATGTAAGTTTACTGTGGTAAACCTACTTATTTTGAAGAAAAATGAAGTATTCTGCTCTAAGACTGCAGTAAACTGTGGTATACTGCGAATCACTGTGTTATACTGCAGGATTACTGCAGTATACTCTTTGGAAACTGCAAGTTTACGGCATAACCTGTGTTATACTGCAGTGTACTGTGGTATACTGCAAATCACTGTAGTACACTGCAGTTTTACTGCAATAAACATTTTGCAAGCTGCAAGTTTATAGCAGTAAACTGTGATATACTGCAGTAAACTGTGGTATACTGCAGGATTAATGAAGAAAACTGCAGGATTACTGCAGTTTTTTTACCTGGACTGTCAGAGTATGCCTCTGTGACCAACGGGTACCATGACTATAACTCATAGATCAGTCTCTGCTGTCTGAGTATGCCTCTGTTACCTCGGATAGCCATAGATTAGGGTTTTCTGCTGGCAGTGTATGCCTCTCAGAGAGTATATATCACAGGCGCTTGAATCCCTATTTATAATAAAGTCTTCATATCTCCAAGGTTCTAATAAATACTAGGACGAAATCAGGTGAAACGACCAAATAATGACACAAGGTAGGCTACTCGGCCAAAAACCTCTCGAGCGATAATAAGGAAAGTTACGTGTTCGAGCCGCTTATACTTGCTTTTTCTTTCTTTTATGCGTAATCCATATATATGATCCTCCAATTTTCGGGAGTTATAGAATCAAATCCATCTAACTTCTATTGTTTTCAACCACTACTTAAAGCTGCCTGGATAACCTATTGCAGTGATGTCTGAATTTCGACGTCGTCCATTCCAAACTGAGGCGGAAGTGGGTCCGTCTAAAACGCGGAGAATCCGTGGAGAGATGGAGAATTCGCGGAGAATTCGTGGAGAATTGGCGGAGAGTGTTCATATGCAATGATACTTTTAAAATCACATTAAAATCTCGAACTATATTACCCTTAACATAATTGGCGCAGTTAAATGACCGAAATAATTTAAAAAACTACATAATTCTTATTTAATGTTCACAAGTATATAATATAATAAAAAACCCAAGCTTTTACCCGCATTTGTTGATCAATAAAAACACTATCACCATTATTAGTGTATCTGGACCAATTTACATGCACAGAATATAATAAAATTTAGCTAATGAATAAAATTGGCAATGGGATATAATAAAATAAAAGAAAAAAAGTAAATATATATCGTGTTCACAGTTCAAGAATTATATTTTTCTTATTCTGTACAAAATACACCACACTGCTTTCTAACAATTACAAAACAGAGTATAATAATAATAAAAATAAAATGAAAAAAATAGCACAACATAGACTTAAACACAGCAATGGTACAAGAAATTATTTGTACAATCTTCATAAAACCATTTCATTAATTGTTTTTATAATTTTAAAGAATAATGCACATTTTAATTAAACCACTTATTACATTTTTTTAATCACACCCAATCATGTCTTCGAATGCCTCTCCTAACCCATATTCACATTCGATCCCAATGGTTATAGTTGCATTATAATTAGGCTTTGGTATTCTAGGAAATGCCTGATCTAAAACAATTAACTGTGTTTTGCATATATATATATATGTGTGTGTGTGTGTGTTGAAATATGTTGTCAATGTGTCAAGCAAACAATAAAAGGTTGCCCCACATACTCCCAGCCCCCCCCCCCCCCCCACCTACCCCTCGAGATAAATAAGGTCACTGTCACCTATTTTCCGGGGCCGATGGACAAAAAATATGATTATGTTTACTTTGGAAGTCATTCTACCCATATATGTTCATGGTCTTTATCAAATCATTTTAACCAGATCAAAACATCAATAATTAATGCAGGCGTCGATCAACTGTATGTCAATTCAGCTGAGCGTCATAACCCATGGGCCACTTGTTTGAACATTTAACATACGTCTTTTCCAGACAGGTACCGTTTTAGCTGGTCACACATGGATGTGATTTTATTAAACATTAATCAGGTGACATGAAATGGACGGAACTGTGCACTCAAGGCACACACACACACACACATATAAATATATAATCCTCATAAGTGGTGCAAGTTCATCACAGATTGTGTCTCTAACAGACCATCTATTTCTCCTGAGCTTTATCGTTTTTTGAAACTCCCTTAAATTAAGAAATTAAACGACTGTGAAATAAACGATGCCTTATGTATATCTTAAACTTAAATATTTATCTTAAACATAAGTATTCAATGTAATTAAACAGTTTCTTACCCTTTATTTGCATATAAATTACTTTTTCCTGCGATTTCCTGTGGCAAGGGATATATGGGCACCCACTAAGTCATACGCTCATATTACCTCATGCCTTATATGCTCATATTCCCCAAAGCGACACGTTCGCATTTATGTGAAAGTTAAATTATGTTACGATATATACCTTCACTAAAACTCTTAAAAACAAGCAATAAGACACTGTTTGTGAGGGGTGATAATGTATATTTCAGTTGTAATGCATCTTATGTGCAGATTGAAGCTGTCAATATAAATCAACAATTTAGCAATATGGGCTTAATTTGGTTTAAACGGACATTTCATTCGCAAGATTTAAAGCGCCTCGGCCTTTGCTGTCATCAACCTCGTTCGGGCGTTTGCAACAAAAAAAAACAGAGGGCAGCATGTTTACGCTCTCAAAATATTTTTTTCCGGGGTGCTCATATTTCCCGTATGCTCATATTACCCCTATATATATATATATATATATATATATATATATATATATATATATATATATGTATATATATATAAGATCTTACAGGTAAACATCCACAGAGTTAGGCCTTGGGCCAAAACGTGAAAACCTCTCCCCCTAGTAAATTAGCGAGACCCCCTAGTTTTCTTCCTCGAGGTCCCCATTTTTCGTTTCCAGGTGTTTCTGCCCGCACAAAGTTGACAAACACCTTGGAAATTCACCTTGCATAGAAAAAACCGGTTTATTCTTTGGTCTTTTATGTACCCCTGCCCCTTTTACAAGATAAACTGACATGGTTACATCCGCTTATAAAAGTGATTGACATAGTCAAATATTCTTGTCATAGTCATACTTCTTGCAAGAAAATGATAGACTATCCTTTAGGTAATTTACATGAACAGACAAGGTCTTTCTTAGGGTATCCCCTACTCATTTCATGGCGTTATGAAATATAAAAATGCGGCAAACACCTTTAAAAATCACCTTTTTGCGGACCGTGTGCTTAATTTTCTCAATTCTGAAGGTTTACTTTTTATATGGATAACACTTTTGTCATTATTCGTCTATTTTTTAAACTTTTGACATCAAGGAAATTGGAAGAAGATTGGCGATATGAGGAATGTAGTGTTGCTTAAATATTACTTTTAAGGCCAACTCCGTAACCATATACATTAATTTTCCCTTTAATTGATATTTGCATTCGTACATTTTTTGCCTATTTGTAGGATTCAGTGTTTACACCTGTTTTTTACTTGTTAAAGCTACAAGCATAAATGTTTATGGACTCTTAACTAGTTTCTAAAATTATTTTAAATAAAACCAAACTAAATGGCTACATTTTTATAACTACATTTGAGTGATTTTACTTTCACAGCGTAATTTGCTTAATTAACACCTAAAGAAATCTTACTATAACAGCAATATCATCGTGTTTTCGAATACGTTGGTATTATCTTAAAAACAAATTATCCTAAACTGAAAAAATGCAGAAGATAAGTGACCAGATGCTGCTGATCTGGGGGTTTAGTAGTCTGGGGGTACGACAATAGCCTAATTAGTAACACCTCAATTTTGTAAGCAAAGCTATATGTATATGTATAATGAAGAAAGGATAGTCCATAAACCGATGCAAAGTCACACCGGAAAAAAAAGATTGAGGAATGAATATACCGTCTGTTAAAATGTGGATTTCCAGTATGTTTGTCACCTTTATATGTTTAAAAGCACCTGGTAATCAGCAAAGGCCACCACCAGGAAGAAAACTTAGGTGGTCGCTAAAATTCCCTGGGTGGTGAGGGGACCTTTTTACTTTTCTTAATATTCAAAATTATTTGAAAGGTTTACATTTGACTCAGTCTTTGGTTACGTTATTGATTTACCGATACTTCCCTGGTTTCTCATATTTACTTTTCCCATATTCGCTGATTACTCTTATTTACTTTTCCCATACTTCCCTGATTTATCTTATTTACTTTTCCCATACTTCCCTTATTACTCTTATTTACTTTTCCCATACTTCCCTGATTACTCTTATTTACTTTTCCCATACTTCCCTGATTTATCTTATTTACTTTTCCCATACTTCCCTGATTACTCTTATTTACTTTTCCCATACTTCCCTGATTTATCTTATTTACTTTTCCCATACTTCCCTGATTACTCTTATTTACTTTTCCCATACATCCCTGATTTATCTTATTTACTTTTCCCATATTCCCTGATTGCTCTTATTTACTTTTCCCATATTCCCTGATTACTCTTATTTACTTTTCCCATACTTCCCTGATTACTCTTATTTACTTTTCCCATACTTCCCTGATTTATCTTATTTACTTTTCCCATACTTCCCTGATTTATCCTATTTACTTTTCCCATACTTCCCTGATTACTCTTATTTACTTTTCCCATACTTTCCTGATTACTCTTATTTACTTTTCCTATACTTCCCTGATTTATCTTTTTTACTTTTCCCATACTTCCCTGATTTATCTTATTTACTTTTCCCATATTCCCTGATTACTCTTATTTACTTTTCCCATACTTCCCTGATTACTCTTATTTACTTTTCCCATACTTCCCTGATTACTCTTATTTACTTTTCCCATACTTCCCTGTTTACTCTTATTTACTTTTCCCATACTTCCCTGTTTACTCTTATTTACTTTTCCCATACTTCCCTGATTTATCTTATTTACTTTTCCCATACTTCCCTGATTACTCTTATTTACTTTTCCCATACTTCCCTGATTACTCTTATTTACTTTTCCCATACTTCCCTGATTACTCTTATTTACTTTTCCCATACTTCCCTGATTACTCTTATTTACTTTTCTCATACATCCCTGATTTATCTTATTTACTTTTCCCATACTTCCCTGATTACTCTTATTTACTTTTCCCATACTTCCCTGATTTATCTTGTTTACTTTTCACATACTTCCCTGATTCATTTTATTTACTTTTCCCATACTTCCCTGATTACTCTTATTTACTTTCCCATACTTCCCTGATTTATCTTATTTACTTTTCCCATATTCCCTGATTGCTCTTATTTACTTTTCCCATACTTCCATGATTACTCTTATTTGCTTTTCCCATACTTCCCTGATTTATCTTATTTACTTTTCCCATACTTCCCTGATTGCTCTTATTTACTTTTCCCATATTCCCTGATTACTCTTATTTACTTTTCCCATACTTCCCTGATTTATCTTATTTACTTTTCCCATACTTCCCTGATTACTCTTATTTACTTTTCCCATACTTCCCTGATTTATCTTATTTACTTTTCCCATACTTCCCTGATTTATCTTATTTACTTTTCCCATATTCCAATATTGCTCTTATTTACTTTTCCCATACTTCCCTGATTACTCTTATTTACTTTTCCCATACTTCCCTGATTTATCTTAATTACTTTTCCCATACTTCCCTGATTACTCTTATTTACTTTTCCCATACATCCCTGATTTATCTTATTTACCTTTCCCATATTCCCTGATTGCTCTTATTTACTTTTCCCATATTCCCTGATTACTCTTATTTACTTTTCCCATACTTCCCTGATTTATCTTATTTACTTTTCCCATACTTCCCTGATTTATCTTATTTACTTTTCCCATATTCCCATATTGCTCTTATTTACTTTTCCCATACTTCCCTTATTACTCTTATTTACTTTTCCCATACTTCCCTGATTTATCTTATTTACTTTTCCCATACTTCCCTGATTACTCTTATTTACTTTTCCCATACATCCCTGATTTATCTTATTTACCTTTCCCATATTCCCTGATTGCTCTTATTTACTTTTCCCATATTCCCTGATTACTCTTATTTACTTTTCCCATACTTCCCTGATTACTCTTATTTACTTTTCCCATACTTCCCTGATTTATCCTATTTACTTTTCCCATACTTCCCTGATTACTCTTATTTACTTTTCCCATACTTTCCCGATTACTCTTATTTACTTTTCCTATAATTCCCTGATTTATCTTATTTACTTTTCCCATACTTCCCTGATTTATCTTATTTACTTTTCCCATACTTCCCTGATTACTCTTATTTACTTTTCCCATACTTCCCTGATTACTCTTATTTACTTTTCCCATACTTCCCTGATTACTCTTATTTACTTTTCCCATACTTCCCTGATTACTCTTATTTACTTTTCCCATACTTCCCTGATTACTCTTATTTACTTTTCCCATACTTCCCTGATTACTCTTATTTACTTTTCCCATACTTCCCTGATTTATCCTATTTACTTTTCCCATACTTCCCTGATTACTCTTATTTACTTTTCCCATACTTTCCTGATTACTCTTATTTACTTTTCCTATACTTCCCTGATTTATCTTTTTTACTTTTCCCATACTTCCCTGATTTATCTTATTTACTTTTCCCATATTCCCTGATTACTCTTATTTACTTTTCCCATACTTCCCTGATTACTCTTATTTACTTTTCCCATACTTCCCTGATTACTCTTATTTACTTTTCCCATACTTCCCTGTTTACTCTTATTTACTTTTCCCATACTTCCCTGTTTACTCTTATTTACTTTTCCCATACTTCCCTGATTTATCTTATTTACTTTTCCCATACTTCCTTGATTACTCTTATTTACTTTTCCCATACTTCCCTGATTACTCTTATTTACTTTTCCCATACTTCCCTGATTACTCTTATTTACTTTTCCCATACTTCCCTGATTACTCTTATTTACTTTTCTCATACATCCCTGATTTATCTTATTTACTTTTCCCATACTTCCCTGATTACTCTTATTTACTTTTCCCATACTTCCCTGATTTATCTTGTTTACTTTTCACATACTTCCCTGATTCATTTTATTTACTTTTCCCATACTTCCCTGATTACTCTTATTTACTTTTCCCATACTTCCCTGATTTATCTTATTTACTTTTCCCATATTCCCTGATTGCTCTTATTTACTTTTCCCATACTTCCATGATTACTCTTATTTGCTTTTCCCATACTTCCCTGATTTATCTTATTTACTTTTCCCATACTTCCCTGATTGCTCTTATTTACTTTTCCCATATTCCCTGATTACTCTTATTTACTTTTCCCATACTTCCCTGATTTATCTTATTTACTTTTCCCATACTTCCCTGATTACTCTTATTTACTTTTCCCATACTTCCCTGATTTATCTTATTTACTTTTCCCATACTTCCCTGATTTATCTTATTTACTTTTCCCATATTCCAATATTGCTCTTATTTACTTTTCCCATACTTCCCTGATTACTCTTATTTACTTTTCCCATACTTCCCTGATTTATCTTAATTACTTTTCCCATACTTCCCTGATTACTCTTATTTACTTTTCCCATACATCCCTGATTTATCTTATTTACCTTTCCCATATTCCCTGATTGCTCTTATTTACTTTTCCCATATTCCCTGATTACTCTTATTTACTTTTCCCATACTTCCCTGATTTATCTTATTTACTTTTCCCATACTTCCCTGATTTATCTTATTTACTTTTCCCATATTCCCATATTGCTCTTATTTACTTTTCCCATACTTCCCTCATTACTCTTATTTACTTTTCCCATACTTCCCTGATTTATCTTATTTACTTTTCCCATACTTCCCTGATTACTCTTATTTACTTTTCCCATACATCCCTGATTTATCTTATTTACCTTTCCCATATTCCCTGATTGCTCTTATTTACTTTTCCCATATTCCCTGATTACTCTTATTTACTTTTCCCATACTTCCCTGATTACTCTTATTTACTTTTCCCATACTTCCCTGATTTATCCTATTTACTTTTCCCATACTTCCCTGATTTATCATATTTACTTTTCCCATACTTCCCTGATTACTCTTATTTACTTTTCCCATACTTCCCTGATTTATCTTATTTACTTTTCCCATACTTCCCTGATTTATCTTATTTACTTTTCCCATACTTCCCTGATTACTCTTATTTACTTTTCCCATATTCCCTGATTACTCTTATTTACTTTTCCCATATTTCCCTGATTTATCTTATTTACTTTTCCCATGCTTCCCTGATTACTCTTATTTACTTTTCCCATACTTCCCTGATTTATCTTGTTTACTTTTCCCATACTTCCCTGATTCATTTTATTTACTTTTCCCATACTTCTCTGATTACTCTTATTTACTTTTCCCATACTTCCCTGATTTATCTTATTTACTTTTCCCATATTCCCTGATTGCTCTTATTTACTTTTCCCATACTTCTCTGATTACTCTTATTTGCTTTTCCCATACTTCCCTGATTTATCTTATTTACTTTTCCCATACTTCCCTGATTTATCTTATTTACTTTTCCCATATTCCCATATTGCTCTTATTTACTTTTCCCATACTTCCCTGATTACTCTTATTTACTTTTCCCATACTTCCCTGATTTATCTTATTTACTTTTCCCATACTTCCCTGATTACTCTTATTTACTTTTCCCATACATCCCTGATTTATCTTATTTACTTTTCCCATATTCCCTGATTGCTCTTATTTACTTTTCCCATATTCCCTGATTACTCTTATTTACTTTTCCCATACTTCCCTGATTACTCTTATTTACTTTTCCCATACTTCCCTGATTTATCTTATTTACTTTTCCCATACTTCCCTGATTTATCCTATTTACTTTTCCCATACTTCCCTGATTACTCTTATTTACTTTTCCCATACTTTCCTGATTACTCTTATTTACTTTTTCTATACTTCCCTGATTTATCTTATTTACTTTTCCCATACTTCCCTGATTTATCTTATTTACTTTTCCCATATTCCCTGATTACTCTTATTTACTTTTCCCATACTTCCCTGATTACTCTTATTTACTTTTCCCATACTTCCCTGATTACTCTTATTTACTTTTCCCATACTTCCCTGTTTACTCTTATTTACTTTTCCCATACTTCCCTGATTTATCTTATTTACTTTTCCCATACTTCCCTGATTACTCTTATTTACTTTTCCCATACTTCCCTGATTACTCTTATTTACTTTTCCCATACTTTCCTGATTTATCTTATTTACTTTTCCCATACTTCCCTGATTACTCTTATTTACTTTTCCCATACTTCCCTGATTACTCTTATTTACTTTTCCCATACTTCCCTGATTACTCTTATTTACTTTTCCCATACTTCCCTGATTACTCTTATTTACTTTTCCCATACTTCCCTGATTACTCTTATTTACTTTTCCCATACTTCCCTGATTACTCTTATTTACTTTTCCCATACTTCCCTGATTACTCTTATTTACTTTTCCCATACTTCCCTGATTACTCTTATTTACTTTTCCCATACTTCCCTCATTTATCTTATTTACTTTTCCCATACTTCCCTGATTACTCTTATTTACTTTTCCCATACTTCCCTGATTTATCTTATTTACTTTTCCCATACTTCCCTGATTTATCTTATTTACTTTTCCCATATTCCCTGATTACTCTTATTTAATTTTCCCATACTTCCCTGGTTTATCTTATTTACTTTTCCCATACTTCCCTGATTACTCTTATTTACTTTTCCCATACTTCCCTGATTACTCTTATTTACTTTTCCCATACTTCCCTGATTTATCTTATTTACTTTTCCCATACTTCCCTGATTACTCTTATTTACTTTTCCCATACTTCCCTGATTACTCTTATTTACTTTTCCCATACTTCCCTGATTTATCTTATTTACTTTTCCCATACTTCCCTGATTACTCTTATTTACTTTTCCCATACTTCCCTGATTTATCTTATTTACTTTTCCCATATTCCCTGATTACTCTTATTTAATTTTCCCATACTTCCCTGGTTTATCTTATTTACTTTTCCCATACTTCCCTGATTACTCTTATTTACTTTTCCCATACTTCCCTGATTACTCTTATTTACTTTTCCCATACTTCCCTGATTTATCTTATTTACTTTTCCCATACTTCCCTGATTACTCTTATTTAATTTTCCCATATTCCCTGATTACTCTTATTTAATTTTCCCATACTTCCCTGGTTTATCTTATTTACTTTTCCCATACTTCCCTGATTACTCTTATTTACTTTTCCCATACTTCCCTGATTACTCTTATTTACTTTTCCTATACTTCCCTGATTTATCTTATTTACTTTTCCCATACTTCCCTGATTACTCTTATTTACTTTTCCCATACTTCCCTGATTTATCTTATTTACTTTTCCCATATTCCCTGATTACTCTTATTTACTTTTCCCATGCTTCCCTGATTTATCTTATTTACTTTTCCCATACTTCCCTGATTCATTTTATTTACTTTTCCCATACTTCCCTGATTACTCTTATTTACTTTTCCCATTCTTCCCTGATTACTCTTATTTACTTTTCCCATACTTCCCTGATTTATCTTATTTACTTTTCCCATACTTCCCTGATTTATCTTATTTACTTTTCCCATACTTCCCTGATTTATCTTATTTACTTTTCCCATATTCCCTGATTACTCTTATTTACTTTTCCCATACTTCCCTGATTACTCTTATTTACTTTTCCCATACTTCCCTGATTTATCTTATTTATTTTTCCCATACTTCCCTGATTTATCTTATTTACTTTTCCCATATTCCCTGATTACTCTTATTTACTTTTCCCATACTTCCCTGATTTATCTTATTTACTTTTCCCATACTTCCCTGATTTATCTTATTTACTGTTCCCATACTTCCCTGATTTATCTTATTTACTTTTCCCTTACTTCCCTGATTTATCTTATTTACTTTCTTAGTTTGAATTACTTTTTAGACGGTATCTGAATGCAGAACTCGAGGGAATCATCTGAAGTCAGGTTCAAGGGCAAAGCAGAGTGCATATTGCAATGCTGGACAAACCATTCGGCAACATGTCAGAATCGATTTATGCTGGATTTATTAAACAAATTTTATATACATGGGAAATGTTGATTTAAGTCGGGTGCATAAATTGTAAAAGCATCCATAATCATGAGATATTACTTTATATTTTAGTAAATTCAATAACTGCATTGCTTCCTGTGCCATTTTAACTGACAGCTTGAAAATAAAAACGAAATGAGGTAATACATTCCACTTTCCATACCTTCAATTTCAGTCAGACCCAACGTATTTTCAATGGAGTTACGGACTTGGAATGCTTTCGGCAAAGAACAGAATGCCTGTGTCGTTGCTTGTTGATCTGCTATTCACAACACGTGCGTGTGATACAATTAACCCCCAACTCAGGACCAATTAGGTCCATTATGCATATGAATAACCCCTGCTCTCAATGACGAATCTGAGCAAATTTGACCTGACATTTGAATAAGTCACTGACCCGTTTGCATGGTCAGTAAATGTGAAAAACATGTGGCTCTCGATCCCTTTGAAATCTGTTTTTATGCCAGCATGCATTAATGGTTAATGCCCCATTTCATCTAGGTAATCATTTGGCATAATGTTGAAATGACCACAACAAGTGTCGCTGCACTATCACCTCGCATTTTCATTTTCAACAATTCAGGAAACACTTAAACTCGCCTAAACTACCCAAGGAAGAACGTGCATAAGTTTCTGTTTTATATTTACAATAGCGGACAAATACCTTTTCTTGGTTATATTTTGCGTTGGTGTTTACGACGTAAAAGCGTGTTGTGCGAATGAATGTGGGCAAGAGATTTATCCTTGACATTAATAGATAGGCATTCTATGAGAAGAATGTGACATAATGGTAACAAGGGTATTACCCTGCCAATAATCAGGTAAAAACAGGTATCCGCCACGCAGGCCTTCCCAACCTCAGCACAGGATCAAGATCCATTAAGGGAGATGATTTTCATAGATAGACACTATATGTGGAGAATGAGGCCTTCCATTAAGATTTCATTTACCTTTGTACTTTTCTTAATATTCAAAATTAGACATTATATGTGGAGAATGAGGCCTTCCATTAAGATTTCATTAACCTTTTTACTTTTCTTAATATTCAAAATTATTTGAAAGATTTACATTTGACACAGTCTTTGGTTACGTTATAGGTTACTGATTTTCCCATAATTCTCTGTTTCTTACTTTTTGGGGTTTTCGACTTAACATACATCATTGATAGTCCCTACAACATACATTTTCCTTTACTTGAGTGGTTTCCCAACTTAAACGCATTATTTAGTCCCTCAAAACACATTATTTAGAATTCCTTCAGAATTTTTATTTTCTCTCATCTACTTGAAGCATCGTATCACACAGTCAGGAGAATGGGTCGGCCTACTAACGAATCATGCATAGTTCCGTTTTTCTCTTTATTACAAACACCGTACATATGTCGCTTAAACTCGTCCTAAATAGACGATTATCGTACTAGTTTCGAATCGTTGCGGAGAAAAAACTCGACCAGAATAAGAGCAAGAGTTGTACCGATGTCTCCATTATCAATATCCTCGGTAAATTCGTGGAATTTTCAACGAGTTATAACTTGCCGTCATTTGTGGTAACGCGTGGCATTATCTTGCGACAGTGGGACCCGGCCCTTAGGAGCAGCTTCTGCTCCCTAGAATATACATTCAATTCATCTTTCATATCTTCCTTGCATCATTTATACGTCTAACAAAAATAACATATATAACCAGCCAAATATTTTTAAAAATCTGAATGCCACCGGCGTCCCATTCTGGTTCGCAATCATAAGCATCATCACTGAACATGTTGAACATACCCTATGCCGTACGATGTATGAATTTCTTGCCGAGAGCAGAGCGAGACAAAATAAATGTAATCAAAATATTTTTGTATACCTTAACAAGAAAGTATCCCATTGAAAAACTTTATTTTAATTTTACTTTTAGACTAAATTTAAATAAGCTAACATTCCACATATACTTTTATACACCCCCAACCCCGATCAAAAGCCCGGTTACCTGCTTAATCAACTTAAAAATATATATATACATATGTGTGTGTGTGATATAGTTGAGTCCGAACCATCCGAGTTCAAGGCCGAGTCCAGACCATTCGATTCCGAGTCCAAGTCTGAGTACTTGAGGATCGAATCCAAGTCCACCATCCTCCAGTCAAGTCATTTGGAACTCGAGTCTAAGTCCGAGTTATTTGAAAATTTTATGTTAATTTTCTAGTGCCCTTTACTTCAATGTTAATTACGTTTAGCCCCTGATGCTAAATAAACAATTTATTTTATAATATTCCACTCGTAGTGCATAATCCTTATATAGTATGTGGCAGAGTTATCTTTTCGACTGGACTCGAGATGGACTTGGGCTGATTTCTCTGGTCCTGATCTCCGAAACCAAATACCACTCCAGGTCCAGGATATTTGATTCCAAGTCAGAGTCCTTAAATAGTGGACTCGAGACGGATTTCAGTCCTACATCATTAATATAGGGCTAAACATTCCACGTTCCATAGACCAGCTAAATATATGGTTTTGTACGACTAGTTATGATAATTAATAATAATGGCTCAGATGTTTTTACGTAGGTCGGACTGGAAGCAACGGAATATATACATGCTTTAGACAGCGATAAAGAATGTGCATATTCCATGGGTGGAGCTTTATAATGTGTACATTCAAGTAAACGAGCCTCTGAATTTATATGCTAAACGCATGTTCTGGTTGACCAAGACACACTCATATATTTTGAATGGTTGTCAGTGATCATAAGGGGGATGAGTTGAGATAATGTGTCACTACTCACAACTGTGGTTGAAACTAAATAAAACATTTGACTCATTCAGATCACTATAGTGTTGTTTGTTTTGACGGTGTAACAACAAAATGTAAATTTATTGATTTAATAAATATTTTTCTTGTTATACACACCCAATTATAAGAGTATATATCACCACTGTGCCAACAAAATATTAATTAGATATACCAATAGCGGTTTATATATTTCTTAAACATATCTGTCTGAGTATTGTATTCTAAAAAAAATGTAATGGTATCAATGTATATTTCGACACCGTCTCAGCAAACCATGAACTTTGTCTGTTCATAGACATAATATGCAAATCTATGTAAATATTTATTCTCAACAGGTATATTATTATTAGGGCATATTCAAGAAGAAGTTACCTTGTTGTTTACGTTTGGTCACCAGTATCACGGCGATGTAAAATGTAGTCCCAAGGTCGACTCAGATCGAGTTTTGAACTTTCAATTTCGTGAAACATCCCGATATATGGGTTATATTGCAGGAAATATTCAGTCATTTAAAGAAAATTAAACCTAAACCGTCTGTGCAGAGAGAGGGTGGTCTGATTGAATCGTGTTTGGAGCTTGTGGTTGCGGGTTTCTTGAAGCCCATGTTTGCCCTTGAAATACCTGATGAAATACCTGCAGATAATTAAGTGGACTATTAAAATATGATTCACTTTCAGGGCTAATTGATTTGTTTTGGAGATGTTATACGGAACAAGACAGTAGACAAAACGGGGAATCGATTGACCCCTTCATGAACTAAAATTATCATTGCAAAATACCATAAGCATAGGTGTTGCGAGCAACCAATCATGTTATGTTTGACGATCCTCTAACATAATTTAATTGACTCTTCCACACACAAAGCTGAAGCAGCGAGTAGGAGCGTAAAATATGGTGGTCGTGCTAGGGGTCGTGTTGATTTGACATTCGTTATAAACGTTTGTAACCGGAGACTTCGGACATGACATATTTTTTTTCATTCCCAAAACCACTGTCGCACGCCGGAATATGCCCTGGGTGTGCGAAAGACCTTCAGTCCTTTAGTTTGTTTTTGGGAAGTTGCTTAATTAGGTCAAAGGGGTGTGAATAAGGGTTGTGGTGATGATGTCAATTTGAATGGATCCGGAGACATCCATATTTAAATTTACAGACCCGTCCCAAGGTGATTTATTATTTCTTTTCGCTGATTGTCTATACTTCACAATTTTATTGTTAAACATGTATTTCTATTGCACAGAGGGCATGCTCTAATACGCTTTACAGAGAAAGAGGTAAGTATTAGATGAAATTAGGTAAATATAAGATTTATATATTACACGGACACACGCACACATAAACTCGGCAGATTACATAACCCTTTACGTATTTCGGTGGAAAAGGAGAACAACATAGCCGTATTCTATTCAAGGTTTGTTTGCATGTTTTTCTATATATATACATAAAATGAGAAAAAGAGAGAGATATAGATATAGATATATAGATAAAAACCTGACTGTCATGTGAGCATGGCAAATTTTACACAAAGAAATGTAGTAATCTATTATTATCAATCACTAATCTTTTGTGATTATGTACAATGAAAGGGTGAATTCAGTAGTCAAAGATTTTACTACCCCTGAGCTTCCTGTTACAAAGAACCTACCTTGGTCATGGGAGGAACGATATGGGTGATCACAGACAAGGCTTTGTTAACACCTATAGGGGATCAGAGTTTGGGTGTAACAATGGACAACATGATTGATATGTACTTCCAGTCAATTAAGGCTGATCACAGATAATTCGAGCTAAGATTATTATTCTCCAATGAATCTAAGTAATGGCCAATTTTGGTTGAAACATTTCTGTAAGGGCACTTATATCTTGTTAAGAAATAGAGTATTAAGACTAAAATCACCCGTTGGGGTATCCAGTCTCCCAAGGTGACGGCAAAAGAAACTGACGTTGGCGAAATCAAAAGTACTATAAGTTTCATTTCCATGGCTACCGCCTTCTTGTAGAAAAAGATTAATCAATACATTTACACAGTATAATAAATAAAGTGTACAGTACCTGAATACCACTACTGTCACAGCGACAACAGGTCCTTTAAAACGAATAATCCACGTAAACAATTCAAATAGTCCAAAGTAAAGCTCTTGTAATAATCCCGAAAGCAAACTGGAGAGGCCGCACTAAATCTGCACTGAGTTCGTAGAATCCCTGAAACTACTACATTTATCGGATAGGTCATAAACTGACTCACACTCTTCCGTGTCCGCTGGAATATTTCACTCTCTACTCTCGGCTCTAAAACACAGCCTCTTATTTATAACTTTTCACCTCAAGCCGAGAACTTTCCATTTCACGAAAAATCCAAAAGAACCCAACAATATATAATACACACGCTGGAACAAAGAACGCGTGTTTCAACACGACGGACCCAACCCGTGGGCCGGGCCAGCTCTCGCGTCTCCCATGCCAACGAACAATGCTAGAGCTGCACAGACACATTTAAGACTGCTGCACACAATAAAAGAGACATCTGAAACAATTTATATTCTCTCACTCGTTAGATTCCAATGGTCCGCTTTGAGTGAAGGTTTTCATTATGCTGCTGCCATTTTTATTGTCCCCTCGACATCTTCACCAGTGTAAGCGTGTGGGTAACCTGCCGATTTTACGGCAATAAGGTACCTGTCTCCAAAAGAAAATGTTGAATTAATTGTAAGTCTTTTGCAAAATTTTCTTTTTAATACCTATTCACAATGTCCTACTCAAGTGCGTTATATTCATTTACATTTTAAAATGTATCGTACCTACAAAAGAAGTTACTAAAAGACCACGTTCTTCGAAGCCATCGTGCTGAACGTCTAAAAAGGCACGTGAGTTCTATAAGAGAAGTCTATAGTAGATTCTTGATTAAGAAGGGATTCGACTTCACCACGTCTCTTTAAATTTTTGACTGATTTTGAGAATTAAACAGAAAGCGGTAATTAAAAAAAATCAGTCAAGTTTGAAAACGGAAAAAAGAATTGTAGATTTGCCTCTTTACCTCTAACAGGCTTCGGGTACCATTGTTGCCATTCGAGTGGTCTTTCCTTTGCCGTTCAACTGTCGTGGCGAAGCAACAGTGACACAACCCTGCTGTGACAGCTAACGTTAACATATATAAAATATCCTTTTTCTGAAATGTATTCTAAAGTCTCCTCTATACTATCAAGTGTATCATAATCGCATTGCAATTCAATTTATTACGAACCTGTGAGCTTATGCGATTGCGCAGCGTCGTTGGACCTTCATCGTCCGTCCTTATGTAAACCCATGTAATCTCCAAAACGATGAGCTAACAGCACCAAAATTTAGGAAAGAATCAATCATATGGCAGACTCTGTCAGATTGAGTTCATTTTTATTGTATTGCATTTACTAAGGATTTACAGTGAAGGCTAATATAGCTTTTAAATCTACTTCTCTGAAACCATCAGGCCAAATTGTTCTCATCACCAAATTTATGCAATTATTGGTTACATTACTCATTTTGAAATTGAGGTAAATTGAGGTGCCACCTGGATCGACCTTCTATGTTCAGGGGTCATCAGTCATCGTTACATCAACCCATAATTTCTCTGGAACAGCAAAAGCTAGCATCACAAAATGTTATGCAAAAATCAGTCACATGTCAAATGTTGTGGAATTGAGCTTGCTATGGCGCTAGCTTCAACTTAAATTTTACTTTTTTCTTCAATATCCTTCGGCCTAATTGTTCAATATCTCACAGAAATAATACCAGAAATAAGCTGTCTCGGGTTTTTTTAATTGGTTTGGGTTCGATGAGTTTTTTAGCCGAGTTAGAGGATATTGAACTTAGTAATTTGTCCAAGTAAGCTTAAAAACATAACAGTGTCAGAAACTACTGAAGCTGTTATATCTATGTTTTGTGCAAATGATGGTCACATCACACATATTTGAAATTGAGGTTTTTGAAACGCCACCTACATTGACTTATTTTAGGGGGGGGGGAGGGTAAACTAGTATTTTCAGTTTCTCAATTAACCATGTTTCATGATAAAACTGTCAAGCGGGTAAGTATAATTTTTCACAAGAGGTAACCTAGGGTAAGGTCATCTCCATTGTAAAATAATACTAAGTATTTCCAGTTTATTGAATTTTAGTAGAGTCATTGAAAGCTGAAGTTGGTTTTGTGGCCAAGTAAGCTGTATCGAACTGATGGCTGTAAAGTTTTCTTCTGCAAAACCTTTGTTTAAAACTATGTGGCATTGCACAAACATTTGTCTTAGTTGGCCTTTATTCAAGTTTATTTTAATAATTTTCGGCTGAATTATGGGACAGTCAAAGGACTGTGAGTTACTTTGTTTACTTTACTTTACATAAATAATTGATGTCTATATCCAATTTATGTGTAAGCTAAATCCGTGAATAAAAGATATCTGTATTCTTATTTTGTTTTAACAGGCATCTGTTATTTATCAAAACATAAAAATCTTATGATTATGTAAGCATGAAAAAATAATTGTATCTAAAGTTCTTCAGTATGGGGAAACAGATTTGGCAACAGGCTAAGATTTTGTCTGTATATATAAATAGCCCGGCAGACTGCCAACTATTTCAGATTTGGAAACCGGCCAGTTTTCAGTATGTATCTATTTATAGCTTTGGCAAACTTGCAACTATACGAGATAAGGCAACAGCTGAAAAAGTTCACTCAGTGCAGAAGCTGCACCTGCAAATTAGTTTCGGCTCACTTGGGTGCAAGTGCAACGGTCTTTTGTGGTTGAGCTTGGTCATCCGAGTTCAATTGACTGTGAAGTTTGAAGTGTTAACCTGAAATTTAGCCTACCATTGCACCTTCGATGGCTCTCTCTTATACAAGACTTTTGTTGCCACCTACAATTAGTTTTACCGATCGTATGTTCCTGCTTATTTTTCAGGAGGGATTTTTTATATCAACCTGAACTTGTACTTGTCTACACATCTCGGATAGCTTTGTTATAAACAAGACTGGTGGAGCAACCTATTTTTGCACAGTCTACGTCCCTGTTTATTTCTGAGGAGGGATTTGATACATCAGGCTGAAATTGTGCATATGTTTACATCTCGGATAGCTTCGGCTACACAAGACTGGCGGTGCCACCTACATTTTTTGCACAGTTTTAGTCCCTGTTTATTTCTCAGGGGTTATTTTACCTGTTATCCTGAAATTTTGCATGTCCATACACCTCGAATAGTCTCGCTGTATACAAGACTTGTTGGACAACCTACAATTGCATGTGTTTCATGCATCTGTGCACATAGCTCAAGAGTGGTTTGAAGTATCTACCTAAAATTTTTGCATATCCATCAATCTTCGAGGGCCTTCATATACACAAGACTGGTGATGTCATTTACTGTGCAACTTTCTGTTTTATCCATCAATGTCAGTAATACAGGAGTAACGTTTTTGCAATTGGTGCTTGTACTCTGGTCCAAAATATTTTGATACTTCCGTTGTACATGTACATGCCACACATTTACTTGAAAGGTAATCAAGTACTTCACAAATAATGGTTAAACAGTTATCATTTTATCAGGAAGCGTTATATCTGATGTATATCCCATTGCACAATTGCGCAATTGTAGGCCTTGTTTTGCGATTTATTGCCCAGCTTTCCACTCACTAGGTTTCTGAATTTTCAGTTATTTTGAATGACATATTTTTTCAGAATTATGGTTTTACCTGGTCTTTCGAAAACGCAATATTTGGATTTATATTTTCTCAGTACAGATGTTATCCTTTCACATACTTAGAATGCTGAAAAGCACTATTACATGACTTTCTTTACTCCTTAGCTCTCTATACAACGTTAGCTCTGCGTAAAGAAACATGATACCAATAGCATAAAAGTAAACGCGGATATGAAAATATCTTCTCCAGTCAGCATTTCACCCAGCGATGTATTTAATGATAAGATACATTGAGTACATGTTTCTACGGGCAATTCATTTTATCTCGGTCACCAACATACTGTAGTTAGTGGTGTATTTAAATAATTAAGCGCATGTGCCATATAAGCTTAGCAAATTGTCCGTGGATAAAATCTTGATATTGCGAGAAGTATTATCAGGAAGTATTAAGCAAAAATGTTAAATCGTTAAAATTTTTCTTGGAGCTTCGTCAAATCGATTTGGATGCCGTACAGAATAATAAGAGAAATAATGACTACACTGTGTAGAGGTTACGCTATGGTAACATCGCGAAAATTCAACCCCGCGAATATAGAGCCACTATAATATTGTATAATTGGTGTTCAATTTATATGTGTTAAAATATGGTAATCCTGTTCATCTGAGCTTGATGTCACACAACTCTACTCCGCTTTGAGTGCGAATATAAACATATGAACAGTTGTCATCACTGTCCTCCGGACATGCGCACTGAAATGTTCCGATATTAGGTACCAGCTCGGCTATGAATCACTGTTTATATACATGTCCTGGGGATCCCGGGCTGTTCGGGGCATTCATTCTAACAGTCACGCGGGTTTCCAATTCTGCTTTGTTCAGTGGTGGTTGATGAGTCAGGATAACCCTCACGGTGTAATCTGTGTGCACCAACCAGGGAATTTCGACTTTGACGAGGAACAGATGCCGTTCCATTGCATAGGGTAGCTCTACAAATATTATTTCATACTTTTCATGAAGTACCACTTACCCGGTCTAGTCTCTGAAGGTATACGGGTTGTAGAGCTAACTCGTTTAAGAAACAACAACTATTTTATGATTTACACTGCATTTGGTATTTTAAAAGTTTTTACAAAGATCAGTGCACAATGATAATTTCGTATTGCATCTTCAGTTGATTCAATTCATAGTATATTTTCAAATGCACATTTCCGAGAGATGATTTGAATTTTTCTTTTTAAAATATGGGTTTGAATATTTCAGGACAATCTGATAGGAGCAGTTAATAACTTTTAAATTATATATTTCTATATATCAAATAATAACAGTATACATATCCCAATACGAGAAATAAAAAACCCCTCCCTCTATGAAATGATCGAGAGCCCATAATTTTCGTCTTGAAGTGTACAGTATTCGTTTCCCGGTGTTTCTAAACCCAAATAGACATCCTGAAGAGTAGCCTTATTAACAAACGTGTAATCAATATTTGAATTTCGGAGCGTTTAACCACCAGTTTATGGTCTGCTACTTTATTTTCATACATCATAATTACATAATGTTGACATCAATAGAATTGGAAGAAGATAAGCTACATCACAGCATATATTTTTGCTAAGAAAAGTTATGTGTATTAAATCTTTTTTATCTGTTGTTTCACCTCCAGGAATATATATATATATATATATATATATATATATATATATATATATATATACATGTATATATATATATATATATATATGAAATAAGTGGTATAGCCGTGTTAGTCTGTAGCTGAAGCGAAAGTTAAGATAAACGGTGACGCCGTTTAGATAGACTAACCAGTTAAATTAGACACGAGCTTTCGAAGTACAAAGACTTCTTCGTCAGGTGGTAATAACATAAATCGTCAGATAATTTATGTCACATTTTTGCTTGCAGACTTTAGTTTTTTTCATTAATTTTGCAAGAATCGCATGTGTATTTAAATACGCATTTTACTTAATCCCTGGGATCGTTATTGATTATCGGTTTTCCAATACTTCCCTGGTTTATCTCATTGACGAGAAAATTCCTTTTTTAGTTCGAAACACTCACCAGACGGTATTTGAACGCATGACTCCAAGGAATCATCTATAGTCAGGTCCCATGGGAAATCAGAGAGTAAGGCAATACTGGACACCACATTGGGCGGCATATCAGGGCCGATATATGCTGGATAATTGAGACAAATATACTTGATAAAAAATGTATAAACAATGTCAGCTGTAGAAAAAAAAGTGATATAGTGCACAATAAAGATAATAAATTTTCTATTTTAGTAATTTTATTAAATGTATTGCTTCTTGGTTTACCTAATCTGACTACTAGAAATAAAAACTTAATGAGGTAATACATTCTTTCAATACCTTCAACTTCAGTAAGACCCAACTGGTTATCCACAGAGCTAACGACCTGAACGATCACGAACCGGCCAGTTTCCAGTGGGTTGCAGGGGGCGATATGGGTAGTTCCAGTGGAGCTGTAGGTCGTGGAGTAAAACTGTTTACAGACACGAACACGTGACATGACCTGCACGCCATCCTGCGCCACATGGTCGTCGCTGACACCAGCGAAAATATCTGGGACATCCCCAGGGACAGAACCTGTGCAAGATAAATAATTGCGATTTTTGTTAAAATTACTTTAAACAAATTTGTATGCATATGTAACCGGAAACATTTCCCATTTTTGAAAATATGAACAAGTATGCATAATACATATCAATATACATATAAACCTTCTTTCTTCTTTATATATGTATGTTTCTGCGTTTGTGTGTGTGTGTGGATAGCGGATTTAGTGGACGATAGAGCGTATAAAATATAGACATTCTATAGACAAGCTTAACACATGAAATGGACAATTAGTTATGATAACTTATACAAGATACTCTCCTTGGCTCGTATGTTGGCGTACGGCAGTTGGTATGGAAGTTATGTATTGCTTACATTCCATGTACCGTGACACATTCCATGGGTGAAGCCTTAGAGTGTGTATATTTAAACACACAAAACATAAAAAAGAAAGAATATAGAAAGAGAAGGCCTAAGCGTTGTTTGGCACAAGAGTATTGATATCAAGGCATATTTCTACATATATATATATATATATATATATATATATATATATATATATATCCCATGACCATGGCCCTAGAAGGAGAGTTTACCAACTCGCTGACGTTTGGTCACCACAATCACGGCGATGTTAAAGGTAGTCCCCAGGTCAACACAGATCCAATTTTTTCGGTTGGTTTTCGCGAAACATCCCGACAAGTGGGTTATTCTTTAGGAGGAATGTAATCATTTGAACAGAAATACTATCTCATTTATAATTCTGAATCAGCTCGATAACCTAATATTGAGCGATATTACAGAGAATGATCGAGCCACCAAAAGCACAAAACAAAGACTTGATGTCGATGAACGGTTGATGTTATCAATATAAGACGACGGAGAAGTCTTGTTTAGCCTAACATACATGGTGGGAACTGTCCATCTACACAAATTCATTTTCTGCAACATGTTCTGCAAAAATAAATAAAATCCACAAGCATGCAACATAATCTCATGGATTTCATCGCTGTTCTGCCTGTTTAGCAAGTTAAATCAAGGGTACATCAAAACTTTCCTCCCTAGATAAAAAATTGTTTGAGGATGATTAAATTTCCTTTGTTTGTCTGAAAAAAATGCGTATGATGAATTGAGATGCTTAAAGAACGATCTGCTTACCTGACACCGTTTGTGCAGAGAGATGGAGGTCTGTTTGAATCATATATGGAGCTTGTGGTGCCCTGTTTGTTGAAGGCCACGTTTGCTGTTGTTGATGCTCACCTGCCGTTAATTAATAACTGTCAGATAGGTCAGAATGATATTTCTTTCTGAATTTTCAGTGCATCCTCAGTTTAAACAAGTTCGATATGTATATATAACCCAGCACATCCTGTGTCGAATCCAACATTTCTGAGTTAAGTCCTCCCTCTAATCATCTGTACAAAATTAAAACGCCCGCCTGTGTATTTCATTTGCACTGCCTACCTCAAAATTAAATCAACCCATATCAAACCATTCCGATACAATTCACTGAAAATCGTTTAAAACAATAAATTATATCGTTTGTTAATATAATTTCAACACATGCCTTTTGTCCATCCATCTACCCACAAATGTTGTATAAAGATCCATTAGAGTTTTTGTTTTGTTTTTACTATCGAATAACTATATACGGTGTCTACATTTTTGTGCAGCCCAAGACTGACTAATTGTGATTTTCAGAGTGGTTAAACTGTGACGTAATTTCAGGGATGTCGTGATTTCACCAAACGTCATACTCCCTTGATTTAACAAAATTAACCACAACATATCATTATTAGGTGATTGCTATTGCAACCAACTATTGCCAACGTACCTATGAAGCCTATTCAAAGTCAGGTTGTCGTTTGTAATGTAAATAGTCAATCACCGGATACAGTTTGCGCTACCCCACAAAAAAGAACACCGAAGTTGTGAATAGGGCCTGCAACTAAACAGCCGAAAACTGTGGTGTTAATGATAGTGTCGATCTGACATTTGTGTGCGGAGACTTTAAACAAGACATTTTACTAACCACGGTCACAACCCGAGAAATGCCTAGGCAGACGGAAAGATCGAGAATGAGTTCATCATCAACAAATCAACAATAACACAGGTTTGTAGTCTGTACTGGTACTCGTGTCCACATATTTTACGGTACATTTTTTTAATACCAAGGAGACAGTATAACAAGTTCTGGCCCAAAGGCAGCCAGGAGCTTACCATAAACTTAATTCGTATGAGACAAATAATCCAAAAACATATTCATCACAGAGGTAGAAGCGAACAATTTCGGCTGATGACTTCAGTCAATACAAAGTCACACGCGACCGACTTTTGTCTTGTCTCCTGGACATCATTGTTGATCTCGAAATCACCGACATCAAAAACATGAAGCGTTTGTAGAAGCGTTTTTTTGGGGGGTTCATAAGCATCATTACGTCAAAGGTGATGCGTATATGGACAGTGGTGGTGAGGTCAATTCGGATGGATCGGAATCAAGATCCGTATTTTAATTTTACAGACCTGTCACACAATTATGGTTTATTTCCTCTTTTAGCCTATTGCCTCTATTACCAGAAAAATAAGATATTACTCGGACGCTATTTGTACACACTGTTGGTAGTCATACTCTCACAAAAAATATATTATTAACTATTCTTTGCAGGTATAACTGGTATCATGAAACAATTGGGCCACCTTTCATCTGCGGTGTTGTCTACCTTGAAATATTGCGACCAAGACAAAGTTATTGGATGTCGATTATCTGAATGTGATGCACCTCTATTTATTCAGTTAAAAATTAAATTTACTTTTGTTCATTGTTTGTCTTCACGATTTCTGTTAATGATATATTCTCGTATATAATTCTGAAATATCAAAATATTATTACACTATTAAAATAGGAATATATATATATATATTATATATATATATATATATATATATATATATATATATATATATAGTAAGAAATATATCGTATCAAAATAAAACTACTTACTCAACAGTAGTTCCACAGTATAGGAATGACGTACCCTACAGCTGTCCGACCCATTTTGCACCGGGCAATCAAACAACCATCTCTGATTGGTGTCTTCATTCAGTATCCAGCCCTTTTCAAGAATATCATTCGTTAAACGAGTAACAGTTAAACAGTAACTCACAATACAATAATATTATTATTATAGATATTATAAATATTAAAACATATCATACGTGTTTCCGGTTCCAAGAAAAATTTTATTAATACCATATATGTTATTTAAATATTAGTTTGATTATTATTTTTATTTTATTATATTTTATATTTTTTATATAGCACGTTATCCAAAGAATAGCTCTAAGATGTTTACACCATGACAGTAGCAAAAAATACATAAAAGTCCTTCCGATGCACACTTTAAATCAACACATTATAAAAATATACAAAAATACAAAAATAAAATGTTACATGTAATGAAAGAGTCATATTACAAATTAAATGCTTATTTGAAAAGATGTGATTTCATTCTTTTTTTTTAAATCTTTACTAGATAATGGATATTTAATGTCTTTAAGTAAAAAAAAATGTTCGACAGTAGTGCTTCAGATCTAATGAAACACTTTTTCCCGTGATAGTTCTTACTGATGACACAGTCAATAGGCGGCGATGTTGTGAACTTTGCGTTCTAAGAGGTTAATACTTCTGAAGTTAATCGCTAAGATACACTGGCATTAACCATGTTCGGTCTGTATGTATACATTCACTTCTCCTGTCCTACACTGGAAGGCAGCTAAATTCATTTAATACTGAAGGTAATGTGCTCACCCACACGTGTACGGAAATAGGGCGAGGAGCACAGTTTTTTAATCGCTGTAGACGACTTATGAATAATTGTGGTATTCCATGCAGTTATGTATTTTTTAATCCAATCGTGAAGTTACAAATAGGGCCAATTATTCTTAAGGAATATCTAACATATTAGGTTCACTGCAGAGCCGTTAGGTTGGACCCTGTTAAAATCAAGTCAGTTACCGGTTGTAGGAGCACATATCCTGTTCGGAAATTCAATTAATAATAAAACCTCACCCGTTGGGGTATCCAGTCTCCAGTGCTCAAAGAGAAAGTGACTGACGTTGGCGAAATCAAGGGTGTCGTGAGTTCCATTTTCATGGCTACCGTCCTGTTGTTGAACAAAATCGATTTGATATATGACTAATACAAATAAACAATTTTGTTATCATTATGAATTTCCTAATTTGCATTTACATGATAAATGATACCGTGCAAGGCAAAAAAAGGTATAGTTCTCAGGCACGTTTTTCTGAAATCTTTTTGTTTGTCTCGATAAAATGTCATATGTTTAGGGAAAAACATGTATAAAAAACATATTTTCCCTAAACAAGTAAAAGCACTACATAACAAAGGAAAACGTATCAAAATTGTATTATTTTATCTTCTTGAAAGATGAAAATAAAAATTAAAATGTTTGATGTGGGGGGTTGAAGTTGATGCGGCCAATCCAAGAACCATACCTTTTTTTGCCTAATGAACTCCGTACGGTCAAATATTATTTCTTTTTACTTAAATTGATTGCAATTTTGTTCAATTGCTTATATGGTCTTTATCATTGACTAGCTTTGATCAATGGCCCTGGTCTAGATTTCAGACGACATTACGAAAAAAAATAACCCTACAGCCTATTATTTCGAATTTAAGTTAAAAGTATCTGTATAACTAATAAACAAACTATATTTATAATTACTCACTCGTTAAAGTTCAATGGTCCACTGAGAGTGAATGTTTTCAGTATGCTGCTGCCGTTTTTTATTGTCCCCTCGACATCTTCACCAGCGTAAGCGTGTTGGTTACTTGCCGATTTTACGGCAATTAGGTATCGGTCTCCTTAGGAAACGTGTGGAATTAATTGTAAGTCAGTTGCAAAATTATCTTTTAACTACACATTCACTATGTCCTACTTATGTGTGTAATATTCATTTACACTTTCAAATGTTTCGTACTTTTATAGCTAATTACTACAAGATCACGTTCTTCGAAGCCATCAAGCTGAATGTCTAAAAGGTCGCGTGAGAGGACTTTGAAGTCTATAGTAGATTTTTTATTAAGAAGGGATTCGTCTCCACTACGTCTCATTGAATATTTGCCTGATTTTGCGGATGAAACAAAAACCGGTAATTTAAAATATTATCAGTCTAGGTTGAACACGAAAAATAAGGAAATGTAGATTTACCTCTCACTAAACTGCACATAATCACCATTAACTGCAGAACCCCGTAGTAACAGGCTTCGGGTACCATTGTTGGTTCTCCAGTGGTCTATGCTTTGCCGTTCAACTGTCGTGGCGACAGTGACACCACCCGCCAGTGACGCGTAGTTTGTATGTAGATAATAGTGGTCACGTGACAATATATTCACCGCGGTCCCTCGAATTGTATCGACCGACAGGACCAACTAGCAACACAGTGCCGGGAGTCGCCCCAGAAAGAGAATTCAAAACCGTTTGCATGAGCATAGATTACATTTAATAAGACAATTTGAGATCAGCAAAGTATGGAGACCATATAAAACCATTTCACTTACATTTCTATTTCCATAAATTAACAAAGTTCTCTTATGAAATAAGAAATTGATATTAGTATTTAGTGTATGTATATTTACCAAATGTAAACTCGATACAATTCTCACAGTATAACTATGTATATGACTCATTATTTCATCATTATATTTCGTAACCATTTCTCAAATGATGTAAAACAAATTGCTATCTTATTGCCGACAGTGATCTTTCTATTGGGTTTCTCATGACATAAAATTCCGAAATCCAGTGGGATGTTAATAGTCCTAAGCTAAGATACTGCTGCATGAATAGATGAATTTATCGCGTACTTTGTAGTATCAATATAAGTATCCCGTTTTACAATGACTCGCACTGTAACCACTAAATGCCCAGAGCTTCAGAACACTGCTGACGTTAACATATATTCAATTTCCTTTTCTTAAACGTATCCTGTAGTCTCCTGATTACTTATGAAGTATCTTTTATCTTTAATAAGATAATACCGCATGGTTACGTTTCAGCTGTCCTATATAAAGACTACAATTACAACTTAGGATATTTCTGTATTCTATTGAACCACTTTATGCAGTTTTGAGCAATTTTAGTATGTATAATTGCGCATGTTATTCAAAGACTCCAAAAATTATACACAGTTTATACACTTTTTTTTACCAAAAATTGTACAAAAATAAAATTTTTTAGATCTGTCAACCATTCATCCAAATCCTCTCCAGGATGTCACGTGATTACTCCCGCTAGTGGTTAATTTCCTATACGACCATATGCTGCTATTGACGTCGGGAAGAATCACGTGACGCTTATGAAACGCTGTTTCTACAGAGACGTTCCACTAATTAATAAATGGAACGTTGCAAATAATCTATTGCTATGCATTTTACTAAATTGGCTAAGTCTCATAATCGCATTGCTAATTACTCTTTTTGCAACTTTTTGCCGAGTGTTTCATCGACAGGGTCCCTTGTGGTCTCTAATTTGCCCGCTTGTTCCCTCTGTTCGGCTCAGTCTCTCTCTCTCTCTCTCTCTCTCTCTCTCTCTCTCTCTCTCAGAACGATAAACAGGCCAGTTTATACCCCCCCCCTCCCTTTGGAATTACTGGAAGCACAATGACAGGGCATACACAATGAGTTATAATAATTCCTTGACACACAGATAATGAATTCACCAACAGGAAAACTACTGGGGTCGCGTTATCACTTTCTGTATATCGATGTTGTGCTAGAGATATTATGAGTATCGGTAATCTATGCATTTATTCATCCAGTATCACATCTTGCTGAATCAACATACTTTACCACTCAGTTGTTTTACTTTATAAGTTATTATCACCACCTGAAATTCCCTTCAAGTGCAATGGTTGGTCGAGTTTGAGGAAAATTAAAGTACAACATCGGATATAAAAAATAAAACAAAACACCGTGTGTAATACCAAACAGTATATATTCAATTTCTAGAATGAACAAAATACTGAAATTTATGTTATATTGAATGACTCATGTTAAATTTTCTTTCGGAGTTATGGTTTCACTAGAACATTTGAAAAGGCAATGTTGAAAATTATATTTTCTCAGTGACAGACGTTTAAGTCTTTGAAAATGAAAAAAACTGTTTTACTGCTTAAGTGTATAGTATCCTTTGTCCTTTATCTAGTGTCATAACTGCCCATTCAGGCAAGAATATACCACAGTCGGATATGCATTATTTTGCCGTAAAATGCTTGTGTTGAAAATGGAAAAAAACATAGTATGTCATTTATTATGCTTTTCGAAAGAGCTGAAGGACGAATCTGCAGTTCAAATGATATACTTCAGTTTTTTTTCAACTAAAAAGCACCCGAGCCTGATAAAGGCGCTTGACAATTATTATATAGTTCCTGTACATTGATCCTTTTCAGCCAAATTACCCACGCATACCTGATGCCTTAACACTCATGCATCCTTTTAAGTCAGAAAATGACGCCAGCTTGTAAACATTTAAGTACCATAGCTTTGAGAAAAAAAGAACACTACGACAATTACACCTGTTGTCACGCTATAGTTTCATAAAGTCATGAGAAAAATTTTAGACACTATTTTTTATGAATTTCTTTAATAAACCAATTACACATTGGTGCAATCGCAAGAAAGGATAGAATAAGTATATATATATATATATATATATATATATATATATATATATATATATATATATATAAACTAATGTACATACATATATGTTACACGTCAGATCTTAATCTATTCCAGTTTCAATTTGGATCTGGTTTAGCCGTAAATATGGCTATGTGGTATTAATAGGCTACAATAATGTCCAAGTGACCAAGCTCTGTGTGGGCTCTACCTAAGGGTACACAAGGTTACACGAAGCTCTGGTCACACTGCCATGCTGCTTTGGTCTGCAGATATGAAGTGACCTAACTGTCACATGATTATAGTGTCTGTACACAGTGACCCCTGGTCATTACCCTGTGTGATGTGAACCATGATATAACAAACATAGTTAGCTCAACAGGAAGCACGCCACACTTGAAACCCAAAGGTCCCTGGTTCAAACCCCAGCAATTATATACAACTTTTTTTCTATTTTTTGTTGTTGTAAACAATAAATATGTATGTTCTGTTACAAAGTAATTATGTGCATTTACAGAAATTATAATGAAAATAAAAAAAACTGTGAACAAAGCCGGCGAGCAATCATTTTGTATAGTGACCTTATCGGAATCTCATGTACATTAATCATGTCGAAAGATTGATATTATATATACAATAACAGATTGTTTATGTTACCCGAAAATAACAGTTTGATGGTGTTAATATAACCACATGTGTCGGTTACTGACCAGAATGTTCACTCGGTCGATGTATCCTTTCTGCCTCATTTTTTTTAAAGATTTTGTTTTGTTTTTTTTAAATAGGACAAATGATAATATATTTATTCTGTGCAGGTGACTGTACATAGGAACAGTTGCTAAACAATACATTAGATAATCTTCAAAAGTTTACCCCGCTAATATGAAACCAACCACAATATTTAACAGAACTCATTCAGAGAACGTGCACAGCAATTAGCTATGTAAACTTGATGCAAAAGACTCTCTAGTCCCTTTAAAACATCAAATTGTAGCAGCCGTGTTTGCCCCTTTTTTTTGGTATTTGTACATGGTTTAAGTACCAAGTTTTTCTATGTCAAAGGATGACTACATTAACTTACTTTTACAGTCAGACAAATTTACAATAGAATGAACCCAACCAAACAGTATTATTGACGAGTTCCGCAGAGTAATCAGTTCCACAAATGAAACACGCAAATGAGTGTGTTTTGAAAGGGAACTTTTTTCCTGCAACATCAACGAAAGCATCAACACATGGAAGGTGAAGCTTACAAAGAACGCTGAAAAGCACTATTGTATGATTATCTTTATTCCTTAGCGCTCTATACAATGTTTGTTCTGAGTACAAAAACCTTATACCCCTAGGATAATACTTAACTCGGATATCTATTTGTCTTTTCCGGTCAGCATTTTATCAACCAATGTATTTTATAATAATATACAATGCACCTACTAGCAATTCATTTTATCTGGGACAACAAGTCTTTATAGTTAGTGGTGCATTTGAATAAGTAAGCAAATGTGCCATAAAAAGCAATTTGTATTATCTGAAAGTATGAAGCGAAAGAATTCGATCGTTCAATATTTTCATGGTTCTTCATAAAATCGATTTTGTAGCCGTACTGAATAATTAAATACATAATGGATACACTGTGTATATGTTACTCTATGGTAACATCTCGATAGTTCAACCCCGCGATTGGAGAGCTAACCATAACATTGTATATTTAGTGTTCAATTTATATGTGTTATAAAATGGTTATTCCAGTTCATCTCAGTCTTACCTCACACAACTCTACCCCGCTTTGAGTGCGAATATAAACATGTGAACAGTGGTCCTCGCTGTCTTCCGGGCATGCGCACTGGAATGTTGCGATATAAGGTATCACCTCGCTTACGAAGCATTGTTTATACACGTGTCCTGGGGATCCAGGGGTGTTCGGGGCTTTCATTCCAACAGTCCAGTGGGTTTCCAATTCTGTTTTGTTCAATGGTGGTTGATGAGTCAGGATAACCCTAACGGTGTAATCTGTGTGCACCAACCAGGGAATTTCGTATTTGACCAGAAACAGATGCCGTGCCATTGCATAGGGTAGCTCTACAAATAAAAATAATGTCGTACATTTTATGAAGTTACACTTACCTAGTCACGTCTGCACATGTAATTTGGTTGTAGATCTAACCCGTTTTAGAAACAACCCGCCTTCATTATGATTTGAACTGCATTTAGTATTTTATTTAAGAGCTTTTCTCGAGGATAATTTTATTATTATACATTGTATGGCATCCAACATCTACAGTAAATTATATCCATGATATCATTCAGGTTTGTGCAAATCCAAAGTATGGACAAAATTTATTTGAACAGTTAATACCTTTTAATAATATATAACACTATATATCATTCATGTAAGTATACACTTCCCGATAGCTAGGCATGGAACAGAAATTAAAACCTCTTCCCGTATTGAATTTCCCCTTGTATATTCTGGAGGTGCCAATCATCCATTTTCTGGTGTTTTTCAACGCATATAGTAGGCAGACATCCGGAGATTCACTTTTTTATAGACCGTGTTCTCATATTTTAATCTTAGGAGCAAATTAGTATTATTGTATGGACTTTAACTTTATCTAATAATTTACAACTCTATACTTATGGCAGCAATAGCATTTGATGAAATTTTATTACATATTAGTTTTGCACAGGACAGTAAAGTGTTTATTCTGACGCCATTTGTGTACCCCTGCCCCTCATTTATCCTAAAAAATAAATTCACTCTTCACAGTCGTAAACGCTTTAGTCAATTAATTTCAGCGATACCTTTGTAAAATAAGTGCAAAAGATTGGTCAAAATGGGTCTGCAAAAACATTTTTTTTTTATAAATTATATCACAATATAGAGTCTCTCAAATGAGAAAATAAGTGAACATGTATCAGCCCCTACCAATGGATTTTCAGGTAGTCTAAAACATGAACTTCATGCCACAGGCCAGAAAGTAAAAACCTATCCCCAGGGAACTTTAATCTTTTTAATTTTTTTGTGGGGGTAACCTGGAGGTAACCGCCTACATTTTTTAATGCTTACTGTAGCAGGGCGATTTCACAGACAATTTCATTTTTTTATCATAATTAAGGTACGCACGGTTGAAAACCGCGTAATCGGGTTAGTATATGCGTTCCACACGAACGGCCTTTTTCAGTTAGCTTTGAGCCAACTGTAGTAAAGACAATTCAAAGTCGGTAAAACAAACGCTTCGCATTTCAAGTTAGTGGCTCGCGGTCATCCGTCGTTAACCTTGCTCCGATGTGACTGCATAAATCGTTACAGGAGGCACGCTTTAGTATTTTGAGGGTAGTATGAGATTTTGCTACAGGTAGGCCATATAGAGTGGTACTTTACCCGGTTTAATTTAAAAAGTTTAAGCCTGTCATTCTAAAACCATTTATAATTTTTATATTTAGGTTGAAACCAGTTTCACTGTTAAACAGTCACAGACTTAGGTTCGTTCATTGAATACCACATTGCGCCACGCTGTAATATTTTCTTCGTTTATTTAATTGGTGGGCATAACATACTGTGGTTGGCTTCATATTCGCGAGTCTGAAAATTTCGCGATTTCTCCATTTTAAATGTTTAGCGAGGGTTTCATTTTCGCGATCTCACCAGAACTTATATGAACCTTTGGTAAAGCCATACCTGTGTGTATTATAAAATGAGAATTAGTCATAAGTTTGTGATATCCTACTCCTATAAAGATGGTCCCATACAACACAGGTAGTTGAGTTCAAATTCAAGAGAACGTTTTCCCTAGACCTGCTTGGATTTAATTCATTATAAAATTTCTCACTGTTCTAACCTATTCACATACACGTATTGGTTTCACTGATCAAGAACAACATACTCAATAACCCAATTATTCCCGAGGGTTCAATTTTCGCGATTATTTCCCATTCGCTAATATCGCAAAATTAAAACCCTCGCGAACAAAAAGGCAACCACAGTATCGAGCTTTATAAGTCAAGAACGTTGGATGTAATGTTATTTAAGTAAAACGGTGTATGTTATGTACAACATTTTGCAAGGAGTCCCGCTAGGCACGTTGCAGTCATGAGGGTTCTTGCCGTCATGGAAACAGTTCGGCCTCTATCCTCTCTTGATAGGGTATGACTTGTTTAATCTTGATTTGGAATTTTTTCCTCCAATACAGAGTTTCAGGTTTCTCTGTAAACTGTATCAATCTGGTTTGTATATTCTGTCTTGCTATATGAGGCGTATTATTTCTACGATATTGCAATATAAGACATACTTTCTTGTATTTTGCTGCCACAATTATGATATATCGGTTTAATTTCCTATGTCAAGGCATAAAACGTTCATACAGAGTTTTAGGGAACTATAATTGAAACGGTCTGTTGAGCAGTAAAATGATTATAGCAATATACTTAACACTTTCTATTTCATGTATTTCAACAGGGTTTCCTTACTGTTTTAATAAACTGGTCGTCACACACTCTTGGCCTTTGCAGTCTGATTTTTAGGCCCATTTTTCTCTGTGGTGTTTCCCGTTACAAAACTAAGTATATGTACATCTGCAAAATTCAATTCCGCTATAGGACTACGTGACAGGGCAGTATCACACGCTTCCTGTCTTTTTATATCTTTGTGTTAAGCAGGCCTGGTGACTATTTTACCTGCGGAACCTGGTTGCTTAACTCCCCCCATCGCTGGGTCATATCACAGAGGAACCCCCGATAGACGCACTCGTTTACGAGTATAACACTGCCATGGGGCACGACCTTCCCATTTGAAAGATTTTACCCCTATGGCTGATTTGAACTCATGATCTCCCGGTTTTGAGGCCTGTGCTGTACCCCTGAGCCACAGAAGGTTTACTTTATTCATTTAGTGGTGTTTCCACATATATATATATATATATATATATATATATATATATATATATATATATATATATATATATATATATATATGACAAACACCCTAAAATTTGCCTTTATTACAGATCTTGCGTTTAATTTTCAATTCGTATGGAGTATATGGACAATGCCGCTCTTATTATAGACAAAACAGCAAACTTTTGACAATAAGTGAACTTAGAGGCCTTTAGCTACACGAGGAGTGTTTAGATTAAACTGGTTTACCAAAAATTTCTTTCTTAGTTAGAATCACTTACCAGGTGGTATCTGAAGGCATGACTCCAGGGTCTTATCTACAGTCAAGTTCCATGGTAAATCAGAGTCTATGGCAATGCTGGACACCGAGGGCGGTGACATATCATAGTCGATATATGCTGGATAAATTAAACACATATATATATATATATATTATTTGGAAATATAAACATTTAAGCCACTTATTATAATATCCATAATCAAGGGATTTGGTTTAACACAGTGGGGAGTGTACACTACCAGTTTAATAAGACCACTTGTATATTGTCACCACCCAAAAGCATTCACGTTATAAATAACCTCTCTCATAAGATCATTCACCTTTGAGTTAAGACCTCTTTTGGCTAGTCCCTGAATTCAAATAATGGTATTGCTTTCTGTGCTATCTAACCTTTCTGCTACAAATTAAAAAAATTAATTAGGTTAACATTCCACTTTCTTTACCTTCAACTTCAGTCAGACCCAAAGTATTTTCAATGGAGCTACGGACTTGAACGATCACGAACCGCCCGGTTTCCGTAGGGTCGCAGGGAGCAATATGGGTAGTTCCAGTGTTACTGTAGGTCGTGGAGTAAAACGTTTTACACACACGAACACGGGACATGACAAGCACGCCATCCTGTGCCACATGGTCGTCACTGACACCAATAGATATGTCTGGGACATCTGTAGTGACAGATCCTGTTGAAGATAAAAAATATATTGATGTTAAAAATATAAATGAATATATATAAGAATTTATATAGGTATATATATATATAAATATTATTTATTTATATTTATTATTGGTTAGCTGGGGTAGTGGACTGTCGAGCATGTAGAATATGATCGTTGGTTATTGTGACCAGTGTTTATATACATGTCCTTTAGATTTTAGCTAACTAAAAAATATCCATGAGCTGCGTTATATAATGTACTCACATTGGTGAAGCCATAGAATATGACACATTTAGAGCCAAATAATATAGTAAATACACTCCAAAAGGCATGCTCTTTTTCCCCAAGACACTCTCTAATGTTGTGAATAGCTATTTATGGTCACTATGCGATTAGCTGACACACTGTACGACGCTACTCATAGAAGTATTTGGAATTTCTTGCATACATAGAACGTATGACTAGTCTGTTTTACTGTAAAAACGTTACCACAAATATAGGTAAATTGCTTTAATAATTATACTTTTTTAAGTCTTTTTCGTTATTCTTTTCGACACCCCGTTGTAAGAGTATACTTCAACACTTTTCGACACATTTTTCCTCAACAAGGGTATTGATATCAGGTGAAAATTCTATCGGCAGCAACAAACGGTAGATATGGTATGTTGATGAATATATATTATTCAGCAAATGTATATATATATATATATATATATATATATATATATATCATATGGCCATGCCCATGAAGGAGGAGGTTACCGACTCGTTGACGCTTGGTCACCATTATCACGGCGATGGTAAATGTAGTTCCCAGGTCTACACAGATCCAGTTTTCAACTTTGCTTTCCGTGAAACATCCTAATTCATGGCTTTTTCTGTAGGATAAATGCTGTCACATATATAAATACTCAAAAGATTATAATCAAAATGGTGAGCAACTTGACCACCATATATTGAAACATTTAAGAGAGAATAATCAAGCCATCCTCAATTATTTAGGGCTTCATACAATATTTTGCGACCTGAACCCTACTCCTTTCTGGAACAAAGGACCCTTTTAGCTTTACCTGAGTAGGACCAAAAACAAGTGCTCATGTCTGCTTGGAACATTATCAAAGTTACACGACAGAGAAGTTTTGTAAAGCATCCCATACATAGTTGGACCTACATGTGGCTAAACATGAACTGTCCATACTCACAGCTACATGTTTTGCAACATGTTTTCGAAATATGATAAAATACACAAGCATGTAACATAACCTCAGGGCTTTCAGTAAATCGTGAGTTCATATGAACTTTTCTCACTGATAATAAATATTATAATTTTTTTTCTGGTTCCGGTCGATGTCGACTGGTCAGGACTTTTGAGCGCTCTCGCTTTCAAGGGTTATTTCTTTGATTTGTGACTTGGTGGACTGTCGCGTGACCATTGTATCCGTGCATCGTGATTACAGGTTGTGGACTGTAATTTTGCCGGATAAAAGAGCTGAATTATTAAAAAAAAGGATGGCGGAAAATCATACACACAGTGAACAAGGACCTGCACCTAATTGATAGCTTTGCTAGCAATTACCAATCAACCAGAGTTGAACCCGTATTCATTCGGTGCAAAGATATACCGGGTTTTGAAAAGGCCGAGGCTCAAAACCAGGCTTACATTACAACAAGAGAGCTGTGCGCTGCCTGCGAGGTGGTCGCGGGATACGGGACAATGGAGGGCGCTCAGCGTATCAGGGGCGTCTGGAGGTTATATCCAAAGTCAAGTGACGCAATGGCTCACTTGCTTATTGAGGGTTTACAGTTAAGGGGCTTCACCATTACACCTCATGCTGTTAATCCTTATATGTTGTGAGCCAACAAACAGACTCTGAGGGAACAGAGGAAACCCCTCATCACTCGTGTTACGATTGGGGCCATTCCACTTTCGTACTCCAATGACGAAATAAAGCGAGCGCTAGAAAACTTAGGATGCCAACTGAGATCAAAAATATATGATGAATGTGACCGGTGTGACGATAATGGAAAACTAGAAGACGATTTGTTTGTATATCTAAACCAAATAAATGCCTCCCCAAGAAAATACCAATGGGAATGTTCGACGCTCAAGTGTACAACAAGGAACAAAAGAAAATGGAAAGAAGAAAAACAAATATGATAGTGACGCTCCTATAGAATGTAAAATTGTCGAAAGGATGGAAACAAGACTGGTGACCAAGAATGTGAGATACTAGGAAAAGAGGAAGTCCTATCCCACCCGTCTCAGCAACCAGAACCCGGGTCACAGACACAAGGCACCGAGAAACCTAAAACACAAACATACAAAGACAAACGCCAACCCCGAAGAGAGAGAGAACAGAAAAACACAAAGGGCTATCAGACAAAAATCGCTCAAGATCATTATCACGTTCAGTGGTAAAGAATAAAGAAGGCATTACCAACTATCTCGCCGACATCCGCTCAGACCCCCAGAAACATAAGGCCAACGCTCTCTCCCCCGTGGACAACCAAGAACAGAAAAGACAGGTGATACAGGATTCGTAAGCCTAGCGGAGGTACGCTTTGTTTCTCTGACTTTCCCTGTTGGTACGGATTTGCTCACGGACTTTGCATTAAAGTTATACGGACTTGTTTAATACGTCGACTTCAATTGTAAAATTGATAGTTTAAATTGTCATGGTTTGAGGTCACAATTAAGAAGAAACACAATTATTAATGAGCTTAAACGCAACAAAATAAATATCGCATGCTTACAAGAAACATACGCAGATGAAAAACAGATAGACTATTTTGAAAGCAAATGGAATGGTAAAGTTTTTTATGACAAAGGTGCTTCCTACACTAACGGCCTGGCAATTTTGCTAGATAAGAATATTTTATCAATGATCGATAATCTGGAAGAAATAATAGAGGCAAAAGATAAAAGAATCCTAAGAATAAGCTTTAGTGTAGATGATAACAGATTTAAAATATTTAATATATATGCGCACTGTGCAAGTAAAGAAAAGGTAGAATTCTTCCGTAGAATACAGAATACAATAGCATCACATGACTCTGACTGTGATTATATGGCAGTGTTAGGAGATTTTAACTCATTAATGGCAAACTCTCTGGGCATTGTATCAGGCAAAGATCACAATGAAAGAGTGGTCAGGGCTCTTAATGACATGGTGCGAAATTCCCTGCTAATAGATGTATGGCCTGTTATGCATGGAAATGAAAGCGCTTTTACATGGAGTCGGAGTAATCCTTTTATTCTCAGAGAACAGACTACGTTTTCGCTAACGAAGCATTTATGGATAAAGTTATTAACAGCTCAATTAATTATTTCCCATGTACTGATCATAGAGGCACTATCGTCACAATAAGTATAAACACGAAGACAAGAGGCCCATCGTTCTGTAAATTTAATAATTCTCTATTAAAAGAAGATATTTTCGTTAAAATGATAAATAACACAATAGACAGTTATAAAAAAGATACATCAGGTAACTGGAAATTCATATGGGAATGTTGTAAAGCCAAAATTAAGGAATACAATGATTTATTGTCGTGGTAAATCAAAATACCGAAAAACATAGAAAGATAAATTGTTAAATACACTTAAACAGATATAAGCAAACTATGACATGAAAGATAAACAGATACAAAATCAAATCATTAAGATCAAACAAGAACTTGGTATGTTAAACATACATGAAGCAAAAGGCGTACAAACAAGAGCAAGGGCCAAATGATGAGAGCAAGGGGAAAGAAACCCGAAATATTTCCTTTGTTTAGATAAATCTAGGGCACAAAGAAGGCGCCTTTGATTCGATTAACAAAGGGTATATACTAGAGACCATGAAGATATTTGGTTTCGGTTCGCAGTTCATGCATTGGGTGTCAGTTTTATTCAATGGCAGTGAAAACTATATACAACTCAATGGCTGGCTTTCTCAGATGATTCAAGTTCAGTCTGGGGTCAGACAGGGGTGTCCATTTTTTTACCCGGTTTTTGTTCTGGGCCTGGACCTTTTGGCAATAAAAATCAGTCAAACAACTGAATTAAAAGGTATTAAACCACCGTTGACTAATTACTCGGTAAACAATGTTAAAATTGCACTATATGCTGATGATGTTACTTTGTTCATGAGAGATCAAGCAGATATCAGATTATGTTTTAGACAAGCAATTTACAGAAATATCTGGAACGGCGTTAAACCAAAATAAAACGGAAGCTGTATGGATAGGGAACTTTAAACATAAACAAGAAAATAATGAAGAAATCAAATGGAATATCTATCCAAACTGTGAAACTAAAAATTAAGGGGTCAAATTTAGCAGCTGTTAGCCGGCATCAGATATTAAAACCAACTGGAAGCTCCGAGGAAAAATATTATTTGAAGAAATTAAGTAAAGGGAAAAGAGAAATCTCTCGATAATTGGGAAAATAATAATTGTGAAAACCTTTCTCATATCCCAGATGGTATACATTATGCAAGCTTTGTATATGCCTGAAAAGGTAATCAATACCATTAATAAAACGATTTTCAATTTTTTTTGGCAAAAAAAAATTTGTAACAAGTGAGCATATGGAAAAAGTAAAACGGAAAATAATGTCATCTGATTATGAAGATGGTGAACTCAGAGTCATTAACGTCAAAGATATACAACATGCTCTACTCCTAAAATTGGTAATATTATTGGTGAATAACGATAAAAAACATGGAAAAACATTCCGTTATACTACTATGGGAAAATGGGAAACCATCTCTCTGTATTTCGGAGTAGTGTCAACCCCATTGATATGAAAGGGACGCATCAAATAAAATCGGATTTCCACACAAGTTTATTAAACACAAGGCTAACGTATAATAAAAATAGTACAATGGGAGAAAATACATATAGATCGAGGGTAATATGGAATAATGAGGCATTTGCGTATAAAAAATCGGTTCTGATCTGCAGAGACTGGATAAAAGCAAATATTATCTACATGGAAGATATATTTCAAAACGGACAGATTTTATCATTTGTTGAGAGAGTGCAGAAAAAGGGGTGTGGGCCAAGAACACTACTGGAATATAATGTAGTAAAGACCGCTGTCTTGCATAGCTCACTTAGCCACCAGGTGGCGCTAAATTCAGCGATTCTATTTAGGGGTAAAGAAATCAGTAATTGGACCGCGAGATCTAATAGACTATCATTAGCGAATGATTGCGTAGGCCCCCAACAAATTCAAAAGTTCTGGAACCAGAAATATGAAAATTTTAATTTGTAAAAGTGCTATATGGAAAAAAACATATACACTTGTACTAAAGAAACCAGGTTAAGAGTCTTACAGTGGAAAATCGTCCACAACATTTATCCTATCCATATCTTGTTGCAAAAAATTGGTGTTACTGACACAAACAGGTGTTTCTATTGCAATGAAGTAGAATTTGTCGAATATTTTTTCTTTAACTGTGTGAAACTAAAACCGTTTTGGGACACAGTAGAATCCAATATCTGTGTTAAACTATGTAAAAGGATCACACTAACAGAGAGAGAAACAATGCTAGGATACGGGAAAACAGAAACACTTACACGACATGACATAGACATTATTAACGAATATATTTTGATAGCAAGAAAATTGTATCAGCAAGTACAAATATGGTAATTTAACAAACCCGATATACCTTTTTGAACAAGAATTGCACCATAGATCTTGAATTTGATGTACCTTTCAAATGAAATCTTATAGGACTGTACTAATGTATCACGGTATTCTCAAGAAGATAATCAAGGTTATTTAAAAAGAATAAAAAAATACATAAATATTTTCAAGATGATAAAATTTCCTCTGTTGGCCTGAGAAAAAATGCGTATGATATTAAAGAACGACCTGCTTACCTGACACCGTCTGTGCAGAGAGACGGAGGTCTGTTTGAATCATATATTGAGCTTGTAGTGACCGGTTTGTTGAAGGCCACATTCGCTGTCGAATTATTTGATGACAGCGGCTGTTCATCTGAAGTTCATTTTATAAATCGTATAAATTTTACCACTAACTTTCTTTTTAACTGCTCCCTCGAATTTAACACACAGAGATCACGCATATATCAAATATTTCAGCTTATCATATAAAAAAACAACTTCCATTAGCGAAATTAATGTGTTTATCTGAATGAATTATTTGAATATAAAAAAAATATTTTTTTTTCTTCATAAGAGTACGGATAATCTTTTGCCATGAAAACAATATTGTAATTATGGTAATAATGATTTTATTTCGATTTTTGTTCAGATTTGCTTATAGGAGTAACGAATAAGAAAATGCATTTGTTTAAGTAATTATAAAAAAAATGTTGATTTAAACTATTTCTCGGGACAATATTCATAATTAAATCTGATACATCATGCGTAAATTAAAATAAAAAACATGATGAAAAACACAACACATTGAAAATAAATACGTATATATTTGCTAACAAAAAGAAACCACTTGCTCAGCAGGAGTTCCACGGTATTTGTTGCGCGTACTCTACAGTTGTTCGTCCCATCATGCACCGGGCATTCAAACAACCATCTCTGATTGGTCGCTTTATTCAGTATCCAACCCTTTTAATTAGTATCAGAAAGGGAAAAATGAATGGTGGAATGTTTCCTAATGGTTACATGCGAATGTTCTGTTTTCGGCAAGTAGATATAGGAAGGAGCATTTACATTAGTACAACCTGATATTGTGAAGTCTCTAAGTGAAAATACATACCTAAGTAAATAAGAATCAAGAAAAGATAGTCTTATAATTAAAAACGTATTATTTACTGTACAATCTCTCTCCCAAGACAGATTCTCACCTGGACGCTTTCCACTGGATACTTTCTTAGTGCATCCAGAGCAATTATCGAACTGTAACAGGTTATTTCTCCCGAATGTAATCAAAACGGCTCATATGTTCTGCCATTTTGCGTACACACTAAACCCGGGACGTTACTGGTCACATGAATGATGGGAATAGATTTAGTTTAATTTATAAACAACATTTCACCTGTTTTAGTATCCAGTCTCCAGTGCTCATTGAGAAGGAGACTGCCGTTGGCGATGCCAAATGTACCGTAAAGTTCAGTTCTATGGCCACAGTTCTGGAGTATGATGGCATCAATTAACATATATATATATATATATATATATATATATATATATATATGACTGATAATAAAATATTGTCATTGCAGTTCGGACATTCCTAATTTGCAGCACAATTTCACACGGTGGATTTAATTTGTCAACATATTCCATTTAATAACCTGAAATATGCTTTTTATAATTCACTTGACATGTCCAACTTAATTTGACTGGCTGTGATCAGGGGCATGTATCTCCACTTAAGATTACGTAATTTTTTATTTGTTTTCGTGAATTAACATATCGGGAAATTTAGGATATTGCCGCAACATTTTCATCTCTATACCTACACTACTCTATGCCGATCAGTTCTGATTAATGACATATTTACATTAAATACTGATTTACGATATGTGTGTGTGTGTTTGTGTGTGTGCTGGGCCCATTCTTCCGATATCATGGGTATGACCAAATAACATATCTTAAGATGAGTCTGACCCATTTACCGTTCCTCAATGTATGGAAATGTATTTTCAAAATACAGGCCCCAGAACAGATTTCAGTTTATTTTATTCTCTCAATGGCTCGGGGTCCGAGTATGATAGCGCATTTGTCAGGTGGTATACACAAAAATGATTTCCGCGTTATGACCTTGCGCCGGACCGGGGACTCGGGTTGGTTTTTAGATCCCATACCATCAAAAACGTTTATGGGGCACCTATTTGACGAATGATATGGTCAGTCATTACTAAAAATGATGAACTCGTGGGCAATGGCTCTGAGCCAATCACTGACGGGTATAACAGACGCCTTATGTATACGATTCACAGATACCAAATCTCAAGGGACGAGGATTACACCTTAAATTAACACAGATTCAGATATGATAGGAGATTCGAGAAATCGTAGTTAATCGTAGTCTATCAATCTCTTAAGATTACGGAAAGACGAAAAGGTTATTGAGAAATCTTTTACGAACATATGGGGAATGCATCGAAAAACACACGGCGTATCTGCGAGTTATTCCTGCCAGTCACAGTCGATTTTTTAATATATGTTCTCCATCAAATGATAACTTTTATGACCAAATCGATGATTTATGTCACATCCTCATATATAAAGAAAATGTAGTTTTTCGTGAAGTTTATGTCTCTTGCCTACAACTCGGACATCTGGCCACCAAAGGACCGCCGGGCCCGATACGCTCAAGGGTGAACACCCCGAAATATTGGACAAATCAGACGGTCCTGGGACCGCCCGCTATATAGTGGTTTCTCTGTATGTACGTATGTATGTGTGTATATATATATGTGTGTGTATTTATATATTTATAATATATGTACATACATAATACATAATGCATATGCTCACCTGTTACGGTAAATTGGTCCACTGACAGCGAATGTTTGCAGAATACTGCTGTCATTTTTAATCGCCGCCTCAACACTAGAGTCAGTACCTGCATGCTGCTGACTTGCAGTTTTTATGGCAATTAGGTATAATTCTCCTGAAAAACAATGTGGACTTGTGTTAATTTGAAAAAAAAATATCTTTCAACCACGCACACTTATACAGAGACATTCCAGGTCTGTCACATTAATAATTATTATTCCTTTAAAATAATAGTTCATTATATTACAAAATGGAATATTTATCAAGAGCTGTTATGGACCTATACTAGGTTTAGGCTTAGACCTGATAAAATGCTATGAAACTTTCCTTGCCTGGTCTTACTTTTCATGAGCACTCTGTACTTATTGGTCAAATACCTGATGCTCGGATGACAAGCAGGGAAAAATGTGTGCTAGCACATCCGAGGTTTAAATATATAATGTAAAAAACTAAAACGATTAGAACAATGCAAATATTTTTGTTATTTCGATCCGCTCAACCGGTGTGATGGTTTAGCGCGTTTTTACTGTGCTTATTACCTATACTCGAGAAACCTCAAGATCATTCATTTTTTTTTATTGGTTGAGGTAACCACTCTCGTTTTTTTAAATGGTGACTTAAGTAACTACTTTTTAGATATACAGAATTCCATTCCGGTTTGGGACTGCGTGACAGGGAGTGGATGCAGGATCAACCTGGCGTCAGCCAGGCTCTTTGTCCTGAACCTACCGATCATGGGTGTGTAACACCAAGGAAACCCCGAAAGGCGCACTCGTTTGTGAGTGAAACAGGATTGTTGGATTAGTTTTCCCATTAAGCCTGCGTCGGGCCAATAGTAAAATTCCTCACCGCTCCTCGTCTAAATTTCAAATTTCCGACCTCCTGACTTTGAGCTTTGTGCTCTATTGGTGGACTAGGAAGCAGGTATGAAAATTCTGTATTATTCCATTTAATATTTCTTTGGTTCTTGTGTTTTACCTCTCACTAAACTGCAGAGAATCGGCATAAACTGCACAACCCCGGAGTAACACGAGCTAGGCACCATGTTTGTTTGCTGCCCCGGTAGTCGTCGCCTTGCTGATAACTGAGTAAGCTCCGCGATAATGCTTGAATAAAACCCTGCTTGTTTGGCTCGAACACACAACATGCGTTAAAATACATTTAAATAAATCCATATGCAGACCATTACGGTGAGGTATATTGGCAATAAAATAACGGAAACGTTTGAAGTTGGTTCAACAAAAACGACAAATAGGTTTCCGGTCAGGGTAAATGGAATCACTAACAGAATAGCAAAGAAAATAAACAGTTGAAGGTTATATGATTTTTACGAAAAGCAATACAGATCTGTAATGATAAATGGGTCACATTATTTTCAATTGACCAATAAGTAGAAATACGAACACTTAACAAATGGTAACCATGCTACAAACGTCAGCGACACTTACAGGCGCAGACAGTTTATAAATTATTTAAAGAACAAGTGTTTTCTTATACTTCTGATACTTGCACTGAGTGGGATCTATGGTGCAAAACACACACACACACACACACACATATATATGTCCTAATCAATGACTTAATCAAGATTTTTCAAGGTTGTACCTGATTTTCTCTGGTTCTTGTTTCATGATTCTCCTTCTTGCTTGGGAGTTAGAAAACATGAGCTAGATCATACCTCCTGTCAGGCAATGGTTTTTATGGTAAACAACATACATGTATTTTCTCACTAAAGGAACCATAACAACCTACAAAAATGTGCTGATGGATAAAAGATGGTAAATTCTTGTGCCGTATGGTGGCTCGGACACTTTAATATTCTGCCTAGATAAACTAAGCGGAGGAGATAATACACATTTTTTGGAAATATTTGTGTACCTTGTATTAAATTTAACAATAACACATGAAAGTTTTCAAACAACTGAAATATTTGGCTTCTTAATTTTATTTTTAAGTAAAACTGATAATACTTAAATAAATGAATGATAAATGATAAATGATTTATCATTGAAAGAAAAATTCAATTGTCTTCTATTTTCAGTCCAAAATATGGCAAAGAAAACTGGTATCTCACTTAACTAAAGGTAGTCAGATGCTGCAACATGCAAATTATATATATATATATATATATATATATATATATATATATATATATAATTTGCCCGAGATTGAATTTGGGTGTATCAATTGGCAGGTCCAGTTATGTTATACAATATCTCGTGTTATTTTCCTGAATTTACATTCTCTTGTCATTACTCTACTTTTTATGTTTTGTTTAATATGGATCCATGTAAAAATTTGCTTAATTGTCCATAATGGACGATAATACAAGCTAATTAATCTAATAATTCTTTGGAGAGAGACGGGGATTAAGTGTAACCAATGCTTGGTCCATTTTGTGCCAATGAAGCATACTATTGAAAACCATGTGTATTATTGACTAACCCATCAGGGTAATTAAGTTAGAGATATTCTCACCAGGTGGCATTTTTGTAGAGAGTCTTACAGTGAACAAATAGTGTATAATATTAGAATCTTCCTGAGAGCCAGGGCACTGGCTCGGTAGAGCGGATACCTAGCCTGGCAACACCTTGACTTATTAACCCGACATTTAAGCTTATCATGTGGCTCCCGTGCGACCCGTCTAAGAATCGGGGATAACCACATATATAAGAGATGAACTTAGGATTACTTTATCGAACATCCGAACAATTATATTAAGGCTTGTGTACCTGGTGAGTTTCCAGTGCATGTGTTCTTGATTATTAGCCCTGTGAACAGTTTTGATTTTTAAGTGCTGTTGGTAATTGGCCATTAAGAATTTGGCTCCATTAAATGGGCGTTTTTTTTCAAAATAAATGATATAGCAGACTAGGAGATCCGCTCAAACAAGGTCCCCGGCAGCCGGGCAAGACACCCTAACTCTGTTTTCAGAATTCTGCAGGAACTTTTGGTTTTGGGTATCATTAGCAACTTTATTTGGGTTTTAAGAATTATTCATGGGACCGAATGGCAGACATGTATCCTAAATCAGGTCATTCATGGATTTTCCCCCAGCAATTTCACGCCAGTTGCTTGTGAACATTGCCCGGCAGGTAATGCAAAATACTTCAACATCGAATTTTGTATGTGTTTTGTCCGGGGCCTATTATCTATTTGATTGAAAAGTGAACCAATAACAATTGTAAGGTGGTTGCCATTTTTCAAGATGACCAGCACTGGCCAATTTTGGATCAGGCGTTTGGTCACAAACCATGATTCATTTGTCCGATATTAATGATGATTTTTATATAAATTCCTAGGATTTAGGGCAGTTCCAACAAAATAAAGGATCAAACATACCTGCATTTGCCAATTTTTGTTATTAATATATCATAATCAATTAAATCAACCTTTGGTCTGTTTGATGAGTAATTAACTAGACTTGGTCAATATACTCTAGAACACTCATTTAATGATTTTTATATAAAGTCTTGGGATTTAGCGCATGCCGAGTCCAATTCCAACCAAACCAAAACTCAACATGCCTGCATTTATCAATAATATATGTGTTTGTGTGTGCGCGCGCGTGTCAAAACCAATTGGATAATGTCTTGGTTCGTTTACAGATTCATTAAATATAGTAGGTCAGTATACTCTTGGTGATTTTATCGTAAGCCGGTGCTGCTGCAGTGCTTCTGATGTTTGAGTAATGCAGGAGTGGAAGACCTAATAGTCACAACCTATGATGAGTTAATCAGTGGTGAAAAAAATGTGAAAATGTGAAAAAAATCACTGACTTTTGTGTTTTGCTGAACAGGGGTAGCTAGATTTTAAATGCCACAAGATTTAGGGATGCACATGTATGACAATGGAAGCAAATGTGATATTTAAATTAATCAAAACACAAGCTCGTCACATGAAAGGAAGATTTTCTCTCAGAAATCCTTTATAAAACAATCAAACTGACGCCAACGACCTCGTAAATGTTTAATTGATTGTAGTACCAAATGCTACATGTAAACAGTGTTAAGAACTAGAACTTATTTTGAGTAAATAATTAACACTGGCTGTTATGCATTCTAATTCATAGTTTGTTTCATCTATTATTGGTGTATTGGCACATAAACTTCATCTTTTCTAACTTTCGGATTGACCAAAGTAAACGTTTTATCTACGCCTCATTCCAAATTTAGATTAAGATAAAAGTATTTTGGTTCATGTGCAATAACTTAATAGCCATAATACCAATTAACATAATAGTTTAATTGTATACTTGTATACTTCTTTCCTTGAGTGAAAGATGAATAATAAGAAGGTTGAAGGTCATGGGATGAATGTTAAGCAGATTGTATAGTAAGTCGAAGTAAAGTGATAAAGCAATTATCACAGATTGTTGATATCACCAGAGAAGTGTGACTTGTTTTATTTTACTACCTTGATATTGCAAATTTAAGTATGGATAAAATATTCTGATGATTGTTTCTATTGATTAATATACATCAATATGTAATATCATGTATCGATGTCGGAACTCAGTTTCAGGGAACCCAAATGTTTTATTTGATGTTGGTTTCATTTCAGTTGTAATGCTGTGAGAATTATTTCTTGTCAGTTTCGCCAGCGTAAGTCTAGACGGTTTTCTGTAATGACATTGTTTACAGTTGACTTCAAACGCAAAGCACCAGCATTTTTTTCACATACTTTTGTCTCTGGAGGCGTGTCCGTTTAAATATTCATGCATTAAATGACAGGTCTCATATTATGGTAAGGCGACAGGCCGAGAGCAATTATAGAATGACAGGAATGTTGGTATCAAAAGCGTCTCTTAAGTCTGCTGCAAAGCACCACAATAAAAAGGGAGCTGGCAAGTGCGTGTAATGTTCTGGCATGTTTTGGTATTATAATATTAACACACTTATTGCAGATCTGATTTGGATTAGGCATTTCCAATTCCGGGCGACCACTCGTTTTCAGTTCATTAAAGTCCGTACCGACTCCGCTCTTCGGTATCAGTAACTAAACGGATTTCCAATGTATATATGTAATAAGTGAAGCTGCATATCCAGGCATACAACCTGTATAACCTACATATCTTATATACAAGGATATGTTTTTGATAGTTTAGCGAGATATGCGAGACTGACTAAACTGCAAAGGGCTTAATTTGAATGCCTTTGATATGAGTGTTTATAATGACAAGAATTTCAGAAATTTGCATGATTAAAATCCCAAAGGTTATACTGGTTACGAGTTATCAGTATTGATACCTTCATGTTCCAGGAGTCTTCTCTAATCAGGTAAACAATACTAACTTCACAGACACAAAAATGTAGAGAACGCATGCGATCAAAATAAATATAACTAAAGTTTTAATGTTTTCTAGTTCTGTCTTCTGTGTTATCATTATATCTGATAGACGCTTGGAGACTTTTTGAGTTAAGCATAACTTCATGCAGCAAAACATGTGAGAGAAAATAAATATCTTCTGATTTGCTCGTATATTCCTGCATCTTCAGCTGTAGACCTTCTGGTGCCTGTTGGCGATTTAATTGGATGTTACTCAATTCTTTCTGCATACCATCTAATTTTCGTTGACATTCAAGAAAAGCCTCATGAATAACTTCCGACTCACGTTGACTTCTTTCCGGAGAGAGTCTAAGTTGCGGTCAAATTTCTGTATGTATTGCTTGACCCTCTGTATATTATCAGCCGCTTCACCGACACATGAACGCACGTCAGATTTTTGGATATTCGTCATTTCGAAATCCTTATGCAGCCCTTGTATTTCGTCTGAAACTTTATGGTTAAACTCCCGAAGGTTCTTGGACTCTTCTTATTGTTTTAAACGAATCTGAAAGTTCCAGCTGCTTTCCTCTGATAAGGTTTATATTATTCTTCAAATGATAATAATCGCCTTTAAATGTAGTAAATTCTTTCGCCAGCGGTGACTTTTTGTGCCTCCTATGTCTAGCCTTGGGCCCAAAAACACAAAGTGGACAAAGGTATTTGGAACAGGTACGACAGAAATATATGGATGTCTGTTCGTGACCCTTGCATTTCTCGTGCTTTCCTCTTATTGGCCCGGATGTGTGTGACGTAAACGTGTCATTATGGATCGCCATGCAGCTCTCACATAAATGTATATCACAGTCCAAACAGCGATAAAACGCACCTTGAGCCTTACCCCTACAGCGGCAAACATAACATTGACAGTCATCCAAGATATCTTTCACTTCCTGTGGGACCAAATTCAACTGTAGTTTGCTGACAGCCCCATCCAGTAGTGGAGTCTCGTCTCTGCAAATGGGGCACGTGACCGTATCTTTTCTATCACCGGCAATTCCTTTTAGGCATGTCTCACAGACTGTGTGATGGCACTTCAAAAACCGTGGCCGGTTTAGAACAATTTCCTCATTACAGACCGGACATTCCAGTAAACCAAGCTCCATGTTCTTCGTACTAATTACCCACTCCCAGTCTGCAAAGAGAAATAATGTTTATAGGCTCTAAGTACATGTCATCATAAGCTTTACATGAGCACAGTAAGTAAATTAGGCAGCAGATTAATAGATTGATTTTTTTTGGATAGACATTAAAATTATGCTTTGAAATACATTTATGCATCGAATATTCATTTATTTTAATTATAGGAAATAAAAAATAAATCCTGCGACATTTAGTTTATCAGGTAAATCACTTCAGCTGGTACTGATAAACGTTCATATGAGGTTTTGGTTTTATAAGTTCCATTTCAATAGTACATTTCTTTATACCTATATGTACAAGCGATATGTATAAAAGAAATTTCAAACTTTGAAAACTTAAATAGGATGCATATGTTTTATTTGACATGCAAGCATTTACACTTCTCAAGGAGTTTTAACGGTGAAATTGAAATTATTATCCTTCTCAAATGCAGTACTAGCATTGTTCGTGTTTGCCCGTATCTACATACGTTGCACTCTGCTTTTATGGCATGTTATGGTATGGTAACTAATTACTGCGTATTTATCTAAAACATGTTCAATGACAGAATAAACGGCTCATTGAGACAAGCTCGGGATCAGGATAACAGTCTAATTTACAAAACGCATTGGCGCCACAGAGTGCAGATAGTCTAAGTGAAACAATATGACCTTGTCTGTATTGTTGCCCTATAGCCTGTGGCTAAACCTTGTACGGATAACTAAATTATTTATTCTATTATGCAGACATTTAATGAGACGCTGACATTAATTTAAAATCTAAAAAGGTTAATAATCTAAAATTTGTTCTTAAAAGGAGTTATAGGTCCTTCACTGTAAACATAGCTTGTTTTGTTAATTACCGCCCATTTCCCGTGGACCAAACATGATGAACTATAAATTGTTGTTCTCCTTAGACAAGAATTAAAGTAAAAATGCATTGGTAGCGATTTCATTTATATTAATTCCATTGTTAAGCTAAGCAGTCATGTGTGGTCGGATATGTATATTAAAATGCCACACTTGTTAAACTGATTTTAACATCACACAAAAAACGAGACTAACGACTTACTGTAGCCTAATGTCAATGGTTTCGTTGAAAATGTCGGTGTTGGTCTACTGTGTGAATTCACTGACATGATCCGTGTGTATTCTCATCTGACAGTCATTTTAAATTTGTTATACCAGTAAATACCGGCACTCTGTCTGGCCAGTGTTGGTACAAATGAATATTTGTCCTCTTGAAAAAAAAGGGAGCTCAATTTTTTAATACTTCACGTGGATTTTATTAATATTGTCCGAGTGAAACGAATCAGTCATGATTCTTATGAACAGTCATGAAAGTTCCAATGTGACACCCATGTGTCAGGTTATTTGTTAAATATCATCATTTACTTGTTTACTTATTTACATACACATACAAACATGCATACGCGTGTATGAAATTTACCAAGAACCATTCTGTTTTCTGACGTGTAATAATGAAACCGATCTCGAGAACAAATTTTGTGTGAAAGTCGGCGAAAAGAGCTGATCCCAATCTGCCCATATTTTCCGTTTGTTTATATACATGTACTGGTAACATTTTTGGCCCCCGCTAAAATGGCCGCCGATCGTAATGCAAGCATGTCCAACGCAATTTCTGGCGGCATATCAGATGAGTTCCCGGAAAGCCTCAGAGCAAAAGTTATTATATCAAATTTAATCATTGAACAAGTATACGAACCAAAACGTCCCACCTGCCAGTGGTTTACAACAAGTCGATATCGTCCTCGTCGTCACCCGTCAGAAACAACGAACAAGTGACAAGAAAGCTCTGTGTATAATGAAAACAGCACATTTAACCTCTGATTTCTGATTGGCAGCTGCGATATCGCCTTATTAGTTTCAACAGTATATGATTGTGTATGCCCGACCTCCAGTGGGCGGGAACGTCCTTCACCTTCCCAGTGTCAACACTCTTGTAAGTTTCCCAGATATAGCAATGTCCCCATTATTGACACGTGACCTGTCTTTCCCCAATAAACTAACATATCAACCACGACAGAAGAAGTCTCTTAAATAAACCATTTGGTCGCTCAACAAACATAAAAGCGAAAAACATAACAATGGCAATCATCCAAGATATCTTTCACTTCCTGTGTGAAGACAAAGTTAAACTGTAGTTTGCAGACATCACCATACAGAAGTGGAGTCTCGTCTGCAAATGAGGCACGTGACCAGTTTTTTTCTGTTGAACTACTTAAGGTATGTCTCATAAACGCCGTAGTCGGTTTAGAACAATTTCTTTATAAAAGACCGGACATTCCAGTGAACCAAGCTCCATAGTCTGCGTACTACATACAGACTTTCAGTATGCAAAGAGAAATTATGTTCATAGGCATTAAGGACCTCATCGAAAGCTTGACATGAATTCAGTAATTAATTTAGGTAGCAGATAAATGGATTAATTACAATTGATAGACATTTAAATGATGCTTTTCAACATATTTATCCATGGAATATTCATTTTTAAGCATATGCAATATGAAATAATCATTGGGCATTGAATGTATAAGCCAGATCTTTTCAGTCGGTTCTGATACAAGTTCCTTTACGGTTTTGGTTATAATAATTACATTTCAAAAGGACGTTCATTTATACCTAAAAGTACAAGTATTATGTATACAAAATATAACAGAATTTTCAAAGTTTGAAATCTGAAGCATGATCTATATGTTCTGTATGACATGCAACCACTGAAGGATTTTAAGGTGCTATTAAAATTGTTATCCTTCTCAATTGGATTATTGTTTATGTCTGCCCATATCCACATAAGATATTATGTTACTATTTTCTATGACATTCCCTGTGTATTTAATTATAAATCGATAGTTAGCTAGTAACCAGGTTTATTCCTGTAATTTTCGCTTATTTTTATCTTTCTGATAGTATCCTAAGCACTAATTGTTAATGCAAAATATATTTAAACAGTTGAATGACTCGCTGAGACCAGATTATAATTATAATATCAATCTAATTTTCAAGGCCCATAGGCGCAAAAGAGGGCAAACAGTCCAAATGAAAAAAGACCATATCTGATTTGTTTACATAAAGCCTGTGGCTTAGAATATTGTAATGCAGACACTATTTGCATAAAAGATAAGACGTAAACAATGATTTAAGATCTGGAAGAGAATTTATGGGTCTTCACTGAAAATAACGTAAACAGACCTTGAATGGTTAACTTCCAACCATTATATGTGATCTAAACAAGATGAACTACAATCTTGCTTTTCCTTGGATAAGTCTGAAAGAAAAAATGTATCACTAACGATTTCATTTATGTTACTTTAACGTTTTACCTGTGTTATCATATGTGGTCATATATGTAGATCACAATGCCACACTGGTTTATTGATCTTAAATATGGAATGGTCACAGTAACGGCTAACGGTAGCCACATGCATACGGTTTCATAAAAAATGCCGGTGTAGGCCTACTGTATGAATCTACTGATTTCATCAATGTATATTCTCATATGACTGTCTTCTTTAAAATGTTACCCCTGTAAATAACGTCAAGCTTTCAGACCTGAACTGATATAAATAATGTCGGGTATTCAAGCAAGAACAGAACACATTTTTTTCATACATCACTTTTTTGTATCAATCGTAGGCGCCGATCCCACACTGCACATAATCTCTGGTTGTTTATATCCATATACTGATAACATTTTAGCCGTCGATCATAAAAAAACACGTCCACTACAACCCCTGGCGGTATACTGTGGTTGGCTTAATATCCGCGGTGGTTTAAAATTCGCTATATTCGCGGTCAGGGCCATACCGTGAAATTAAAACCACGCAGATTTAAACCCTTGCTGTCATGGGAAAGTAGTTTCTGTAGTCGTCACCAGATAGCGATCGTGGGCATTAGTGGAAAATAAATATAATCCAAATGACGATCATGTCGATGACTGACTTCACGATTATTCTCCCCGCTTGTAATGCTTTGTCGACTGTCGGTCGATCTGATCATTTGCCACTTGGAACAACTCTACTCTTTTTTCACATCCAGACTCGCGGGGATCAGGCAGACCTTTTGTGCGCGGCCGCTTCAGGGATGGCCCCTTCCGTAACTAACTTATATCCATGGAACGATGTTTCATTAACGTAATCCGAACTTAATATGATCAAGGTAATGTGTAGGGCCCTGTTTATATTGATATGTTATGGCCAAGCTATGAAACCAGTGCCCCTTTGAAGCGGCATCGCAAGCTCCCGGCAGTGACGGTCTTTGTAATTTGAGCAAAACATGAGCATCAATGTGTACTCATTCCAAGTAAAAATACCCTCAACATAGGGTGCTAGTTTAAACAAGACAGGGCCAGTCTTCCTGTGATAACTAACACGGTTTCTTGACCAAAGCATTATTATTTATCACACCTGCACTGACAGGTGAACTGTGGGGAGGTCCTTATGGTAGGCCTAATTAACTCTGTCCCGAGCCGGGAAACCCTCGTTAATTAGCTACCAAAAAACAGTCGGCGAGCGTGGTTAATGAGGCGATAAGCAGATACTAATAACTTGATTAATAGAGAATTGATAACTATTTTGTCGTATATATCAAATTATTACTATATCCCCCATCGCGAAAATTAAATCCCGTGAAATTATGAAAAATTGCCAGAGCGCGAAAATTGAGCCCCGTATATTCAAAGCCAACCACAGTATCTGATGAGCGAAGTTTGCAAATAACAATGTCCTTTCTTACAACTAATCTTTTAATTTATGTTTATGAGAAATCAATCTACCTCTTGTCATTTGGTTATTCATTCAGTCAGCATGGGCATGTGTACCGTGCTTTGGGTACATCATATTCACAAATTCTGTGGCATACATCTGAACGAGAGATTCCTAAAACTGGATGGGGTACTTTGTCTAATGCTTATTAATTGTGAGTTAAACGAAAATTCCATTAAGGAGGAACAATCTGAGTTAGTCTTTAAATACCCGATTCTCCTGAGTCATGTTATACCCAAGTACTTATTGAGTACTTTTACAGTCAGAACTCAACCGGTTTTGGGTCAAAGGATCAAGCATATAGGATGTAATTACAGTTACGTAACTGCTTTGCATTTTTGCCAATTGGACAACCTTCAAAGTTCAGGTAATTAAAACGCCTTTCTTAATCTATTCAAAACGTTAGAGTAAAAATAAAGCACACTCTTAATCTTAAAATGAACCATTCAGAATGGGGAAGTCTCGTTAGTGGCCAAAGCTGAATAATACATTCCATCGGAATAATATACGGCCAATAATTATTATAACAACTGTAGTCTTTTACAAGTATACAAACCAAGACGTCCCACCTGCCAGTGGTACACTGCTAGTCGATATTTAAGAAGAGTGTATGCACGATCTCTAGAGGGCGAGAACGTCGTTTGTAACCCTAGTTTGATATTGTGCACACTTTTGTTAGTTTCCCAGAAATATCGTCTGCGTTCTCCAACCGTGACCTTTGCCTTTCTTCACTAAACCAATGTATCATCAATGCTTGTTGTAGTCTCTTACACAAACGAACTGGGTGCTCCATCACCTATTCTTTCATAGTTTGGGTGATCCTTCCTCAAATTAATAAGGGTGTATCAAGGAGAGATTAAATATTTTCAAAGTTATTTAAAACAAAAAGAATTGAAGCTGGCGCCACCCGCCAAATACGACATGATCAGTATCATCATAAAACATGGAACTAATAATTGCAGCCGTTCTGTAGATATTTGATAACAGACATTATGTTTGTCTGCATGCACACAGATAATTTCACTGAATATCGAATGAATTAACTCAGAGCCCAGAGAATATGACATAGAAACGTAGCTTGCTGTTTGTCGTTAAGGTGTCGACGAGGCACATTGATTCAAACATTGATTCTTTTATGATTTCCCTATTCTTAATTTCTCAACTCAAGGCCTTCTAATTCTTGAGAGTTTTCCTTTTTACTGTGTTTATTAAGGTATGGATAATATGTGGAATTAATCGTGTATAAGAACTCTTATTTTCAGTTACCTTCCCTACTTTAAGTGATTAATATGCTGCCCCTGGTGATTGCATTGGTTAATATACCATTTCAACTGTAGAAGGTGTGAGACAAGTGTAGACATTGGACCCGCCAGGTCCTGCTTATATCATCCGGGTTACATTGTCACATCGGAAGCCCCACCCATATATAACTTAAATATTATACAAAAATATCAAGACGTTAATTTTGCATGGGCCCCTTAAAATTTGAGACGGACTATTGGGACGGTTCAAATACCAGTTTTTGTGACAATCTCTATACTTCTGTTATGAAAGTCAAGCATTCTCTAATTGATTGCTGTGCAAATTTATAACCCTTCAAATATTTTACCCTATTCCAAAGCAAAGAAAAGCCATTTGAAACATAAAAATTATTGAGCATAAATCAACACCCTTGAGACAAAACCATAAAAAACAACAAAAAACATTTCCCCAAATTAATCATTCATGAAGTATAATAAAACTGAACGAAATTTTTTTTATAAATGCATTTTTTCACAATTTCATGAAAAGATATGCTCGTATATAGATTGAAGGCAACAGATGTACTGTATTTTCTAAATATTAAGTTTTATCCGGGTAGACATATATGTGAGGTTTGATCCCTAACTCAAACCATATATAGTAAAACTATGTTTTATTAATTTGTTCACTTCGCAAAGCGCATGAAAAATTACTTGCAAACACACAAAGGATATGCAAAAATTCAAACTTATTTGAGAAATCAAGAAGACATTTATGAATTTTATGTTGATAAACATACAGAAACAGCTTTCTCTCAGTTATAAGATTTTATTGGCCAATGACTTCTTCAAAACTATAGGGTTATATATATTTACCGGCAGTCTTCATGAAAAGTAATAAAGCGTGACGTAAACATTCTTCGCCTGGTGTGATCATCCGTGAACACACCTTGATCTATGTTCGCACTTTGTTTTACCTAGTGCCTTTTTATGTTAGTGATGTAAAGCAGTAGTTTGGGCCCGATCCTCTGCTTTGCCTGGCAAGGCTATGTTTTCTCTGTTATTTAGTCGCATAATTGAAGTTCATGTCATGCGTCGGGGTGCACGCTATTCCAAGGTTTATTAATATATGTTGAGCGGAAAAATTGGTACCTTAACAAAGTGGTCGTTATTTCGAGGTGACCGCTTTGCTGAAGTCTGTTAGGCGAGGTTTTACTTTATACTGTTATTAAAACCAAATCGAGTTGTTTTGATATTTACATTTGTTTGGACAGAGCGTATTTGATGGTATTCACTTTAAGCCGCACGTTTTAGTCAGTTGTCCGTATTGGTAGTGAATGATGTTATATAGCGTAAAGAACCTCACTCACTGTTATAAAATAGGACAGCTCTCTCTACAAAAAGAAACGAAGTCGCTCAGTAAATAGCTCAAAGGTGAGATTTTTTATAATCCCTAAGTAAAATAAGACACTTAAAACATAATTACAAAATAAATTACAGTGCATCTGGTTTAAGATATTTAGCGGAATTAGGGAAGGAAGTGACAGGTTTTAGTCAGCGACCGACGGCTCTTCCTGTTCAAGGTCTCTAAGCATTAATGTGTCTGTTTGGTTGACACCTGACATGATATAACATCGCTCATTTCAGAGGAACACATGTTTCAAATTTTACCATATGCACGTACATATATACGATCCTGTCACCAAGCTCGGGCTTAGTATGCTTTGATCGTAAAGCACTGTTGCGAAATGGGAACCTACATTTTGTCATTCTGTCATCTTTAATAATTACATTGTTCTAGCTAACAGGCTTTATGAAACAAACGCCCGCGTTATCAGTTATACATTACCCTGCTTTGTAACGTGCATTGTGTAGATGGCCTACTTCTAAGCCACAATACACCACTGAATACTGACGTTCAATAATTGACTTCGTCTTATACTACACACAATAAACACAGGAAGATTCTAGATTTACGAACGGTCTTTCCACTGTGGCAGAGCCAAGCGCGTTATCAGTGAAAACCCAGTAATAAATATTTGCTTAATGGTGTATACAGGATGTGAACTCCGTAGGTTTTACTTCGTTTGCATGTGTGCTTGCCAATACACACTGTTTCTCCGGGAAAAAAATTAATTTTATGCACATTTATTAATCCCACATCTGTAACAGGAGACTGGCATTCTTTGATATTAATAGAAATGATAACATCCTTTGTTGGAAAAAAATCTATTTGGAACTAAACACTTTGACAGTCATTATACAAACATTCGGCGAACACTTGTTGAACAACTTTTTTAGTTAAATTTTCCAGACAAAATAATATTTTTAGGGGAGACAATAGAAGAAAGCACAAGCATCAAGAACCTAATTGCATCATCAACGTCTTTTTATAATTTGATTGATTGATTTTATTTAGGTAGTCAGATACATGCATATAAAAGAACATTCATAATAAAATACAGTATTATGCCATAACAAAGGATAACGCTAAAAAGTTTAAAAGTATAAACTTATTTCCACAGTGGTCCTTGTGGTCAAGATTTATGCAAGAGAAAAAGGCCATGCAAGGAATACCTGATATATAAATTAAATTTTATGTACTAATTTACAATCAATAGTATTAAAAATAGATGTGAATAATGATTAAGAACTGTAAAACATAAAACTATTGCTACATTTTTTAGAAATAGTGTGTGAATAAGACTAATTATACCAAACATAAATAAAAAACAGAATATCAAGGGATACATAAAGATATAAATCATGATTAGGCACAGTGTCCATCATAAAGAAAAGAAAAGAGAAAAAAACTCATCAAATTAAGATAATTAACAATAGAAGTATAGTTTTAAATGTCTAGAGACCAATGGAGCATATCACAGAGTATATAATTTAAATGACTAGAAACCAATGTGGCATATGACAGAGTATAGCATATTTTAAATGACTAGAAAACAATTGGTATATCACAGACTGTAGTTTAATTAAAATGACTAGAAAACATTGTTGCATATCACAGAATTGTATAGTTTAATTTAAATGACTAGAAACCAAATTGGCATATCACAGACTATGGCATAATTTAATGACTAGAAACCAGTGTGGCATATTTCAGAGTATAGCATAATTAAAATGACGAGAAACCGATGTGGTATATCACAGAGTAATTTATAAATGTGTCTAGACAAAAGCACTATTAGTATTAACCCTAAATCTGTTTAACAAAGGCCAAAGAATGTAAAGATATAAAGATATATATATATATATATATATATATATATATATATATATATATAGATAGACAGTTAAATATTTATCAATTGTCATATAAGTAACAAATAACGTTGCCTATCACAGAACATGTTTACTATTTGTCTAAATAAAAAGGACAAATAGTAGTAGATATACCTAAAATAATATGCAGTGGCCAAAGTGACTGTAAATATGTATATGAAAAGAGAATCCTTCTATATGGCATCTACATATATTATAAAAAAACTAAAATAAACTATAATTTTAAATGGCCAAATATGGCTTATCGCAGATGATTCACCGTATGACTAGACAAAAGCACCTTTAAGAGTTATTATAGCTGAAACATTATATGCAATGGCAACAAAATCCATATACACATACGAATTATTTGCAAAAGTAATTGATATCAGCAATATACCACAGTTACAGGAGTTTACATTTCACACCCAACAGCCCCATCAGTTCTGAAGGAGGTTATTTAAATGATACTTTATATAATACATAATTTAAATATTATTGTTGTCTCTCTCTGCAGATACGACCAGATATCCAGCATGGCAGCAAGTAAGGAGCACAGTATACTAGACTGCCCAATCTGTTTTGATAATTTGATTCACAGCCAGCCACGGTTTCTGTCTTGCCACCATACTTTCTGTGAAGCTTGCCTTAAGGGTTTAGTAAACAATAGTAGGCGAGGGACTGTGACCTGTCCAACATGTAGACATAAAACTCATATCCCCGACGGAGATGTTAAAAAACTGAAATTAAATTTCTTTTTAGAAGGCTTTCAAGAAGAACTCCTTAAGGTAAGGGGTCGCTGTGAGGTATGTATGTGTAATGGAATAAATGCTACTGCATCTTGCCGCTGTTTAGACTGCAACGTATATTTCTGTAGAGCTTGTGTTTTGCTTCATGTAGACATATTTAATGCTCATACAACCGAGCCATTTACCAATAAACGGATACAATGCGACGATCATAAACAGGAGGCCAAGTACTTATGTCGCACATGCTCCAAAGATTTATGCGCATTCTGTGTCTTCGACCTGTCTTCTTTACACCGTGGCCACAACGTGTCGCCTATGTCGCAAGAATTCAGTCATTTAACATCATATTATGACAACCTTTGCAGAGGTATGGACGCCCTTAAACAAAATATGCAGCAATGTAATAACAATACCCAGCAGAGTCCTAGGGACGAAGCCCTTGGTACACAGATTCTTACGGATACCATAAATGAATCTATTAACAAAGCCAGAAACTACATGGACCGACGGGCAAATAAAAATAAAGAGGAAATTATACGAAAAATGCAAGAATGCAACCGAAAAATAACGGAATCTTTAGAAGAAGGTTTCTTTGAGTGCAACCGTAGTGTAAGCCATTGTACTGGTGCTCTTGTTGGAGGTTTTGAAGAGTGCTTCCGAAAACTGTCATATCGTCTCCCTGACGGAAAAGCCATGAAGATCACACATATTGTTATGCCGGACGGGAGCAAAATTTACCTGACGCCCGAGGACGCAGGAATGTTTGACAACGAAAGTAAAGTTCTCTTCTTGCTACTTGTTATAATCGTTATTCTTGTACTCTCTCACATATATGTTTCACATCCCTATGTTACTATTTGACTATATCTCAATCAGTCAACCAATACTTTATCTTCAGAACAAAGAATTTCATAACATGGGGCCACCAAAGGTCTGGTGTATACCGTTTTTTCCAGGCCAACGTATTCTCAGGCGGATCTGATATGTAAAATTAGTATTGAACCTAGTATTGATCATGGGCTGAATTGAAAAGCTTGTAATATAAAATTTTATAGTATTTTCCGAAACATTCGATGCTGCCATTTTAAAATAGTACTCTTTTGTTTGGTTTAAATTCGTGCGACTAACGTCACTGACGTCGCTGTAGGTGTTTAAAGCAATTGCTGCAAGCAATTGTTTATAAAACTTATATATAGTCAGTACAAATTAATCAGTCGCTGAGGAAGTTTCTGGATTCAGACAAACTGAGTTTCTATTACAGACTAAGTGTGTCTTGATGATCACACAAGAGAAATCAGAAAGTAACAGTAGGTCAGAACGTTGGCTGCTTATTTATAAGAAAAACTGTTAGTGCCCTGATGTGATCTTAATTTGTCGCTAATGTACGATACTGATTATTCTGTTACTGTCAACCCATACAATGCATTTTTGCTTTCTCATGCAGGTCTAAAACGTGAAATGTTGAAAACATCCTTCAATAAAACAGGTTGTTCAGGTATTAATAAATTCGAGAATATTCTATATTGTGTAACCGCTAAGTAAAAGGCTTGAACAACTGTGAACGTTAATAAAAACAATAGGGGCCGCTGATAATCTTGGTTCATCTGTCATAATCCGCACTACCAATTGTTTCTCCTGCTAATCAATGTAATAAACGGTTGATGCATCATCTGCATGCTGGAGATGAAGATAAGTCTACAACCATGGAACACACATTGGCTAAAGGTATTATGACTTGGGGAAAATTGGGATATTTAATATCTTCTAGAAATTCCCCTTAATAAACTTTAGGGAAACTGAAGAGATTAATATCTTATTTTAATGAAATAAAATGATATCACTATTATTATTATAACATTTCTCCGCTTTCTATATGTGATTTTACCCACCGTAGAAAAAAAGATGTATCTCTTCCTCAGTCTATACACACTCTTGCCAAAGACAATCCATATAGCGGGATGCGTACATCTGTGTCTGAGAAGGTTGATTAACCGTGCATGTTAGCCCCATGTTTCCATTAGTAGTGAATCTAATGCCAAAACGGATCGCACACGAGTATGACAACAGTAAACTTATCTCATACATAGGAACGGACGGTAATTAGCTCCTAGATATCTACGCGTGAGGGCGTGTATCAAGGTAGTTTTATTTGTAGTTCTCACCTACAACAAGACACTCTACCATTTCGCGTATCATATTTAGTTACAAAACATTGCACGTAGTTGCTAGTAATTAGGTTTTTAGGCTCCCAGACAGCTCTTCATGAAGCGATGACTCGCAGGCTACTATCAACGACCGTAATGCATATCTGCGTTTTGACTATTGGCACAGGTGTTGTCTGTGAGCTAGTCTTGACGGATATGACATGCTTTAGCTCTCTTTTCACCATGCTTTCAAAAGGAAATTTTTTTATATAATTTCTAATTGTTATATACTATTCAAAATCAGAAAATTAAATATTAGGAACCTATCGATCCACTAAACATTTATGCGTGCCAAGACATTTGTTACAAATTGTCGACCTTTGCATATAAAGAGTATTGTGCGGCAGGTATCCGTTTAAACACACGCCCACGCAATGAGACCCAGATAGACCTCCAAGTATTAATGCATATACAACCTATACCCTATATACACTGATCAAAGCAACCGTGTTATCAGTGACAACCTATAATTCATCAGTATATGATCTCGGTGGCATATTCAATATATGAACTCCGTTATTATGATCTCCGTCTGTCTGTGTGGCAGGCCATGAAGTAGTTGGCCGGGAAAAATGTCATATACTGATAGTCACTTCCACTTCTGTGGAAGAGAGAGATTGTTTTCCTTTTCTTAACTGTGACTTAGATTAAAGTGGCATGCAAATTATGTTTAAAATACATGCAGTGGTTGGCTTTAAATCGAAAGGCTAAAATTTCGCCATTGTTTCATTTTGAACATTTCGCGAGGGTTCCATTTTTGCGATTGCATCAGAACCTATAAATCTACCTACAGCAGAATTTGTATTTATTTAAAATCTACCATAAATCCTACTATACCTCACTCATTTCTGGTTCACTCATTAAATTGTGACCTCTGTCACAGTCCGCTGTGATTATTGCACGTTTTATAACAAATAATGCCTTTACGCGCAGGCCAGTTTGGATACCATGTACACATTTTTTGCTGGTTAGGTTGTTTCCTTCCTGTTCATCTTAGTTGATGGGACATCTTTTTCCCGAAATTTTAATATTCGCAATTATTTTACGCTCGCGAATATCGCCAAATTGAAACCCTTGCAAATAATAAGGCTACTACAGTGTGTTACTACTACTATTTAAGGTGCCTCTCCCCTCTGTGTTCCCATTGTTAGTCCACAAACGTTAAGTACTGGAAATGCCCCAGCTTTCTTTTGCTCATGTTAAGAATACCTGTCAAATGTTTAGACTGAAATGTTATACTATGCTCGCATTTAAAGCTTATTGGTACCATCTAAAAAAATACCTGAAAAATTAAATTTTCCGGCTCCTACTCTTTTTTTTTATCAGATTTGACTGTTTCTAGAATGATACATATAATACTAAATATACTTTGTGTAAATATGGATTTGTTAAAGATTTAATGAGGTATCAAATACATAACACTATACAAGACTGTCCGATCTGTTTTGATACGATAGTTCACAAACAGCTAAACCTTCTAATTTGTCACCCTACATTTTGCGAAGCTTGCTTTCGGCATTAGCTGGACAATGATAGGCGAGGAACAGTAATTTTCCCGACGGTATGATATAAAACCCACATTCATCGTGGAAATGTTAAAGGGGCCAAATCACCTTTAAAGCATGTTGAATTAACAAAAAAAAATAGCTTCTTCCCTTTTTAATAAATTTTTACTTGCCAAAACATTGCCCAGAAACCGTTTGCTTACTCCTGTAAACGATTGTTAAAAACAGTGAACCGTGCGCGATCAAAAGTGTCAACATAAACATAGCGCGTGGGACTCTGTGCATCGCCGAGCCACAACACTTGCCAATTACGAGATCCCCTTTCTGACTGGGAACAAAAATGTAATACACGTTCCACCAGGCTGAAAATTCGTGTGTTGCGGCTCACAATCGGATCTCCTGTCAAGCGGCCTTGATAAACAGATATATGTGGACTGTGTTTACAAACACGCAGAGCCATGACAAGGTGTTAAACAGCCCTATGTGAGGTACTGAGACTGTGTGCTGGAATGTTATTGCTGTAAAACTTTAGTATAAAGCAAAAGTGAACTGATAGTGTGAAAGAATAGGCATAATATTGCTCCTGATTATGTCCCTTTAAAAAGCTCACTTTAAACTTTACCCTGCAAGGTTTTCAAGAAGATCTCAATAAGACCGGGAATTGTACTGACGTATGCCTCTGTAAGGGATTAAATATCAATGTATCTCACCTCTCCTTAGAATGTAATCTGCATTTCCGTGATGACTGTCTTCTTGCTACATATAGATATATTTCATTATCATGATACCGAAACCAACACCGGAAGGAATATAATGTTCCGATCATTAATAAAAAGTCAAGTACCTTTTGTAGCTCATGCAGCAGAAATGTTTATTCTTTGTGTGTCACGATTTGCCGTCACAGCACCATGACTAATATGACGTTCTTTGAAACTGATAACATAAAATCTCATTTTGGTATTAACTCAATGATGGTTTTACCCGAGCACGTCTTTTTAGGTATAAATGCGCTAAAGCGAGTTGTAGTTGGAGTTGGAGTTGATGGTCTTGCTGCTGATCACTTTATTCGTGCTAGTAACATATTTTGTTTACTTATCCCTTCTATTTACTTTTTCATTTTTGCTTCATGGGTATTTGCTTGTTAAGTTTATGCATTCTGCTCTTGTACCTTTGATTAAAACGTCTGGTGACTGTAGCAAGAAGATTAACTACAGGCGTATAACGCTAGTTATTGCCTGCTCGAGACTTTTTATTATGTAATTTTGCTTGAATGTAATAACCCTTTATGGTAACGTCTGACTATCAATTTGGAAAAAGCCGATCTACTGATATGTGTTTTTATACCCTAAGGAAGTGTCACTCAGCTTTCACAAAGTAAAGACTACCTTGCGCTCTTGATCCCTATCAAGATGGTCATAAAACATATAATTCCACAATAGCAGTTCTAAGATAAGACTCTATGTAGATACTTATGCTGACCTAATGCTGTAGATTTTCAAAAATACATGAATCACCCAAGATTATATTGCAGTCTATATTCTACATATATATTATATTGTCTATATACTATTGCAGTTTATATAAACACAAATAAGTGCCAAATATTCAACATTGAAATGTCCAACTTATATATATATATATATATATATATATATATATATATATATCAGACATGGGGCAATCGTAACCAGGGATCGTAATCGATTACAATCGATTGCATTTTTTTAAAGTAATCGTAATCGTAATCGATTACATTTTTTTAAAGGAAAGTAATTGTAATCGTAATCAATTACTTTCCCAATGTAATCGTAATCATGATAATTAGATATTAACTTTTATAATTTTTATATATAACTTTTGTGTTTCCAATTTTAAAAAAAAGATACAGTTAATGTTTCCTAAATCATTTATCTTTCATGTTTAGCACTGATTAAAAACCTCATTTAGAGTGAAGTATGCAGCTGTTATGACACCTGACAGCCATCATATCATACTTAGGTAGTATATGTATCCAATGGAAGCTAGGTGGATTGTTTGTGTGAGCATTTTGAGATGAAATAAGGAGGAATCAATAAAATCAGCATTTTATATTTAATTTCTATCATATTTAATATAGTCATCATAGCTTTGTTAAAGACCATGATGAAGTGGTCAACTGAGCAGTTATAGAAAGGCAGGTAATATTCACCTGCCAATTACCTCTTGAGCAAATCACCTTATTAGTATATGAGCAAAGACTTTATTTATTACCTAGTCATTATTAATTGCTTAGCTAATTAGCTGAGAAGGGGGAAGGGTATGGTACTTCCATGGAGAAAGAATTAGATTTTCCATGGAACTACAGAGGGAGTCCAGCTCTTATCCAGGAGGTGTACACAGAGAAAGATATCAAAAGCGCATGGCTTCCTTGTTGTATGCAGTGTTTGCCAATGTAGTGCTCTAAACCAGCCGCTGGTCTTCGGCAGATCCTTGTGTAGAACACCTCAGCCTTTGTGGGTAAAGCAAAGCTATATCCAGCTGGTGACAAAATCAGATGCAACCGCCCCTGTAGTGGCTTATATTAGGTCACAGGTTATCATGCTTGTGCTCTCCTCTACGCCTTGTTATGTTATATGTGAGACTGCCCACAAGTTTAAGCATACATTACCGAACAGTCTTAACATACAACATTATGGCCAGTTACATTTGTACATCATCATGCCCAGTGGGGCCTGCAAACACGAATCTGTCTACAAATAGAGAAATAAGATTTCATGGGCATTTTATATCCAAAAAAAAACTCAGAAAATGGAAAAATGGAAGGAGCATGAACAGACATGGACATTATATTCTGGTTAAGGTCTATCACATTAATAATTATTATTCCTTTAAAATAATAATGTTTCATTATATTACAAAATAGAAGATTTATCAAGAGCTGTTATGGACCTATACAAGGTTTAGGCTTAGACCTGATAAAATGCTATGAAACTTTCCTTGCCTGGTCTGACTTTTCATGAGCACTCTGTACTTATTGGTCAAATACCTGATGCTCGGATGACAAGCTGGGAAAAATATGTGCTAGCACATCCGAGGTTTAAATATATAATGTAAAGAACTTAAACGATTGGAACAATGCAAATAGTTTTGTTATTTCGAACCGCTCAACCGGTGTAATGGTTAAGCGCGTTTTTACTGTGCTTATTACCTATACTCGATACAAATTTAAGATCATTCATTTTTTTTGGTTGAGGTAACTACTGTCATTTTTAAAATGCTGACTTAAGAAACTACTTTTTAGATATACAGAATTCCACTCCGGTTTGGGACTGCGTAACAGGGAGTGGATGCAGGATCAACCTGGCGTCAGCCAGGCTCTTTGTCCTGAACCTACCGATCATTGGTGTGTAATACCAAGGAAACCCCGAAGGGCGCACTCGTTTGTGAGTGAAACAGGATTGTTGGATATAGTTTTCCCATTAAGCCTACGTCGGGCCAACAGTAAAATTCCGTACCGCTCCTCGTCTAAATTTCAAATTTCCGACCTCCTGACTTTGAGCCCTGTGCTCTATTGGTGGACTAGGAAGCAGGTATGAAAATTAAATTCTGTATTATTTCTTTTAATATTTCTTTGGTTCTTGTAATGAAGCCGAGGTGGACATTGTAAGGGTAGTTTTTTTTATACTGAACTCGGAAAAACAAAAATGATTATGTTTTACCTCTCACTAAACTGCAGAGAATCGGCATAAACTGCACAACCCCGGAGTATTACGAGCCAGGCACCATGTTTGTTTGCTGTCCCGGTAGTCGTCGGCTTGCTGATTACTGAGTAAGCTCCGCGATAATGCTTGAATAAAACCCTGCTTGTTTGGCTCGAACACACAACTGGCGTTAAAATACATTTAAATAAATCCATATGCAGACCATTACGGTGAGGTATATTGGCAATAAAATAACGGAAATGTTTGAAGTTGGTTAAAAAAAACGAAAATAGGTTTCCGGTCAGGGTAAATGGAATCACTAACAGAATAGCAAAGAAAATAAACAGTGAAAGGTTATATGATTTTTACGAAAAGCAATGCAGATCTGTAATGATAAATGGGTCACTTTATTTTCAATTGACCAATAAATAGAAATACAAACACTTAACAAATGGTGACCATGCTACAAACGTCAGCGACACTTACAGGCGCAGACAGTTTATAAATTATTTAAAGAACTAGTTTTTTTTCTTATACTTCTGATACTTGCACTGAGTGCGATCAATGGTGCAAAACACACACACACACACATATATATATATAATGTCCTAATCAATGACTTATTCAAGATTTTTCAAGGTTCCACCTGATTTTCTCTGGTTCTTGTTTCATAATTCTCCTTCTTGCTTGGGAGTTAGGAAACATGAGCTAGATCATACCTCCTGGCAGCAATGGTTTTTATGGTAAACAACAAACATGTATTTTCTCACTAAAATTCTTGTGCCGTATGGTGGCTCGGACACTTTAATACTCTGCCTAGATAAACTAAGCGGAGAAGATAATACACATATTTTCCAAATATTTGTGTACCTTTAATTAAATTTAACAATAACACATGAAAGTATTCAAACAACTGAAATATTTGACTTCTAAATTTCATTTTTAAGTAAAACTGATAATACTTTATAAATAAATGATTTATCATTGAAAGAAAAATTCAATTGATTTCTATTTTCGGTCCAAAATATGGCAAAGAAAACTGGTATCTCACTTAACTAAAGGTAGTCAGATGCTGCAACATGCAAATTATATATATATATATATATATCTATATACATATATATATATATATATATATATATATATATATATATATATATATATATATAATTTGCCCGAGATTGAATTAGGGTGTATCGATTGGCATGTCCAGTTATGTTATACAATATCTCTTGTGTTATTTTCCTGAATTTACATTCTCTTGTCATTACTCTTCTTTTTATGGTTTGTTTTATATGGATCCATGTCAAAGTTTGCTTAATTGTCCATAATGGACGAAAATACAAGCTAATTAATCTAATAATTCTTTGGAGAGAGACGGGGATTAAGTGTAACCAATGCTTGGTCCATTTTGTGCCAATGAAGCATACTATTGAAAACCATGTGTATTATTGACTAACCCATTGGGTAATTAAGTTAGAGATATTCTCACCAGGTAGCGTTTTTGTAGTGAGTCTTTCAGTTAATAAATATTGTATAATATCAGAATCTTCCTGAGAGCCAGGGCACTGGCTCGGTTGAGCGGATACCTAGCCTAGCAATACTTTGACTTATTAACCCGACATTTAAGCTTATCATGTGGCTCCCGTGCGACCCGTCTAAGAATCGGGGATAACCACATATATAAGAGATGAACTTAGGATTACTTTATCAAACATCCGAACAATTATATTAAGGCTTGTGTACCTGGTGAGTTTCCAGTGCATGTGTTCTTGATTATTAGCCCTGTGAACAGTTTTGATTTTTAAGTGCTGTTGGTAATTGGCCATTAAGAATTTGGCTCCATTAAATGGGCGTTTTTTTCAAAATAAATGATATAGCAGACTAGGTGATCCGCTCAAACAAGGTCCCCAGCAGCCGGGCCAGACACCCTAACTCCGTGTTAGAAGATATGGAAAGATAAAAAACGACCTGAAATTTAACATTGGTAATTAATTGGTCTATTAAGTTCCATAATCAACTATAAATCTATGGTTGCCTTCAATTCAAGGGATATATTATTCGAGGCATTGTTACAGCTCTATTTCAATTCCTTCGATTTGATTGTTTATTATCATAAGTACATACAATAATTTCCTTTTTGCTTTTTCTGTAACAGACGATTTCATGCTTTAGGGATTCTGCAGGAACTATTGGTTTTGGATATCATTAGCAACTTTATTTGGGTTATAAGAATAATTCATGGGACCGAATGGCAGACATTTATCCTAAATCAGGTCATTCATGAATTTTCCCCCAGCAATTTCACGCCAGTTGCTTGTGAACCTTGCCCGGCAGGTAATTCAAAATACTTCAACATCGAATTTTGTATGTGTATTGTCCAGGGCCTATTATCTATTTGATAGACAAGTGAGTCAATAACAATTGTAAGGTGGTTGCCATTTTTCAAGATGACCAGCATTGGCCAATTTTGGATCAGGCGTTTGGTCACAAAACATGATTCATTTGTCCGATATTGATGATGATTTTTATATAAATTCCTAGGATTTAGGGCAGTTCCAACCAAATAAAGGATCAAACATACCTGCATTTGCCAGTTTTGTTATTAATATATCATAATCAATTAAATCAACCTTTGGTCTGTTTGTTGAGTAATTAACCAGACTTGGCCAATATACACTAGAACACTCATTTAATGATTTTTATATAAAGTTTTAGGATGTAGCGCATGCTGAGTCCAATTCCAACCAAACCAAAACTCAACATGCCTGCATTTATCAATTATATATGTATTTGTGTGTGCGCGCGCGTGTCAAAACCAATTGGATAATGTATGGGTTCGTTTACAGATTCATTAAATATAGTGGGTCAGTATACTCTTGGTGATTTTATCGTAAGCCTGTGCTGCTGCAGTGCTGCTGATGTTTGAGTAATGCAGGGATGGATGACCTAATAGTCACAATCTATGATGAGTTAATCAGTGGTGCCACAGTCTGTGTTTTGCTGAACAGGGGTAGCTCGATTTTAAATGCCACAAGCTTTAGGGATGCACATGTTTGACAATGGAAGCAAATGTAAGATTTAAATAAATCAAGACAAAAGCCCGTCACATGAAAGGAAGATTTTCTCTCAGAAATCCTTTATAAAACAATCAAACAGACGCCAACGACCTCGTAAATAATGTTTAATTGATTTTAGTATCAAATGCTACATGTAAACAGTATTGAGAACTAGAACTTATTTTGAGTAAATAATTAACACTGGCTGTTATGCATTCTAATTCATAGTTTGTTTCATCTATTATTGGTGTATTGGCACATAAATTTCATCCTTTCTAACTTTCGGATTGACCGAAGCAAACGTTTTATCTACGCCTCATTCCAAATTTAGATTAAGATAAAAGTATTTTGGTGCATGTGCAATTACTTAATAGCCGTAATACCAATTAACATAATAGTTTAAATGTATACTTCTTCCCTTGAGTGAAAGATGAATAATAAGAAGGTTGAATGTAATGGGATGAATGTTAAGCGAATTGTATAGTTAATCGAAGTAAAGTGATAAACCAATTATCACAGTTTATTGGTGTCACCAGAGATTTGTGACTTGTTTTTTTTTTTTATAATCTTGGTATTGCACATTTAAGTATGGATACAATATTCTGATGATTGTTTCTATTGATTGTTATACATCAATATGTGATATCATGTATCGATGTCGGAACGCAGTTTCAGGGAACCCAAATGTTTTGTTTGATGTTGGTTTCATTTCAGTTGTAATGCTGTGAGAATTATTTCTTTCAGTTTCACCAGCGTTAGTCTAGACGGTTTCCTGTAACGACATTGTTTACAGTTGACTTCAAACGCAAAGCACATGCAATTTTTTTTTCTCACACTTTTGTCTCCGTTAAAATTTTGTGTCCGTTTAAGGATTCATGCATTAAATGACAGGTCTCATATTATGGTAAGGCGACAGGCCAAGAGCAATTACAGAATGGCAGGAAAGTTGGTATCAAAAGCGTCACTTACGTCTGTTGTAAAGCACCACAATAAAAAGTAAACTGGCAATCGCGTGTAATGTTCTGGCATATTTTGGTATTGTAATAGTAACACACTTATTGCAGATCTGGTTTAGATTAGGCATCGCTATAATGTTAAAGGTATGTCTTCTTTTGGAGAGTCATTTCCAATTCCGGGCGACCACTCGTTTTCAGATAATTAAAGTCCGGACCAACTACGCTCTTCGGTATCAGTATCTACACGGATTTTCAATGTATATATGGAATAAGTAAAGCTGGAGATCCAGGAATACAACCTGTACAACCTACATATCTTATATACAGGGATATGTTTTGAGAGTTTAGCGAGACATGCGACACTAACTAAACTGCAAAGGGCTTCATTTGAATGCCTTTGAGTGTTTATAATGACAAGCATTTCAGAACTCTGCTTGGTTTAAATCCCAAAGGTTATACTGGTTACGAGTTATCAGTATTGATACCTTCATATTCCAGGAGTCTTCTCTGATCAGGTAAACAATATTAACTTCACAGACACAAAAATGTAGAGAACGTATGCGATTAAAATAAATATAACTAAAGTTTTAATGTTTTCTAGTTCTATCTTCTGTGTTATTATATCTGATAGACGCTGTTCATTAACTTGGAGACTTTTTGAGTTAAGCATAACTTCATGCAGCAAAACATGTGAGAGAAAATAAATATCTTCTGATTTGCTCGTATATTCCTGCATCTTCAGCTGTAGACCTTCTGGTGCTTGTTGGCGATTTAACTGGATGTTACTCAATTCTTTATGCATACCATCTAATTTTCGTTGACATTCAAGAAAAGCCTCATGAATAACTTCCGACTCACGTTGACTTTCTTTCCGGAGAGAGTCTAAGTTGCGGTCAAATTTCTGTATGTATTGCTTGACCCTCTGTATATTATCAGCCACTTCACCGACACATGAACGCACGTCAGATTTTTGGATATTCGCCATTTCGAAATCCTTATGCAGCCCTTGTATTTCCTCTGAAACTTTATGGTTACACTCCCGAAGGTTCTCGGACTCTTCTATTAGTGTTTTAAACGAATCTGAAAGTTCCAGCTGCTTTCCTCTGATAAGGTTTATATTATTCTTTAAATGATAATAATCGCCTTTAAATGTAGTAAATTCTTTCGCCAGCGGTGACTTTTTGTGCCTCCTGTGTCTAGCTTTAGGCCCAAAAACGCAAAGTGGACAAAAGTATTTGGAACAGGTACGACAGAAATATATGGATGTCTGTTCGTGATCCTTGCATTTCTCGTGCTTTCCTCTTATTGGCCCTGATGTGTGTGACGTAAACGTTACATTATGGATCGCCATGCAGCTCTCACATAAATGTATATCACAGTCCAAACAGCGATAAAACGGCGGCAAACATAACATTGACAGTCATCCAAGATATCTTTCACTTCCTGTGGGACCAAATTCAACTGTAGTTTGCTGACATTCCCATCCAGTAGTGGAGTCTCGTCTCTGCAAATGGGGCACGTGACCGTATCTTTTCTATCACCGGCAATTCCTGTTAGGCATGTCTCACAGACTGTGTGATGGCACCTCAGCTGGTAAGGATAAACGTTCATATGAGGTTTTGGTTTTTTAAGTTCCATTTCAATAGTACAATTCTTTATACCTATATGTACAAGCGCTGTGTATAAAAGAAATTTCAAACTTTGAAAACTTAAATAGGATGCATATGTTCTATTTGACATGCAAGCATTTACGCTTCTCAAGGAGTTTTAACGGTGAAATTGAAATTATTATCCTTCTCAAATGCAGTACTAGCATTGGTTGTGTTTGCCCGTATCTACATACGTTGCACTCTGCTTTTATGGCATGTTATGGTGTAGCTGCTTATTTATTCTGGGAGGAAATTGGGCTTGGGCAACATGCACTCACACAATTTTAAGAGATAAAATAACACTTTTATACTGGAATAAAACTTAAGCCTAAACCTTCAAAATATCAGGACTGCATATTATTGTCTAAATTTATAAATGAAACAGAAAGGTACTTACCAGACTAGATAAAAGGACTGCTCTTTGGTTGTGGGTGGCTCTTCACCTGGGTAGCCGACATTGTCGTAAACCAACCCCAAGGTGAAAAGAAGCCATATACCCTCTGCCTGTCACAGAGGGCAGGCATAGGGGTCCACTGCTCGATGATCCAAGAGAGACTGGAATTGCCAGGGCAAGGGGGTTTTATCCCAGAGGGACAGAGGGCGAAGTCCCTAGCTGCCTGTGATTGGCTATGGGGCATCTCTTTATTGACTGTCAATCAGTGTTGATGCCCCACCCTAGCCAGGTCAAAGGGCAAGAATGTTACATCCTTCCCTCCTCTAGGGAAAATTTTACACTACAGTGGAAAATTTTGCGATAGCAGTCATGATATCTAACCTGTGGATAGAACAATTTGTTTTTGTTTGTTTCTTATATGACCAAAATATGACTGGTAAGCTATGTATAGGCTGTTAGCCGGCTACCCAACCCCTAACTCCCATGTTGGGAGGGGGGAGGTAGGTTTATCCAATGCTACAACAGCGGGTAGGGAGTGTTCCTTCCCCAAAAAGTACCTCCAGTGATTAGGGATTTTGCAGTCTGATAGTTGTTTTGAAGGTTTAGGGATTGTGTAATTTTTATTGAACATTCAAACACAATATAAAATATTCAAAGATACATCACTGACATTCAACATGCACCAGGTACAATAAGTTATTACATGTTACAGTCCATTAGTGAGCCAGGTGGCCATAAAGGATTTAATAAAATATCAGTCCAGATGGTGGCGCCACAGGCCTCAGTATTTACTCAAGGATTTCTGCATTTGCAAAAGCGTCCAATATCTGGCTGTAGTGGAATGTTGGCTCAAGTTGCAGCTTGCTGTAGCAGAAGAGCTGAGCCGGACCACACTGGGAAGGCTGCACTGATGGCTGACAACTGGTTCATGCGAAAATGGAGCCTCTGAAATAAAATACAAGAGCGGCAGTATCTGTCCTTATGACACAAGTATAATTTTTGCGACAATTACTTAGACATGACTATTTAAAAAAATAGCTCTCACAAAAATTATACATGATCAAACATAAAGAATGCTGATAAGCTGCCCCTTAGTAAAACATTAAAACAGTTAAACTCTTGATCTAAGTTTTCAACTATACATTATTAAATAAAATTGACAACGGTTACATAAAGGAACCCTCCAATAGGCATAATCTGGGCTCATTTCTCCGTTTTATCTGGAGTATATAAAACTGGGGGTAACTATGGTCCCCAAAAATCGTATAACCCGAAGATACAAGATTGGCAAAAGTAACCAACGTATCAGATTTAATGGACAGTATTTTCTTTGTGCCCTGTCTGGCCTCACGACTGTAACGGAATTTATTTAGAGCCCCCTCATTGGGCTAATTAATATTTCGACCACTGGTCTACTAATATAGCGAGATTCGCTTACACACTGTATCATCATCTGATCAGTGTTTAGACGTATATGCTTTACCCTCGGGTAAGCTTTTCATAAACAGTATTTATTCTTTTTACCTGTTTGGCCTCAAAATACAGACGGTATTTTAGGCCCCGCACGGCCGAAACATGCCCTCTCACTGGGGTGAAATATTAAGACTATTGGTCGACTTATCTAGCGAGATTCACTCGCACACTGTATCATCATCTGATCAGTGTTTAGACGTATATACATTACCCTCAGGTAAGCTTTGCATAAACAGTATTTATTCTGTGCCCTGTATGGCCTCAAAATCTAAACGGTTTTTAAGCCCCGCTCAGCCAAAATATGCCCTCTCACTGGGCTAATATACAAACTACAACTGACCAAGTTTAATAATCAAGCAACAGCGAGATTTCACGCTAAATGTAAGATCTCCTTATGTTATTACATGTGAACTTAAGCATAGTAATACATCAAATAATATTACCAGATAATTTAACGATTGCACAGTAGTTTTAATCAGTTAAAGAAAGTCTACCTGTAATATACAACACCTATACATGACTTTAATTGAGGGAAAATGGTAAGCAGTTGTGCCCAAGAATTTGTTAAATCAAAGTTATTTATTACCCTACAAGCATCTATGAATATAACATTCAAATTAGATATCAGGGTTAGTTACCTATTCATTAGTTTATTTTAATAATAAGAATTTCCTTTTTAATCTATGTCTAGCATTTACAGTTTATTGTTATATTTTTATACATCATTATTTTATCATCAAGAATATTATCATTCTGATTTTTATCATTATTTATTTCTTTTTATTAATCTCTGTAGATTCAGATTTTGTGTAATAGCTAACTTAGTGTGTAGTACTCAGATTTACACCACAACATTAACATTTCTTGAATCTGCAGTGAAGTACGTATTTTGGTTACAAAAAAATGTTACCCATCCAGAAATGTATATGTGGTTTGTTATTTATATTAAATATCATTAATATCAAATGCAATATAGCTTGTGGACATGAACCTGATGTCAGCTTTATTTATTCATTTTATTCATAGATTTACTCAACTTATTTAGTATTTTGGTGTGTTGCTCACCTATTAGTATATTTTTGAAAAGATTTCACTGAAATTAACCTAATTAAACAAGTTAAGCTTCTAAATGAGAGATGTCATTTTAACTAGTGTGTTAAGTATGCACACTGGTCTTATTTATTTTAATTACTCCGAATACTTAAGAGAAACAAATTTGTGCTGGTTGATGTTATAGCTAGGTTTAGATATGATGACAGGTACAATCGTATGCAAGTGGCGCCACCATACCAGATAAAAAATACTCTAGGTGAAAGGTGGTATCCTGCCAAAATCGAGAACTCTCTAGGCGATACGCAAAACCCACAAGTCAGACATGCAGTCATGTCAGACACCAAAGTCACTAGGCAAAAATTGTTTCCATGCCGGAGAATATCTCCTAAAAAGCGACTGGGAACTTTGCCAGCACAAACCACTGCATAAGAAGGGACAACCACGCCGGGTATCACCCAAGGCAACTGGTTTATATTTTATGCCCTTATATGCTAAACTAAATAAAAACTCAACCAGGATAACACATACTATGCCGGGATATGAACCCTAAAAAGCGACTAGTAAAACTCTCAAGGTTGTGGCAGAATAAATGGTACTATGCCAGATACTGAGATCTAGGCAAATAGGATACCAATAAATAACCTTCCAGGTGTGTCAGACATGTTACATCCAGCCTATAGGTAGTTAATTTCACCAGAGAAATTCAAAGTAATACTCATGCATATCTAGTCCAGCAGTATGTGAGGCAGAAAAAATTCCTTTTAATTAAATTTATAAGTACCATACTATTTACTTCTGAATTTGTCTAATTAAGTAGAGTTATAAATGTTAATCATAATTGGAAATAACTCAGTTTTTAAAAGTTTCATTTTAGAATAAGAAATTAATAATAAATGTTTATGAGCACTTTAACTAACTTTGAGATAATAGTCTACATTTGTATTAAAAGTAAATGGTATAAATCAACAAATGAATTTAGAAAAAGCGTAAATAAAATATGAGCATGCCTGAGAGATATTCCTCTAAGAATTACTAAATATTTATTTAAAGATTGATCTAGGTTATTAAGTACTGATCTGTTTTTATTGTTATATTTTAACATCATAATTCATTATTAATTGTAACAAGTTATTGGGATTATCTAAAGGCAAGGGCTAAACACCTTAAAAGTATCTGCTTGTATCAGTTGGACATATAAGAGAGACCAACAGAAAGATAAGCCCAATTATTTAATAATATTTTATTTAAATGTTATTTTTATTGGTGAAATTAGTTTATTGTTTTATTTATTTATTATTATTATAATTTTAAGTGGGTTACCAGCACATGAAAGCATGTTAAAGGTATACATTTTCAGGATGGGTATAAGGTGCATGACACATGACAAAGGATCACATGTCATTACACCAGGTAACAGGTGTATCTAAATACGGGTGGTGTGTTAGGTAACTTGTCTGGGCTCCTTTGACAGAGTTTTAGTGTTGATAGCAAATCTCAACTTGTCCTATTCAGTATGATATAACCCCATATTGGGCACTGAATGCACCTTGATTATTAATCTGACCTGCCAGATAAAGGAATTACCAGCAAGCCCTGTGAGACACAGCTAACTTTGAAACCCTAGGGTGATGTTTACACCGCTGGGGATTGAGCAATAACCTGTGACCAGGAGATGAAACTTGACCAACAGGTCCGTTTGTTTGAATGACACACCAAAATGTATCTACCAGGTGGTGGATGCTGGAGTTTGATCCCTTTATGTAATTTAAAACTGGCCAAACAATAGAACACTAGGTACGGTAATTTAAGAATTTAAAGCCTTGTTTTAAAACTAGCATGTAGGCTAAATTTCTTTACACAAGAAACCCATTTTGTTTAAACATAAAGGTCACTGAATATCGGGTTTTACATTCACATTTTAATGTAGATCAGGCTTATAAAATATTTTATTTAATTGATGTTTCTATCAAAATACATTCACAATAACCAGTTCAGTTGTATTTATTCAATATGTACATGCATAACATAACAGTTTAAATATTTTTCATTCTACAGCATCTATACATATGTACAAAAGAGAAGCTATGTTACTTCTATTCTAGAGAGAGCTACGCATAATGAAAGGTTGAGATGTTACTCTTATTTCAATAGAATCCAGCTTATTTAGATCAAGTCCTCTAAAGTTGTTATATACATAAAATCTGATCAACAAATTAATTTTGCAAAGAAAATGTCTTTCATTATAAGTAAAATATGACATAAATACAATTCCAGGCACAAGTTGCCTGGCGGTTTGCATGGGGGGCATAAAATATTTTACTGATTACACTTATGCCCAATGTAATAAGAAGATGCGTGTTACAGTTTTTACACATCCCCTAATGGTAAATATAGCACGTTTTATTTCTCTTGCTTTTACATCTTCGTTACACATATTTTATATACATATTTATAGATACATAATTATAGGACACTTTTTTTCTTTTTCTTTTATATATAACCTCCTAGCGGGAACACACAATTCAAGTTTAACACTGTGGGATTTAATTTCAATTTACGACAGATGTAATTAGTTATACATTAATATAAAGGCTCTCATTTTATAAGAATGTAAAACTAATATGACTGGTTTATCCACAATGAAAATTACCAATAACCGTAATATTTACTGTAAATTGTACAAATAAAGGTTCAATATTGTGGGATTACTGTACACCTACCAATGGTTTTGAATTTTGCTACTGATTTTAAAGCATGCACTGTTTTATAATGTATACACCGCTTCATAGCCAAAGAAGGGCAAATTACTATAATGGTTTATCAATAGGAATCTAAAGTAGTACTAGCCTTTCCTAATAAAATAATGCACATTGTTCTTTAAACAGAGACGGGCCTACATTTAGAAAAAGCCCCTATTCTGGTTTACAAAATGAATGCACAAAATAAAAGGAATTTCCTCGAAGAATGAAACTCTGGCATTTTTAAAGCTGTTACTATGTTTCTATTTGAATAGATCGCTCATTTAGCAGAATTTTACAACCTAAGCCCCTCTTTATAAGTATATACTGATGCTAAAATACCAGAATTAACTCAAAATAAGCAATTTATTTACCAGAATTCGTCTCCTAGCTGTTTGTAACAACTGATAGCATTGCTCGCCAGATGTAGCTGCTTATTTATTCTGGGAGGAAATTGGGCTTGGGGAACATGCACTCACACAATTTTAAGAGATAAAATAACACTTTTATACTGGAATAAAACTTAAGCCTAAACCTTCAAAATATCAGGACTGCATATTATTATCTAAACTTATGAATGAAACAGAAAGGTACTTACCAGACTAGATAAAAGGACTGCTCTTTGGTTGTGGGTGGCTCTTCACCTGGGTAGCCGACATTGTCGTAAACCAACCCCAAGGTGAAAAGAAGCCATATACCCTCTGCCTGTCACAGAGGGCAGGCATAGGGGTCCACTGCTCGATGATCCAAGAGAGACTGGAATTGCCAGGGCAAGGGGGTTTTATCCCAGAGGGGCAGAGGGCGAAGTCCCTAGCTGCCTGTGATTGGCTATGGGGCATCTCTATATTGACTGTCAATCAGTGCTGATGCCCCACCTGTATGTTATTTACATACACATACAAACATGCAAACGCGTGTATGAAATTTACCAAGAACCATTCTGTTTGCTGACGTGTAGTAAAAAAGCCGATCTCTTGAGCAAATCTTGTGTGAAAGTCGGCGAAAAAGAGCTGATCCTACTCTGTACATATTTTCCGTTTGTTTATATACATATATTGGTAACATTTAACAGCTAAAATGGCCGCCGATCGTAATGCAAGCATGTCGAAAGCAATTTCTGGCGGCATTTCAGATGAGAGCCCGGAGAGCCTTAGAGCAAAAGTTATTATATCAAATTTAATCAACAAGTATACGAACCAAAACGTCCCACCTGCCAGTGGTTTACAACAACTGGATATCGTCCTCGTCGTCACTCGTCAGAAACCACGAACAAGTGAAAAGAAAACTCTGTGTATCATGAAAACTGCACATTTAACCTCTGATTTCTGATTGACAGCTGCGATATCGCCTTATCACTTTCAGCAATATATGATTGTGTATGCCCGACCTCCAGTGGGCGGGAACGTCCTTCACCTTCCCAGTGTCAACACTCTTTTAAGTTTCCCAGATAAAGCAATGTCCCCATTGACACGTGACCTCTGTCTTTCCCCAGTAAACTAACATATCAACCACGACAGAAGAAGTCTCTTAAACAAACTATTTGGTCGCTCAACAAACATAAAAGCGACAAACATAACAATGGCAATCATCCAAGATATCTTTCACTTCCTGTGTGAAGATAAAGTTCAACTGTAGTTTGCAGACATCACCATCCAGAAGTGGAGTCTCGTCTGCAAATGAAGCACGTAACCGCATTTTTTTCTGTTACCTACTTTAGGTATGTCTCATAAGCGCCGTAGTCGGTTTAGAACAATTTCTTTATAAAAGACTGGACATTCCAGTGAACCAAGCTCCATAGTCTGCGTACTACATACAGACTTTCAGTATGCAAAGAGAAATTATGTTCATAGGTATTAAGGACGTTATCAAAAGCTTGACATGAATTCAGTAATTAATTTAGGTAGCAGATGAATGGGTTGATTACAATGGATAGACATTAAAATGATGCTTTTCAACATATTTATACATGGAATATTCATTTTTAAGCACATGCAATATGAAATAATCATCGGCATTGAATGTATAAGCCAGATCTTTTCAGTCGGTTCTGACACAAGTTCCTTTAAGGTTTTGGTTATTATAATTACATTTCAAAAGGATGTTCATTTATATCTAAAAGTACAAGTATTATGTATACAAAATATAACAGAATTTTCAAAGTTTGAAATCGTAAGCATTATCTATATCTTCTGTATGACATGCAACCACTGAAGGATTTTAAGGTGCTATTAAAATTGTTATCCTTCTCAATTGGAGTATTGTTTATGTCTGCCCATATCCACATAATATTTTATGTTACTATTTTCTATGACATTCCCTGTGTATTTAATTATAAATCGATAGTTAGCTAGTAACCAGGTATATTCCTGTAATTTTCGCTTATTGTTATCCTTCTGATAGTATCCTAACTAAGCACTAATTGTTAATGCAAAATATATTTAAAACTGTTGAATAACTCACTGAGACCAGATTAAGATTAGAATATCAATCTAATTTTCGAGGCCCATGGGCGCAAAAGAGGGCAAACAGTCCAAATGAAAAAAAAAACCATGTCTCATTTGTTTACATAAAGTCTGTGGCTTAGAATATTGTAATACAGACAATAAATATATGCATTAAAGATAAGACGTAAACAATGATTTAAGATCTGGAAAGGTTGAGCATACAAAATTGCTTCTGAAGAGTATTTATGGGTCTTCACTGATAATAACGTGAACAAACCTTGAATGGTTAACTTCAACCCATTGTATGTGATCTAAACAAGATGAACTACAACCTTGCTTTTTCTTGGATAAGGCTGAAAGAAAAAAATGTATCACTAACGATTTCATTTATATTACTTTAACGTTTTACCTGTGTTATCATATGTGGTCATATATGTAGATCACAATGCCACACTGGTTTATTGATCTTAAATATCGAGTGGTCACAGTAACGGCTAACGGTAGCCAAATGCATACGGTTTCATAGAAAATGCCTGTGTAGGTCTATTGTATGTATCTACTGATTTCATCAATGTTAATCCTCATATGACTGTCTTCTTTAAAATGTTACCCCTTTAAATAACTTCAAGCTTTCTGGCCTGAACTGATATAAATAATGTCGGGTATTCAAGCAAGAACAGAAAACAGTTTTCTCATACATCACTTTTTTGTATCAATCATAGGTGCCGATCCCACACTGCACATAATCTCTGGTTGTTTATATCCATATACTGATAACATTGTAGCCGCCGATCATAAAAAAACACGTCCACTACAACCCCTGGCGGTATATCTGATGAGCCAGGTTTGCAATAAACAATTTCTCTTTTTACAACTAATCTTTTAATTTATGTTTATGAGAAATCAATCTACCTCTTGTCATTTGGTTTTTCATTTTGTCAGCATGGGCATGTGTTCCGTGCAACACCCTAATTTGGGTACATCATATTCACTAATTCTGTGGCATACATCTGAACGAGAGATTCCTAAAACTGGAGGGGGACTTTGTCATGGATTTTATGTGAAGAACTAATGCCTATTAATTGTCAGTTAAACGAAAATTCGATTAAGGAGGAACAATTTGAGTTAGTCTTTAAATAACCGATTCTCGTGAGTCTTGATATACCCAGGTGTCCACACTTTATTGTTTAATTTTTAATTACCGTTTGGTCCTTAATTATTTCTAAACTTCATGAGTACTTTTACTGTCAGAACTCAACTTGTTTGAGTCAAAGGATCAAGCAAGTAGAAGGTACTTACAGTTACGTAACTGCTCTGCATTTTTTTCCTTTTGGACAACCTTTAATGTTCAAGTAATTAAAACGCTTTTCTTTATCTATTCAAAACGTTAAAGTTAAAATAAAGTACACTTTTCATCTTGTCAAAACTAACTTTTGACATTAAAATGAACCATTTAGAACAGGGAAGTCTCGTAAGTCTCGTAAGTGGCCGAACCCGAATAATATACTCCATACAGAATAATACACGGCCAATAGTTATTATAAAACTGTAGTCTTTTAAAAGTATACAAACCAAGTCGTCCAACCTGCCAGTGGTACACTGCTAGTCGATATTTTAGAAGAGTGTATGCACGATCTTCAGTGGGCCAGAACGTCGTTTCTAAACCTAGTTTGATACTGTGCACACTTTTTTGGTTTCCTAGAAATATCGTCCCCGTTCAATTTCCAACCATGACCCCTGTATTTCCTCAGTAAATCAATGTATCATCAATGCCTGTAGTAGTCTCTTACACAAACGGAATGGGTGCTCCATCACCTATTTTATTTATAGTCTGGGTGATCCTTCCTTTACTGAATAAGGGTGTAGCAAAGAGAGACTAAATAATTTCAAAATTATTAAAAACAAATACGACATGATCAGTATCATCATAAAACATGGAACTAATAATTGCAGCCGTTCTGTATATATTTTAATTTATCTAATTGATTGCTATGCCAATTTATAATCCTTACAACAAATAATTTTACCGCATATATCAGTTAAGCGAAGTGTCCTCTATTCAATCTATCCAATCATCCTTTTGTCCAAACACATCTTTATTTTCAAAATATCTTTGCGTTTCTATTAAAATGTAATATATTTCTAATCATTTCTACTAAGAACGTATACACCCGCATTGTATAGTATAGAACGTGTACCCATCCTTAAAATATGGTTAGTGCAGATATAAATGTTAGAAAATGATACAAAATAGTCAATACTTGGGAGTTTTACCACTGATTTTATCAGGGTAGCAACGCATTTCAATGTTTGTCATTTATATGTTTTAAGAACTTATAAAGAATACCATATTTTGGAGAGAACATATTACCTTCCAAATATATAAACCCTATTCTAAAGCTAAGAAAAGCCATTTAAAACATTTAAATGATTGAGCATAAACCAACAACCTTGAGACAATACTACAAAAAACAACAACGAAAAACATTTTCATAAATTAATCGTTCATGAATAAAACTGAGAGATTATTTCTTTGATAAATGCATTTTTTTTCAAAATTTTATGTAAAGATATGCTCGTATATAGATTGATGGCAACATATGTACTGTATTTCCTAAATATTAAATAAACGTTTTATCCGGGTAGACATATATATGAGGTTTAATCCCTAACTCAAACCATATATAGTTAAACCTTAAAATTACCAACGCGAACACGATATGGTAATGGCATTTCCGAGGTGGTCACCTAAGTGAGATTTTACCTTCAAGGGTCTTTATACACCTCATCTGGCTGTACTTTGTCAACATTAAGTGTTCCGGTATGGGCCCGTATCTAACAATATAATTTGGAATTATTAATTATATTTTCAACGGAAATCTATATAAAATGACAGGAAATTAACACGATTCGTTATGGTAACTAAATATATTAAACCGAAAATGACAAAAAGTCAAATTAAAAAAAGTCAAATTCATATCAAAGCACGTATCAAGCACAACTTCTGTTATTAACAAGGTTATAGTATGTATAATGAATTCTTGTATGATATTTAAACTTGATATATCATAAATATTAGCCACAGATCAAAATGATTATCATACATGATAAAAGGCCCAAAAGTATTTATATTTGAAGTATTTGTAATTACAATTACTTTTTCAAGCAATTGTAATTGTTATCGATTACATTTTCTATTTGGGAAGTAATTATAATTGTTATCGATTGCTTTTTAAAAGCAATTGTTTTAACAATTACTTTTCAATTACTTTTGGGTATATTTGTCTCATATGAATTACTCCATCGACCTGTCACTTTTTTAAGCATACTTTGCTAGTAACCAAATTCCAATGGTTTTTCCTTACTTCAAAGGCAAATATGCATTTTGAATAATATGTTTATTATCTCAGGGAACTAGTTAATGCTGACTGAATAAAACATTTTCCAACGAAAGCTATCCCATTGTAAATTACTCCTGATTATCTGTTATTCCTCGGAGTAGCCTGAACCTAATTTCAGATTGACCCCACACTGTTTAGATTACCGCCTTGCTGATTTAATTCAATGATAAATTGTTATGCTTTTAACCAATGATATATTATTTCAATAAACCGCATGAAAGACACAAGATATAAAGGTTGAATCAGTCTAATAAAAGTTGTCGCATATTGTTTACAATATTACAGTGTGTTTTATTAATTTGTTCACTTCGCCAAAGCGCATGAAAAATTACTTGCAAGCACACAAGGGATATGCAAAAATTCAAACTTATTTGAGAAATCAAGAAGACGTTTATGAACTTTTATGTTAATAAGCATACAGAAACAGCTTTCTATCCGTTATAAGACTTTATTGGCCAATGACTTATTCAAAGCAATGGGCTTATATATATTTACCGGCAGTCTTCATGAAAAGTAATAAAGCGTGACGTAAACATTCTTCGCCTGGTGTGATCATCCGTGAACACACCTTGATCTATGTTCGCACTTTGTTTTTTACCTAGTGCCTTTTTATGTTAGTGATGTAAAGCATTAGTTTTGGCCCGATCCTCTGCTTTGCCTGGCAAGGCAATGTTTTCTCTGTTATTTAGTCGCATAATTGAAGTTCATGTCACGCGTCGGGGCCAAAATAAGTGGTCGTTAAACGGAAAACGAGGTGCACGCTATTCCAAGGTTTAATAATATATTATATGTTGAGCGGGAAAAAAATTGGTACCTTGACAAAGTTGTCGTAATTTCGAGGTGACCGCTTTGCTGAAGTCCTTTAGGCGAGGTTTTACTGTATACTGTTATTAAAACCAAATCTGGTTGTTTTGATATTTACATTTGTCTGGACAGAGCGCATTGGATGGTATTCACTTTAAGCCGCACGTTTTTGTCAGTTGTCCGTATCGGAAGTGAATGATGTGATAAAGCGTAAAGAACCTCACTGTTATAAAATAGTACAGCTCTCTCTACACAAAGAAACGAGGTCGCTCAGTAAAAAGCTCAAAGGTGAGATTTTTTAAATAATCCCTAAGTAAAATAAGACACTAAAAACATAATTACAAAATAAATTACACTGTATATCTGATTAATTTCAGATATTTTGGCGGAATTAGGAAAGGGGAGTGACAGGTATTAGTCAGCAACCGACGACTCTACCTGTTCAAGGTCTCTAAGCATTAATGTGTCTGTTTGGTTGAGACCTGACATGATATAACATCGCTTATTTCAGAAGAATACATGTTTCAAATTTTACCTTATTCATGTACATATATACGAAGCTGTCACAAAGCTCGGGCTTAGTATGCTTTGATCGTAAAGCACTGTTACGAAATGGGAACCTACATTCTGTCATTCTGTCATCTTTAATAATCACATTGTTCTAGCTAACAGGCTTTATGAAACCAACGCCCGCGTTATCAGTTATACATTACCCTGCTTTGTAACGTGCATTGTGTAGATGGCCTACTTCTAAGCCACAATACACCACTGAATACTGACGTTCAACGATTGACTTTGTTTTATACTACACACAATAAACTCAGGAAGATGGCCCAGCCAAGCGCGTTATCAGCGAGAACCCAGTAATAAATATTTGCTTAATGGTGTATACAGGATGTGAACTCCGTACGTGTTACTTCGTGTGCATGTGTACTTGCCAATACACACTGTTTCTCCAGGAAATAGAAACATTAAAGAATGGTAATATCCTTTGGGGAAAAAAAATCTATTGGGAACTAAACACTTTGACAATCATTATACAAACATCCGGCCGACACTTGTTGAACAACTTTTTAGTTAAATTTTCCAGACAAAATGATATTTTTAGGGGAGACAATAGCAGGAAGCACAAGCATCAAGAACCTAATTGCATCATCAACGTCTTTTTATAATTTGATTGATTGCTTTTATTAAGGTAGTCAGATACATGCATATAAAAGAACATTCATCATAAAAAACAGTATCTTGACATAACCAAGGATAACGCTAAAAAGTTTAAAAGTATAAACTTATTTCCACAGTGGTCCTTGTGGTCAAGATTAATACAAGAGAAAAAGGCTATGCAAGGAGTACCTGATATATAAATTAAATTATATGTACTAATTTACAATCAAAAGTATTAAAAATATATGTGAACAATGATTTAGAACTGTAAAACAAAAAACTATTGCTACATTTTCTAGAAATAGTGTGTGAATAAGACTTATCCTACCAAGCATAAATAAAAAAAACAGAACATCAAGGAATACATAAAGATATAAATCATGATTAGGCACAGTGTCCATCATAAAGAAAAGAAAAGAGAAAAAACTCATCAAATTAAGATAATTTTCAATAAAAGTATAATTTTAAATGTCTAGATACCAATGGGGCATATCACAGAGTATATAATTTAAAAGACTAAAAACCAATGTGGCATATGACAGAGTATAGCATATTTTAAATGACTAGAAAACAATTGGTATATCACAGACTGTAGTTTAATTAAAATGACTAGAAAAAATTGTTGCATATCACAGAATTGTATAGTTTCATTTTAATGACTAGAAACCAAATTGGCATATCACAGACTATAGCAATATTTAATGACTATAAACCAATGTGGCATATCACAGAGTATAGCAAAATTTAAATGACTAGAAACCAGTGTGGCATATTTCAGAGTATAGCATAATTAAAATGACGAGAAACCAATGTGGTATATCACCTAGTCATTTTTATATGTCTAGACAAAAGCACTATTAGTATAAACCCTAAATCTGTTTAACAAAGGCCAAAGAATGTAAAGATATAAAGATATATATATATATATAGATATCTAGATATCTAGATAGACAGTTAAATATTCATCAATAGTCATATAAGTAACAAATAATGTTGCCTATCACAGAACATGTTTACTATTTGTCTAAATAAAAAGGACAAATATTAGTAGATAAACCTAAAATAATATGCAGTGGCCAAAGTGACTGTAAATATGTATATGAAAAAAGAATCCTTCTATATGGCATCTACATATATGATAAAAATAACTAAAATAAACTAAAAGTTTAAATGGCCAAATATGGCTTATCACAGATGATTCACCGTATGACTGGACAAAAGCACCTTTAAGAGTTATTATAGCTAAAACATTATATGCAATGGCAACAAAATCCATATACACATACGAATTATTAGCAAAAGTAATTGATATCAGCAATATAACACAGTTACAGGAGTTTACATTTCACACCCAACAGCCCCATCAGTTCTGAAGGAGGTTATTTAAATGATACTTTATATAATACATATATAAATATTATTGTTGTCTCTCTCTGCAGATACGACCAGATATCCAGCATGGCAGCAAGTAAGGAGCACAGTATACTAGACTGCCCAATCTGTTTTGATAATTTGATTCACAGCCAGCCACGGTTTCTGTCTTGCCACCATACTTTCTGTGAAGCTTGCCTTAAGGGTTTAGTAAACAATAGTAGGCGAGGGACTGTGACCTGTCCAACATGTAGACATAAAACCCATATCCCCGACGGAGATGTTAAAAAACTGAAATTAAATTTCTTTTTAGAAGGCTTTCAAGAAGAACTCCTTAAGGTAAGGGGTCGCTGTGAGGTATGTATGTGTAATGGAGTAAACGTTACTGCATCTTGCCGCTGTTTAGACTGCAACGTATATTTCTGTGGAGCTTGTGTTTTGCTTCATGTAGACATATTTAATGCTCATAGAACCGAGCCATTTACCAATAAACGGATACAATGCGACGATCATAAACAGGAAGCCAAGTACTTATGTCGCACATGCTCCAAAGATTTATGCGCATTCTGTGTCTTCGACCTGTCTTCTTTACACCGTGGCCACAACGTGTCGCCTATGTCGCAAGAATTCAGTCATTTAACATCATATTATGACAACCTTTGCAGAGGTATGGACGCCCTTAAACAAAATATGCAGCAATTTAACAACAATACCCAGCAGAGTCCTAGGGACGAAGCCCTTGGTACACAGATTCTTACGGATACCATAAATGAATCTATTAACAAAGCCAGAAACTACATGGACAGACGGGCAAATAAAAATAAAGAGGAAATCATACGAAAAATGCAAGAATGCAACCGAAAAATAACGGAATCTTTAGAAGAAGGTTTCTTTGAGTGCAACCGTAGTGTGAGCCATTGTACTGGTGCTCTTGTTGGAGGGTTTGAAGAGTGCTTCCGAAAACTGTCATATCGTCTCCCTGACGAAAAAGCCATGAAGATCACACATGTTGTAATGCCGGACGGGAGCAAAATTTACCTGACGCCCGAGGACGCAGGAACGTTTGACAACGAAAGTAAAGTTCTCTTCTTGCTACTTGTTATAATCGTTATTCTTGTACTCTCCCACATATATGTTTCACATCCCTATGTGACTATTTGACTATGTCTCAGTCTGTCAACCAATACTCTATCTTCAGAACAAAGAATTTCTTAACATGGGACCACCAAAGGTCTGGTGTATACCTTTTTTTCCAGGCCAACGTATTCTCACGCGGATTGGAAATGTAAAATTAGTATTGAACCTAGTATTGATCATGGGCTGAATTGAAAAGCTTGTAATACAAATTTTGTAGTATTTTCCGAAACATTCGATGCTGCCATTTTTAAAATACTACTCTTTCGTTTGGTTTAAATTCGTGCGACTAACGTCACTGACGTCGCTGTAGGTGTTTAAAGCAATTGCTGTGTTTATAAAACTTATATATAGTCAGTACAAATTAATCAGTCGCTGAGGAAGTTTCTGGATTCATACAAACTGAGTTTCTATTACAGACTTAGTGTGTCTTGATGATCACACAAGAGAAATGTAACAGTAGGTCAGAACGTTGGCTGCTTATTTATCAGAAAAACTGTAAGTGTTTTGATCAGCTAGTGCCCTGGTGTGATCTTAATTTGTCGCTAATGTACGATACTGATTATTCTGTTACTGTCAACCTATACAATGCATTTTTGCTTTCTCATGCAGGTCTAAAACGTGAAATGTTGAAAACATCTTTCAATAAAACAGGTTGTTCAGGTATTAATAAATTCAAGAATATTCTATATTGTGTAACCGCTACGTAAAAGGCTTGAATAACTGTGAACGTCAATAAAAAAACAATAGGGGCCGCTGATAATCTTGGTTCATCTGTCATAATCCGCACTACCAATTGTTTTTCCTGCTAATCAATGTATTGAACAGTTGATGCATCATCTGCATGCTGGGGATGAAGATAAGTCTACAACCATGGAACACACATTGGCTAAAGGTATTATGACTTGGGAAAATTGGGATATTAAATATCTTCTAGAAATTCCCCTTAATAAACTTTAGGGAAACTGAAGAAATTAATATCTTATTTTAATGAAATGAAAGGATATCACTATTATTATTATAACATTTCTCCGCTTTCTATATGTGATTTTACCCACCGTAGAAAAAAAGATGTATCTCTTCCTCAGTCTATACACACTCTTGCCAAAGACAATCCATATAGCGTGATGCGTACATCTGTGTCTGAGAAGGTTGATTAACCGTGCATGTTAGCCCCGGGCGTGCATCAAGGTAGTTTTATTTGTAGTTCTCACCTACAACAAGACACTCTACCATTTCGCGTATCATATTTAGTTACAAAACATTGCACGTAGTTGCTAGAAATTAGGTTTTTAGGCTCCCAGACAGCTCTTCATGAAGCGATGACTCGCAGGCTACTATCAACGACCGTAATGCATATCTGCGTTTTGACTATTGGCACAGGTGTTGTCTGTGAGCTAGTCTTGACGGATATGACATGCTTTAGCTTTCCTTTCACCATGCTTTCAAAAGGAAATTTTTTTTATATAATTTCTAATTGTTATATACTATTCAAAATCAGAAAATTAAATATTAGGAACCGATCGATCCACTAAACATTTATGCGTGCCAAAACATTTGTTACAAATTGTCGACCTTTGCATATAAAGAGTATTGTGCGGCAGGTATCCGTGTAAACACACGCCCACGCAATGAGACCCAGATAGACCTCCAAGTATTAATGCATACACAACCTATACCCTATATACACTGATCAAAGCAACCGTGTTATCAGTGACAACCTATAATTCATCAGTATATGATCTCGGTGGCATATTCAGTATATGAACTCCGTTATTATGATCTCCGTCTGTCTGTGTGGCAGGCCATGAAGTAGTTGGCCGGGAAAAAATGTCATATACTGATAGTCACTTCCACTTCTGTGGAAGAGAGAGATTGTTTTCCTTTTCTTAACTGTGACTTAGTCATCGATTAAAGTGGCATGCAAAATATGTTTAAAATACATGCAGTGGTTGGCTTTAAATCGAAAGGCTAAAATTTCGCCATTGTTTCATTTTGAACATTTCGCGAGGGTTCCATTTTTGCGATTGCATCAGAACCTGTAAATCTACGTACAGCAGAATTTGTATTTATTTAAAATCTACCATAAATCCTACTATACTTCACTCATTTCTGGTTCACTCATTAAATTGTAACTCTGTCACAGTCCGCTATGATTATTGCAAGTTTTATAACAAATAATGCCTATACGCGCAGGCCAGTATCGATACCATGTACACATTTTTTGCTGGTTAGGTTGTTTCCTTCCTGTTCATCTTAGTTGATGGGACATCTTTTTCCCGAAATTTTAATATTCGCAATTATTTTACTCTCGCGAATATCGCCAAATTGAAACCCTTGCAAATAATAAGGCTACTACAGTATGTTTTAACTACTATTTAAGGTGCCTCTCCCCTCTGTGTTCCCATTGTTAGTCCACAAACGTTAAGTACTGGAAATGCCCCAGCTTTCATTTGCTCATGTTAAGAATACCTGTCAAATGTTTAGACTGAAATGTTATACTATGCTCGCATTTAATGCCTATTGGTACTATTCATTATCCATTACCAAATGTCTTACCTGAAAAAATAAATTTTCCGGCTCCTACTCTTTTTTTTATCAGATTTGACTGTTTCTAGAATGATACATATAATACTAAATATACTATGTGTAAATATGGATTTTTTAAAGATTTAATGAGGTATCAAATACATAACACTATACAAGACTGTCCGATCTGTTTTGATAAGATAGTTCACAAACAGCTAAACCTTCTTATTTGTCACCCTACATTCTGTGAAGCTTGCTTTCGGCATTAGCTGGACAATGATAGGCGAGGAACAGTAATTTTCCCGACGGTATGATATAAAAGCCACATTCATCGCGGAAATGTTAAAGGGGCCCAATCACCTTTAAAGCATGTTGAATTAACACAAAAAATAGCTTCTTCCCTGTTTAATAAATTTTTCCTTGCAAAAACATTGCCCAGAAACCGTTTGCTTAATCCTGTAAACGATTGTTAAAAACAGTGAACCGGGCGCGATCAAAAGTGTCAACATAAACATAGCGCGTTGGACTCTGTGCACCGCCGAGCCACAACATTTGCCAATTACGAGATCCCCTTTCTAACTGGGCCCAAAAATGTAATACACGTTCCACCAGGCTGAAATTTCTTGTGTTGCGGCTCACAATCGGATCTCCTGTCAAGCGGCCTTGTTAGGGTAAACAGACATATGTGGACTGTGTTTACAAACAGGCAGAGCCATGACAAGGTGTTAAACAGCCCTATGTGAGGTACTGAGACTGTGTGCTGGGATAGTATTGGTGGAAAACTTTAGTATAAAGCAAAAGTGAACTGATAGTGTGAAAGAATAGGCATAATATTGCTCCTGATTATGTCCCTTTAAACAACTAACATTAAACTTTACCCTGTAAGGTTCTCAATAAGACCGGGAATTGTACTGACATATGCCTTTGTAATGGATTAAATATCACTGTATCTGACCTCTGCTTAGAATGTAATCTGCATTTCCGTCTTTTTGCTACATGTAGATTTTTTCATTATCATGATACCGAAACCAACAACGGAAGGAATATAATGTTCCGATCATTAATAAAAAGTCAAGTACCTTTTGTAGCTCATGCAGCAGAAATGTTTATTCTTTGTGTGTCACCTTTTGCCGTCACAGCACCATGACTAATATGACGTTCTTTATAACTGATAACATAAATTCTCTTTTTGGTATTAACTCAAAGATGGTTTTACCCGAGCACGTCTTGTTAGGCATAGATGCGCTAAAGCGAGTTAAAGTTGGATTTGGAGTTGATGGTCTTGCTGCTGAGCATTTTATTCGTGCTAGTAAACATATTTTGTTTACCTATCCCTTCATTTTACTTTTTTATATTTGCTTCATGGCTATTTGCTTGTTAAGTTTATACATTCTGCTTTTGTACCTTTCACTAAAACGTCTGGTGACTGTAGTGAGAAGATTACCTTCAGGCGTATAACGCTAGTTATTGCCTGCTCGAGACTTTTTATTTTATAATTTTGCTTGAATGTAATAACCCTTGATGGTAACGTCTGACTATCATTTTAGCTTTTAAAAAGCCCACTCTACTGATATGTGTATTTGTACCCTAAAAAGGTGTCACTCAGCTAACACAAATGTTAAGACTACCTTGCGCTCTTGATCCCTATCAAGATGGTCATAAAACATATAATTCCACAATAGTAGTTCTAGGATTAGACTATGTAAATACGTATGCCGACCTAATGCTGTAGATTTTCAAAAATACATGAATCTTCCCAGATAATTTTGCAGTCTGTATACTACATATATATTAAATTGTCATTATACTATTGCAGTTTATATAACGACAAATTCGTTGTCAATTATTCAAATTAGAAATGTCCAACTTATACATATATATATTTATATATATTATACTTATATATACACATAATTTATATATATATATATATATGTATATATGTGTGTGTTGGATATCATAGAGGAAATAGGCATTATTTTTTTAATTACACTAAATGAAACGTTTCACAAATACGACATATACATATGTCACTCAAGTTTAAAATACATTGTGTACCTGTACAAGGTAAAGGTACTCTGACAGGTACTCTGAATTTTTCTCTGGTAATTAATGAATTAGATCAGTTTAAAGGGTAACTGATATAAATACTCCCTCTAGACACATGGAAGGGTGTATCACGAATACTTGACTTCTCGAGCGAGAGGGTACAATATCAAATATCCTAATGGTTTGACAAAGTACGGTAACTTGGTCGATACCTTCTTTTTGCAATAATTCTCATAGCAATTTTTGCAAAGGTATTCTACGCCTTAGTTAGAAAATATGTGATAGCATTGCACCGACGATAGCTCTCTGTGTGTATCATCTTGTTCATATGCTTACTCTTAAACCTTAATGGACCAATGTGCAGAATCGTACATCCTCTACTGTTTTCGTAATATGATATACATAAATTGCCTTGATTACAAACTTCAGGATTTTATATATACTTTCAGAAGCAGCGCATCTTTTGGAAACTTATGTACACAAATTAAATTTACTATTCCAGAAAAACGATGAATTCTGTAATCGGCATCTGCTAAAAATCAACATTTTGTTCGCGTTTTTTCCCCCTACAAAACGTGATGTATGATTTATTTTATGTATATTCATTAAGGCAGAAAAGTATATCAAACAATGTTACTTTTTTGTTGCAGTTAATTAGTATAAAATGTCAAATGAGTAAAGGAGTGTTATCATTGCGATTATGATATTTTCATTGGTATAATCAGATACCTCATTGAGTAACCGATACAAAAGCCTGTTCATGAGCGAGGCCGATTTTCGTCATGTATAAAAAAAAATAATCAGCTTTGTTTACTGATACCGTAAATGTTACCTTTTATACCACATACTCATATTTCAGAATACAAAAGTAAACAGACTGTGGAAGGATGGTTTATCTATTCAGCAGCGAAACATATAAAGCACAATACAAAGCAACAAATCTTTATTATTCAAACATTGGTGATGAATCCAAGAACTGAGGGACAATAATACATTCTTCACCTTTAACGTTATCTGTATATGTTTATGTATACTAGTAATTCAACACAAATGTTAAAAATGATACATCTGTCTTACTATTTGTAATTCTACTTTACCAGCATCTGATATACCATATAACATTTTAAAACTAAATTTCCCTGGGAAACCTTTACCTGCTTATATTACGGATCCCCCCCCCCTGTTTCTTTATACAGTATAATAAGAGGAGGATAATTTGAAATAGCAACATCAAAGGCTCTATTTAGCAATAGCGTACAATATATCAACTTGACTCAATATTGAAATACTTGACCTAATAGGCCATTTAACCCAACAAATATGCCAGATTATGGTCTAACCAGAGGTGGTAAATTTTTGCACAAATGTTCTTTAAAATGAATCGATTAACAGTAACAAATTCCTGTGACCTTGGTATTCCGTAGACCTATTTGGTAGAGATTACCTTGCGTCCATGATCCCCATCAAGATAACCGTAAAATATATACTTTCATACAACAATATGAGATTTAGACTGTATACACACTTATTTTAGTGTGCAAACTGTGTCTCTCACCTAAAGTATTTTGAAATACTCATATTCTTGGGAGAACATATCACACTTTTGTCTGTTTGTTTTAACAAGTCCTTTTTCTTAAAGGCGCATTTGAGGAAATTCATTTCATTCTTGTGTTTATGTTTAGGTGGAGATGACTGCTGTATATTAAAAAAATCGTTTATATTGAGGATATTCGTTTAAGACATGGATGATAATACAAAATTTAATACATCAGAGAGGATGGAAACTCTTTTATGGTTATATACAATACTTCACTGTGTTAATTTGGTAAACCAGTGAGAATATATTATTTCTCCGACAAGCATTTCTCAAAATACGTCAGGATGTAAAACAGATTGATAGAATTATCGCTTCACTTGGATACAGATGACTTTTGTAGATTATATATATATATATTATAATGTATCTATCAGAATATGTTGTGATTTTTTATGTGCCATACGTTGCATGAATGTGACGAGCAAGGATTTTCATCACAGTAGTGTAATTTTGGGCTAAATAAATGATCTGAAACGGGAAATTTACTCCATGAAATAGAGAATGAAGTATGATATATGTAATATAGTCACTGTTAATAATATAGCGACCTATAATGGTGAAGGTGGAGGCTTCGACTAGAGGCTTTGACTGATATAACATATTCCTTTTGGGATGGGAAAAATGCCAAATGACCTGTAGACATCTAAAATAAATGGTGTTTATAGTTTTGCATTTAGGACATTGACGCTGCGCTGCTCCGTGCTCCCTCTGCTATCATCTATCACATCCAAATTTAGCACAGATAGTCTGGTCGCAATTAATTTTGAGATTGGGGGAAATATGTGTTAAGCAACCTTGTGTAAAACGCCGGGTATACTACAGACTTATCCCAATAAAGACACTTTCGACTTTGTGCTGCCTTATAACACTTCTTTGGGGTATTGAGGCATTTATTTATTTTAAAATTATCAGAGAACATAACCGAGAAACTGGAATATTAAAGTAGACTCTTCTCTGAAAAATAGCAGTATATAAAGCAGATCAAATCATAATCTCGTTGGATTTTTTTTTCACGACTTTCCAAGGAGACAAACTCTGTTCATTAAACAAATCGGTAAATTCTTTTTTGCTGATTCTTTTTATCAGAGATATCATTCTGGCCTTATTTCTTTTCTATTATACTAAACCAAAGTATAACCTCCTCTGTTTTCCAGTCCTGGGTCTTTCGTAGCAACAGGGGCGCAATTTCCTGTTGCAATATGGCGGGGTACCGGGACTTCAAATCCCCCTACCCCTCTCCAAGAGGGCACAATTTTCTTTGAACATGATGAGGTGCTTGAAGCTCTGTACACCATTTTAGAATGCACTGAACTCCATGACGGAATTATTGCATATTCCAATACTAAAGCTACAACGCCTACTTAAATAGCTTAAATATATACGACTGGCGGGGCATAACACATTGCTAATGAAACAATTACTTTATCTCTTAACTTTAAAATGTATAAAACCTCAATATCTTCCCAAGGGCAAAAAATATCTCGATGGGTTAATAAGCATACTTTTAGAATGCAACATATTTTTCGGGAAGAGGGAACTTTTGCCAAAGCATCACAAAAAATCTTAAATAGTCTGAAATGCAAAGATTAGGGAGATCAAGTCTGCCATACAAATGCCCAATACACTGGCACTCTATTCCGGCTAATATCTTGCTGAATATCTTCCCCATTTCAGTATACGACAAATATATTGGTGTAGGGCTCCTATGCGCTAATATTGAAGGGCTAATTGCGGGTTAGTCGACAGGACACCCCATATAGTCTAGTATTATTCGTCATGACAAAGTCACGACGCGTGAAACAAAATCCCCTTGAGAACTCCTCACGATTCCTGATGGGGGAAGGCTTGCCTTTGGGAGTAAATGTTTATGACAGTTGAAACGTTATTATGTAAATACGAATTATCCTACACATATAATAAAGAGCCGGGAATAATCCAAATGGTAATATAACCCTATGATAAAATTTTTTCTAAAATAAATGCCTAGATATGATTTCCATGTGAGAGTAACCACATTTGATAACAACAGAGATTATCAAAGCGTCATGCTCTTGTAACTCGACAACCGTTTAAATATTATTATATTTAATCGGCAGAGCTGGTAAAATTTCATTGACAGCGCGTATTTTATTCATCAAATGCCACTCAGATGATCCTAAAATTAATTAAAATTTTGTTGGTATACTGTAAATACCAGACAAACGTATTCATTCTTATATGTCACTGGCATTCAACTAAACTAAATAAATAATGCTTCCGAAACCGTTTTGCTTATCTGTATTAATACTACTCAGGATTCATTTACACGACTGACTGTAAATTCATAGACATGATGTGACTTACCTGGATAACATTTAAGAATTAAAGAAGAATGATTAAGAAGCAGAGCCATCCATTCCAGATATGAAGCTTAGTTTTGTTTCTCTTTGGTTGCGTGAGTAGACATCTGAGTTTTGATAGAAAACATACATATATCCACTTCACATATTGACATTTCCGAATCTGCTATTACACATGTCACTTCCCTGAAAAAACACGTTGAAGTTACGAAGAGACGACACTGTCCTGAACATACTTTTACGAATTTAATTATCTTCCCTGTTCATTTAAATTGATTAATTGATTATTTGACTGTGTACTCCATATTTCGTCAGGTATCGGCGGATATACAGTGTGATTCAAATACCACGAGCCAAAACAGGCGCTTTCGTTTGAAGGACTAGGTTCTAATTATACTTGTAAATAACTTTTCAAATGCGTCTATAAATTACTGTATACCACGCTGCTTCATATAGTAAAACCTGCCAAAAGCAGCATACCATGACCGATTTAACTCCCAGAACTTCCCATTTATTATGAAGACATGAAATTCTTGAATTGGAAATTAAGGAATAATGTACCTCTACAACCTACATATCTTATGTACCAAGATATGTTTTTGATATTTATGTGAGACATGCTAAAATACAAAGCAAACGGCTTCAGCAAACGGCTTCGTCCGTATGCTTTTGGTTAAAGTGTTAATAATGGCAAGTTTTTAAGGAATTGACCTTATTAATAACTCTAATGGTTAAACTGGTGACCAATCATCACTATTTTCCTAACATAACAGCCACAATAATGCAGGGAACACATGCGATTAAAAAAAATAAACTTTTAATGTTTTCTAGTTCTTTCTTCTGTCTTATCATTGCATCTGATACTTGCTGTTTATTAGACTGGAGACTTTTTAAGTGAAGCATAACTTCATGCAGTAAAATGTGTGATAGAAAATACATTTCCTCTGAATTGCTCGTACATTCTTGCATCTTCATCTGTAGATCTTCTGATGCTTTTTGGCGATTCCTCTGGAAGCCATCCAATTCTTTCTGCAAACCATCTAATTTTAGTTGACATTGAAGAAAAGCCTCGCGTATAACTTCCGAAGCACGTTGACTTTCCTTCCGGAGAGAGTCAAAGTTGCGGTCAAATTTCTGCACGTATTGCTTGACCCGATGTATATTATCAACTACGACACTTGAATGCAGGTCAGATGTTTTGGTATACGCCATTTTGAAATCTGCATGCAGCCCTTACATTTCCTCTGAAACTTTATGGTTACACTCCCGTAGGCTATTGGTCTCATCTATTAGTCTTTTTAAAGCTTCTGAAATTTCAAGCTGCTTTGTTGTGATAAGGTTTATATTATTTCTCAAATGATGATAATCTCCTTTAAATGAAGTAAATTCTTTCGACAGGGGTGACTTTTTGTGCCTCCTGTGTCTTGCATTGGGCCCATAGATACAAAGTGGACAGAGGTATTTGGAACAGGTAAGACATAAAAATATGGATGTCCGTTCGTGATCCTTGCATTTCCTGTGTTTACCTCATATTGGCTCAGATGTGTGTGACATAAATGTATCGTTATGGATAGCCATGCAGCTCTCACATAAATGTATATCACAGTCCAAACAGCGATAAAATGCACCTTTTGCCTTACCGCGACAGCGGCAAACATAACACTGATAATCATTCAGAATATCTTTCACTACCTGTAGGACAAAATTCAATTGTAGTTTGCTGACATCACCATCCAGAAGTGGAGTCTCGTCGCTGCAAATGGGGCACATGACCGCATCTTTTCTGTCACCTACTATTCCTTTTAGGCATATCTCACAAACGGTGTGATAGCACCTCAAAAAAACGTGGCCGGATTAGAACAATTTCTTCATTACAGACCGGACATTCCAGTAAACCAAGCTCCATGTTTTGCGTACTAATTACACACTTTCTGTCTGCAAAGAGAAATCATGTTCATAGGCATTAAATACATGCCATCATAAGCTTGACAAGAAAACAGTAATTACTTTAGACCGCAGATAAATGGATTGATTATACTGGACAGACATTGCAATGATGCTTTTCGATATATTTGTATAATAAATATGCATTTTTAGCCATAAGTAATATAAAATAACCATGCGACATTTACTATATAAGCTTTATACTTTATTAAGTTTTGACATCGTGATTGCCCGCTATCAGTGGTATTGGTCAGAAAAATTTATAGACGGCGATATGTAGCCTATAAATATAAAAAAGTACTTAATAAATTTTGTTTTGTTAGGAAAGATATTTAGTTCTTCGTTGGGTTGAGAAAAAAATCAAAATTTCAGCAGTGTCGAATTTGTACCAGTTTCGGTTTGAAAGTGCGTCTGCACTACCTCCCTTTTTTAATTGAATAAACAACAGAAGACACTAACTTTTTTTTATTAATCATGTTGGATGCTGGTAATGGCAGCCTCAGGCGACATGCAGCTGATGCGGCAGAGTGACGGTCCCTTTGCATGGTTTCTGGCGCAAGTACCGTGTGATCTTAGGAACAAACAGATAACTGCACCCTGAAAACAACACAACACCACCCCATAGCTGTATCCCCTTAATTACTGGCTAAAATAAGAGCTAAACCTTGCGGCAGAGTTAATCTAGTTAGTCCCCGGGTTGGGTGATGATTCACGGTCAGCTGAGCACAATTTTTAGCGGAAGCCCAGTTTAACTGTGGCCTCGTTCCGGAGGTGCACTGGTCCCCACTGGAGTGTAAGCGGGGTTTCTTCTGAACGAACCACATACTCTCGTTAACCTAGTAATGCATGACTTGATTTGATGGACTCAAGTGGAATTATCTCTGAGAAATGTTTCGAGATTTATCTAAATATTTTCACCCACGATTCAGATAAGTCAAATGATATTTTATTTGTTGTGTCATTGAGGCAACATCGCTTGCACGGGGACTGCATGGATCTGACATTTGATTTAATGAGTCTTAAAGTTGTAAACTTTCAGTGTATTTTTACCGAACAATTACTGATCTTTGGCTTATTTTCAGGTCTGTTAAAAAATGAATTTTGTTAAAATGCATAACCAGAAATGATTAATCCACGAAAGTTTTTACCCAACGTATAGTGTTTCAGGTCAAAACCACGAAATTTTAAACCCACGATCTTTTCTGAATCTACAGTATTTGTTAGATAATTGAGACATCATGAACTCAAATATATACACATAAATACAAGCAAGTCTGAAGTTTCCTGGAATCCATTCTGTTAACCTTCGTGTAATCAATAAAACTGATCTATTTATCTGTTTCACTAACAAAAGAGTTCGCCGTTCGGGTTTACCTGGGTGGTATGACTTAGCAATAGGGACGATTACACACCGAGGTCCCACAGTCACAGGGCCCGGTTAACACCAGGATATGAAATTAAAGGAATTGTGTGATACTACCCTGTCACAGAGTTCGAACCCGGAATGGAATTCTGCAGATGTACATATACTTAATAAAGCTAGCATTAAAAACGGGACGGTTACCTACAAAAAATATTTTTTTAAAACATGGGCATGTACTGTGCAACACCCAAATCCAATTACCCAACAGGCTTCGTATAAGGGTCATAAAAAATGTCTGTGTCATAGAACCTGAAAGTGAGATTCGTAACACTCAAGTTCAGTATTTTGGCAAGTACATAATCTATGCAGGTGTGAAGAACTGATGCTAATTAACTGTGAGTGAAACGAAAATCATATTCAGGAGGAACACGCAGTCTTCTAATACACGAGACTCATGAGTCATGTCACTCACTGGTGTCCTGATTTGTTCATTGTTAAGGTTAGATTACTTTCTGGTCCTCAAATTTTACTACAATGCATGAGTACTTTAACTGTCAGAACTCCACGTTCTTTTAAATAAAAGGATCTAACAAATAGAATGCACTTACTGTTCCGCAGCTGCTCTGCAGTTTCCTTTCCAACATTATTCGGCGTTCAAATCATTAAAAAGCGGTTTAATAAATATTCAAAACATAATACGTAAAACAAAGTAAACATTACATTTTATTTTTCAAAGCTGACTTTTGATATTTAACTGAGCCAGCCAGAAAGGGTAAGTCCCGTCAGTGGCCAAATTTTAACAATACACTCTGGAAAGAATAATCATTGAGAGCCCGGAGAGTCTGAATGAAGAAGTAATCATGACAAATGTAATCTTTTAGAAGTATACAAACCGAAACGTCATACCTGACAGTGGTTTTCTGCTAGTGGATATTGTCCTCGTCGTCACCCTCAGACACCGCGAACAAGTGGCAGGAAAACTCGGTGTGTCCTGAAAACAGCACACTTAACCTCTGAAATCTGATTGACAGCTGCGATATCGACTTATCACTTTTAAAAAATATATGATTATGTATGCTCGACCTCCAGTGTGCGGAGACGTCATCTCGTAAGTTTCCCTGAAATATCAATGTCCCCATTTTGACAGGTGTCCTCTGTCTATCCTCAGTAAACCAGTATATCATCCTCGACTGTATTAATCTCTCACACAAAAAAATAGGGCCCTATACCACCAAGTGTGTAGATACATACGTGCTGAATATGATGTTACAGTCCAAACGGGTCCTGAGCAAACTTTCTTAGATTTATGTGTGTAACAACGAGAGACTAAAAATGGCACAGCTAACAAATCAGAAAGGAATAAAATCATTTGAAGTAAACTATCACATTTTGGTTCGTAGAAAATAAGTTAACACAGTTGGTGCCAACCGCCACATACTACATGATCAATATTAAGATAAACCATGGAACTGATAGTTACAGCTGTTCCGTAGATATTTGGTAGCATACATAACATTTCTCTACATGCACGCTTTTAATATCACCGAATATCGAATAAATCAACCCTGAGCACTGATAATTTTACAAAGAAACTTTTAATGCTGATTGTTGAAAGGTGTAGACGAGGAACATTATTTCAATTTTTGACTCAATATCATATTTGTAACATATTGTTAAACAATGTTTCTTTAATGATTTAATATTCATGGCTTAAGGCCTTCTATTTCTTATGATCTTTGCGTGTTTCTCTCTGAAATGCATCCTAGAATGAGCCAGACGGTTTCGTTTCACGCGCTAGGAGCATCCAAATTTACTGCACTCCATCCCGTAACACCCTTGCTGCAATATACACCGACTTTAAATATTTACATTTTTTTTTTTCGAAGACACGTACAAGGCTTTCTTTACTGGTAGTTAAATGTCACACACATGTCACAAAAACTGCTAGGTGCTTCAGCCTGGGAAATTAGACCTCGTTGCCAAACCTGAGTGAGAACATTCTGGAGCATCGGTTCCCTTATTTTTATCCCATCGCTTCCTTTACTTGTTGGTAAATGTCACGTCACTACTTACTTGATGTAATATACCTCTTTCTATCTAACATATCTGCATGATAAGCAGCATAAGTATAGCAGCACATCAGATTTCTGAAATGCATGCAAATGTTCAAAACAGAGACTTCTCTTTGGTTTCCTGCTAACTGTTGGCTTCAGTGTGATGGTGGTATTTAATGAAGCAATCTAGGGCATGTTTTCGTGCTCCTGGCTCATTACGAAAACCCTAGAACAATACTAAAAGTCCTTATAGATGATGGCCGGGTCCCAACGTAAACAATTTTTTTTTTATTTTATGATATTGAGTCTGGGTAAGAATCTGATCCAGCTATAGTCCATTGTACACATTGAATGTTTACAATGATTACACCAGATGGCTTTAATCGACAATACTCACATAGAACAAATTAACCATCGACCGATTTTAATGGTTTTACAGAAACTCATTCAAGATTCATCCATACCAAAGATTTTCAGACCCATTTCAAATTTTATCAAATTCAATTATATTATTCTGTGTTTTCAAGGAATGTAACATTCCAGTCCTCCATCTTACATCTAATCACTGCTCCCTCTGGTTGCCAAACTGACTCCCAAGCGTGGTTCACTTTTTCTTATTAAAGGACCAGGAATGCGTTCCAGGTAAGACTCTACTGGGAACAACTGCTGGAACAGGAGCACGAAAACGCACCCCTGATTTAATATTTGCATTCCTCGAACAATTTAGTAGATGGACAGCAGCCAGTGAATCATATCTCCAAACCCATGGAGTTTAAATGGACGTATCCTCATGCCCGAACAAAGGATTAAATTAAAAGATAAATTCAATATCAAAGGAATTAGTTCATCAAGACAAATGGTGACAGTATGAGTTTTTATTATCTAACCTAACTTTTTATTACTGCAAAGAGGACTGTCTTGATGCAATGGTTATATTAATCCATGAACACGAATACCTAGGTTTAAAAAATTACATGTGACCTTCATTACGGTTAGTCTATAAAATATCGACATCTTTTTTTATGGCGGCCATTATTTACATAAAACAACCATCGCCGAAGGTTGGGAAGAGTACAAGTAATTTAACATATTAGGGAACTCATATGATTGCAGATCCATCATAAACCATCTAAAGCGTACTAATCCCTTGACTTTCAGGTGGATAAAAGGTGCAAAATTATAGTTTTGAAGGTTTCGATTGAGCTGCCAAATGTTGCTGAAGTTAAACCCTCTTTGACAGTTGCTGATTTCGATTGTTGTTAACAAAATTGGTTAAAGAAAAGAAGGGAAAGGCCAATATGCTGAAAATTAGCAAACACAGCAGTTTCGGTAATGATCATCATAAATGATACGACCTTCAGATCCTAGATTTGGCGTTTGTCTTATTAAATGTATACTGAGCAGGTTGGCTATAAAATATTTTAAGCTTTATATTTTGTTCTATCAGTATCCTTAATTGTTCATTTAATTCTGATGTCAATCTTTTGTTTAAGACACTTATAGTAACTACGCTAACATAAGGTAAACATTGATCATTGTAGGTAAAATCTGCATAGCTATACACGAATGAATTTTCATATTACATATTTATAATAACTTAAAGAATGAGATTTAAATACCGGAACTCTTCTAACACCAGACATATTTCCTAAAATTGATGAGAAAATCGGCCTTAAATGGCATATTTTTCAAATAAAACCTTCGCATTTCCTATTTTATTAACAGTCATCATTTATGTGCATGGCAATCCATCACCAAAGCGGTTATCAATGCAAAATCATGAACATGATATTTTAATAGCCACATTATATACATACATATTCTGATGTGTACGCAGTACTAAGAAGTCACCAATTACTTAACAGGTTAAAAATGCAGGTTGAAATAACTTATATACGAGGAACTTATAATATTGAACCGGACGTGTCTTCTTTATCTAAACAACATGCTAGTGCGAATTCTTCATGTTTCACTTATATGACCAGACATTATTTCATATTCGTTTACAATAAGGTATATGAATTTATCATCACCGTTCAGACGAATAAATTCTGGGATCCTGTTGTATATAGTTTTATACAACTCCCGCATAAATTAAAAGTGCTTTCACAGATAAAATAATCGTCTAAATCTATATTTTTACTATCAGGTTAATATATTCTTCCTTCTATTTTCATTTTTTCTGTGCCGCCGTCTCTAAATCCATAATGTTCTTGAAACGTCCGGTTAGTGTTTTTAAAGATAATATTCCAATTTGTAGTTTGGCCATGAGTGATCCTTGTTTCGTAGTAAAATCATTATTATGTTTCTTAACTTAACAATCCTAGATATAATATTTGTTTAGTTATTATGGTTAAGAAAAAACTTTTCATTTATACAAAGGCGGCCCTAATTTGCATATTGTAAACAAAATGGAAAATGAAGTGATTTCGAAACCATTGTTTATATACTGTTATATTAATCTTTGGCCATAAAAGTCGTGGTCTTAACAATTTTCTAACCATTATCATTGTTTGTTCTTGAGATAAAGAAAGTAGTACAGTTTTTGTCAAAGGTGGCCCTGATTTACATATTTCAAATGTAAATATAAGATGTTTCTTTTAAATCTCCTATTAAGCCAAGGTCTAGGTATGATATTTGGTATGTTGTCAAAGGTAGTCCTTTGTATTATTGAAAGTTTTGAAAACAGATTTTTTTGTTAATTACGGCTCTAATTTGCATATTTTGAATATTGTCCATGGTCTTAATCAGAAGACCCAATGAAAAGTGTATCAGGGAACCCACATTATTCCGCCTGACATTAAGACAACAAACAAATGAGACGGAAACATACCTACAGGATAAGTAAACCTATTCCATGTGCGTTTGTTGTGTGATGGGAGGATTTCATCAAGATCCAAGACTTTGCCCTGATTTGATTGGCTGGTACACATGTGACATCATGGACTGAATTTTATCAACAACTCAGATCTAGTCATGCATGTTGTTAATATTCTCTGCTGAAAATTTGGGACTGAGAGAGGCAGAAATACTGTGCTTTTTCTGAGATCTATAATTTTTAGTCACAGGAGATTTCCCTGTGTGTGACGTAACTGCCGAGTTGACAGTGCTCATAGATGTGCCAAAAGTTTTTGAACAAATCACACGAACTCATGTGGAAAAAAGTTTTTGGTCTCTAGGAATAAAAAAAAGAAATAATATCACCAAGAAATTTACATAAACTTCTTTATACTGTGTTAACTAATAAGAAAGGAGCAAAATTTATATATGACCAACTGGTAGACCAACATATAGTTCCTATAGAAAATGAAATTAAAAATGGAAAGATCATTTTATCACAGTTACAGATATGAACGTGTACGAGGGGTTTTTCCAAGATATGTTACCACAATATCAGCTTAGGTACGTATATTTCAATATTACATCCTTCATTGTAGGCTGACTTTGAATATTTTCTCTTTAAGTTAACTATTATTAATTCAAGTAAATGCACTTTTTGTAAAGAGGAAGAGGAAACTTTGGTTGTGTATGTTCTATTACAGCTACACTGTGGTCAGATACACAGAGTAAGCCAAGCGAACAAGAGTCCAGAGTTTTATTATCAAATTTATCCAATAAAGAATTTCTCCTTAATAATAGGGAACATTATTGGAAAAACATGCTCAAATTAGCAACCAAAAATATATATATAAATGTAGATGCTTCAAGAAATAGCCTACGTTTCAGGGTTTTGTGTTTACATGAAGATTTACACACAATGGAACAAAATTATATAGCAATTAAAAGAGGTAAGATAAATAAACACCTTATAAAATGGGATAAATTTTTATGCGTAATAAAGTAGCTAAAGCAAACCTCCATTAACAAAATAATTAACTAAACCAACTAAGTAACAGTAACTCAACTTAATGATATGGGATAAATACTTTTATTCTGTGTTGTAGGTTCTTTGGTGTGCTTCTTTTTTTATCTGGTTCTATCATTCCTAAACTATTTGCCAAAGATTCATCTAAACCTGATTTTCAAACGAATATAGCCAGTGACATGTCTGTTTACAAGTTTACGTATCGTTATGCTTATTATGTATTTGTGTAGATGTACATCTTTGTTTGTATCGTTTGTATGTAATATTATGTACTCTTTTTTTGTTAATAAACTTGTTTGAAACAACAACAACAAAAAAACGAAAATCATTTAAGAAATTTGCTGACATTCGTTGACATTGAAGAAAAGCCTCGCGTATAACTTCCGATTCACGTTGACTTTCCTTCCGGAGAGAGTCTAAGCTGCGGTCAAATTTCTGCAAGTATTGCTTAATCCTCTGTATATTATCTGCCGCTTCACCAAAACATAAACGCAGGTCAGATGTCTGGATATTCGCCATTTTGAAATCTTTATGCAGCCCTTGTATTTCCTCTGAAACTTTATGGTTACACTCCCGAAGGTTCTTGGTCTCTTCTATTAGTGTTTTAAAAAGCATCAGAAAGTTCAAGCAGCTTTTCTCTGATAAGGTTAATATTATTCTTTAAATGATAATAATAACCCTTTAAATGTAATAAATTCTTTCGCCAGCGGTGACTTTTTGTGCCTCCTATGTCTAGCCTTGGGCCCAAAGACACAAAGTGGACAAAGGTATTTGGAACAGGTACGACAGAAATATATGGATGTCTGTTCGTAATCCTTGCATTTCTCGTGTTTACCTCTTACTGGTCCAGATGTGTGTGATGTAAATGTGTCCTTGTGGATCGTCATGCAACTTTCACATAAATGTATATCACAGTCCAAACAGCGATAAAACGCACCTTTGGCCTTACCGCGACAGCGGAAAACAGAACATTGACAATCATCCAAGATATCTTTCACTTCCTGTAGGACAAAGTTCAACTGTAGTTTGCTGATATCACCATCCAGTAGTGGAGTCTCGTCTCTGCAAATGGGGCACGTGGACGCATCTTTTCTATCACCTGCTATTCCTTTTAGGCATGTCTCACAGACGGTGTGATGACACCTCAAAAACCGTGGCCGGTTTAGAACAATTTCCTCATTACAGACCGGACATTCCAGTAAACCAAGCTCCATGCTCTGTGTACTAATTAACCACTCCCAGTCTGCAAAGAGAAATAATGTTCATAGGCATTAAATACATGTCATCATAAGCTTGACATGCACACAGTAATTACTTTAGACCGCAGATAAATGAATTGACTATATTGGACAGACTTATAATTATTTTATCGGATGTTCATTTTAGCCACAAGTAATATAAAAAATCATGCGACACTTTATGAGCCAGGCCTTTTCTGACTGATAAACGTTCATATAAGCTTTTAGTTTTTAAAATTTAATGTCAAGGGTACGTGTGTTTCTAGTTATGAGTATCAGTTAAAATAATTTTCAAACTTAGATAACTGATGCATTACGTCTGCTCGATGAATGTTAAGGTGGAATTATTATTCTTCTCAGCTGGAGGATTATTTGGGTTTGTCTGTATCTACATACGTTGTAAACGTTTTTCTAAGGCATTTTCCTGTGTATGTTCACAAAGCTCTATGTAGTTATGCAAAATATATTGAACAACAGAATGAATGCTTCGTTGAGACCAGATACGTATCAGTCTAATATCACAAAGCAAACGGACGCAATAGCAGGGTGACCCATTAGTACCAAAAGAAAAAAAATAGTGTTTCATGTGCACGACTTGATATTAATTATTGTCTCATCGTACTATACAATAGAGAGCAACTAGTCCAAGTGAAAAAAAAAATATATGTTTATATCTGCATTGTTTAAATAAAACTTGTGGCTAACATTTTTGTGAATAACTAATTGAGTAGTTTTTTTATGCAGACCCTGTTCCCATAAAAGACGTGACACTGGCATTAATGTAAGATTGAGCAAGTTTAATCTACTATTGCTTCTTAACAGGAGTTATTGGTCTCTTACTGAAAAACAAAGGAAACAAAGATTGTATGAATCTCTGCCGCCCACGTCACATGTTGCAAACTTGGATAAGCAAACTTGGATATCCTCTTGGATAAGTTTGAAAGTACAAAAGCATTGGTAGCAAGTTCATTGATATAAATTCCATTGTTTAACAGTCATGTGTGATCAGATATGTACATTAAATATCACTGTTTACCTTATATTTTCAATGTCAATCTAAAAAACAGACTAATCGTAGCCAAATGTATGTGGTCCATATACAACGTCGGTGTTAGCCTACTTGTCGAATCTACTGATATCATACTTATATATTTCATTTGACCGGCCTCTTAAAAATGTTACATAAAAAAATCGGCAATCTGTCTGACAAGTGTTATTATAAATAATGTCGACCACATGTTATTTTAATATACAACGTGGTTTGTATCAATCCTGTCCGACTGTTACGAATCGGTCATGAAATTTCAAATGTCACACCCATTTTCCATGCGAGTTTCAGGTTCTGTGTTAAATTATTGAGACATCATGAACTCATTCGCAGAAAAACAGGCAAGTCTCAAGTTTACAGGGATTCAATTTGTTTTACGACGTGTAGTCAATAAAGCTGACAAACTGAACGGACCTATCGTGAAAGGCAGCAAAAAAGCGCCGATCACATACTCAACATAGTCCCCGTTTGTTTATATACATATGTTGATAAAATATTTTGGGGCCCCGCTAAAATGGCTGCCGATCATTATAGAAATACCTCCAAAACAACCTCTGGTGGCATAACAAAAAATAACTTTTTAATTCCTCTCAAGAGCTGTCAAACCACCTCCTTGTGACATGTGTTTTCAGTTTGTCAGCACGGGCATGAAAACCGGCTTCTTTGGCCCAGGGATAGCGCACAGGACTCAAAGCCGGGAGATCGCGATTTAGAACTCAGCCGAGGCGGTGAGATTTTTCACGGTCTGCCCCCACCAAGAGTGAGTGCTCAGCAGGCTTATTGGTAGTTAGTACTCAACGGCCGTGTTTCACTCACAAATGAGTGCATATTTCGGGGATACCTCGGTGGTATGAGCCAGCAATGGGGACTATTACACACCCAGGTCCCACAGGCGGAGAAGTCACCGGGCCTGGTTAACACCAGGATATAAAATGAAAGGAATCGTGTGATACTGCCCTGTAACAAAGTCCGAATTCGGAATGGAATTCTGCAGATGTACATACACTTAGTTATGCTAGCATTCCAAAAATGTAAAAAAAAAATGGACATGTCTCGTGCAACACCCAAATCCAATACCCACCAGGCTTCGTACGTCATAAACAAGTCTGTGGCATGCAATCTGAAAGTGAGTTCCCTGTTACTCAAGTTTGGTGCTCTTGCAAGTACATAATCTCTGCAGGTCTGAAGAACTGATGCTAATTAACTGTGAGTGAAACGAAAATCCCAAATGCAATCCGAGTTCAGTTTCCTAATACACGAGACTCCTGAGACATGTCATACACTGGTGTCCATAGTTGAACAATATACTCTATACAGAATAATTGTTGAGATCCCAAAGAGCCTCAGAGTAAATTTTATTATAACAAATGTAATTATTAACAAGTATACAAACCGAAACGTCCCACCTGCCAGTTTCCTCGTCGTCACAACAGACACCACAAACAAGTGGCAAGAAGACTCTGTGTATTCTGTAATCCTCACATTTAATCTCTGATATCTGACAGCTGCGATATCACCTTATCACTTTGACAAAATACTTGATTGTGTATGCTCGACCTCCAGTGTAGTGAAAGTCATTTAATTCCCCAGTGTATTATTGAGCAAACTTTTGTGAGTTTCCCAGATATATCAATGTCCCCGTTTTTGACACATAAACAAATAAATCAACCACGACTGTAGAAGTCTCTTTAACGTACTGATTAGGTGCTCCAACACCTTCTCGTTCATAGTCTGTAGATACACCGGTGCTGTACTTGATGTTGCGGTCCAAACTGGTCCTGAGCGATCCTTTCTCAAACTGATAGGTGTGTTACAAAGAGAGATTAAATAATGGCGGATTTATTAAAAGAATTTTAAGCCGGCGCCACCCGCGATCAAGATCATTGCCAAACATGAAACTGATAGTTGCAGCCGTTCTTTAGATATACGGTACTATTACGTTACGTTTGTCTGCATGCACTGAGAAGATATCACCGAATATCGAATGAATCAACTCAAAATATCACAAAGAAACGTAGCATGCTGTTTGTCGTTAAGGTGTAGACGAGGCGCATTGATTCATTTTATTATATTTGTAAACAATGATTCCTTTTATGATTTTCCTATTTTTGAATTTCATAACTCAAGGCCTTCTAATTCTTGAGGCCTGTGCTTTTTGCCTCAGACACGTCCAAGCGTGTTTGTTTGCTAAAAGACAGCATGGAATGTTCTAGATAGCTTAGCTTTTTTTCGCCCGTTCTAGGAACATCTTAACATATTGCATACTATTCTTAAAACCGTTACTGCAATTTACAGGACTACAAGTCCAATGCTTTGTTTACTGGTTGTTAAATGTCACAAATGCCGTATCAGCAACTGTTATGTGCCTCTGCCTGGGAATGAGGCCCTATCGCCTTATCTGAGAGGTTAGTTTCTGGAGCATCAATTCCCTCCATTTTATTTTTACCCTGTTAAACAAGTCTAATCTAACTTCTTCACTGAAAAAAAATGGAACATTCACTGTTTTTTTTTTATTTCAAATATTAAAAATAAGGAATCTGAATTTTAATAATATGATAATAATAATCTTGAATAAAGAAAAGTGAGATATATGAGTGGTAATTCGTCCTCTTGTTAACTTGTCCAATTAATGACTGTGAATTCATAAGGAACAGTTATCTGATTCCACACTGACTGAAACAATAATGTGATATTTGGTGGATCATAGGAGCCTCTGCTTTATAGCTCTCTGGTGGTATCTGATTCTGAGGCTTTACCATTGGACACTGATGAACCTCTTGAGATTGGACGAGCCTAATAGAGCATCAATGTTATTTGTATGTCATCTTGTCTATTGCCTTGTCATTTATACTAAACGGGTGGTAGAGCAGATGTTTAAAGTGTCCAGTTCATCCGCTAGATGGCGCTTTTCGAGTCGAACCAGATGAGACCGGCTCCTTGAATAATTTAATTTTACAGACTTACAGGAGTTTGTTGTAAAAAAGTACATTTATTATTACTGTTTAAGGTGCTTGTCTGCATTTTGCAAATAAGTATATGTGCATCATTGTATGTTATTAAAATAGCAGCAGTTTCGGTGTAGTTTCAATATAACTGTTTTTTCAGGTCAAGGTCGCATGGGTAAATGAATGAGGTACCCAGGGGTTGAAATAGCTTTATGGAAACCACTATCTAGTGTAATGACTGTAATTTAGATAAGAAACGAGTTCATAGCGACTCCGCTGGTATTAATTCATTCCATCAAGATAAAAAATGTCCAAATAAAGATATCAATATGATTGATATAGAACAATCCTCTGATGAATATCCTCTGTCTAAATTAAGCCAAAAACCTAAAAAATGGACGTGAGCAGACTATTGTGATTAGTGACTGTGATTAATTCACAAAATATTTAGAGGCAGCTCTGAAATATGGAGTTATTAAAACTTCATTGAAAACTATCGTTGATGGAGCGGTTAAGGAAAAGTTGAAAGACTGTAAACAGAAAGTTGAACAACTAACAACACGTGTGATGTACTTGGAGGGAGTTTGTGAGAAGAAAGATAAAATTGACAGTCAACATTAGTACTCGAGGAGAAAATCTGTTAAGATAACAAATAGGAGGTCTGAGAATAGAGTTGAGGACAGAGACAAACTAGTTATAGACATGGCCAAGAATCTGATGGATGTTCATATCAATATGGACCATATTGACCGGTCCCATAGAACAGGTAGACCCCTGCCAGGGGGCAAGCCGAGACCAATTCATGTCAAGTTTTTGTCCGACAAAACAAGACTGGCTTTTATAAAAGGAAAAGCTCGCCTCAGAATGGCCGGGTATCGGGGTAAAGGTCTCCATGTGAATGAAGATACCACAAAGACTAGACTGAATATGCTCCGTTCGGCTCTGGGCATTAAGCGTGACAACCTTACTAACGATTGTTGGACAACGGATGGTGTTGTTTTCGTGAGAAATCGCTCATCAAAGGTACTGAAATTCACTGCAGGCACAAAATTTTATGCTTTGCTAGAGGAGTTAAGACGTAATCCACCCATTACTTTTGCTCAATCTCTGGATGTCCAACACACCAGTTTACAACCCCAACTCACGTCTACTCCAAGGTAATGAGAGTTCACAGGTGACCTCGGTTGTTTATCACCAATCTCTTTAAATGTTAAAGATATGTTACAAAATATTAATAGGTTAATTATTTCACTTTGGATAGTATTTTTTCACTTAGAGACTACGATCTGCGTAAATTCACCTTGAAAATGTCTTATTTAATCGACTTTTATCTGAAATATAAAAATAGAAGGAGCCGGTCTTCCTGTCTCCTTGTTTTTCTAAATAAATTCTTTTCGGATTCTGTTAGATTGAAATATTCGATGTGAACCTTGCTTTCAACGCAGAAATATGATTGCTTTCTCTAATTCAATTATTCCTTTTCAGAATTCGGTACTATAATGGATAATAACCGATATATTCGCCCGAAAGCCGCCATACTATAACACCTATACACATATTCAATAGTTCATCTATACAATTTCTTTGTTAAATTCATTCAGGTATTTACATGGCGTTGCTTTGTTATTTTCTCTTTTACCTTATTAACATTTACAATGGAATAGGCAGTGTCTTTACATATAAGAAAACGAGATCCGTGTGTGTATTAAACAAATTACATGAACGCGGGAAAAATGTTTAAAATACTGTTAAAAAAGGAAATCACTATTTATCTTTTTTTCTTAAAGAAAACCGACCTATGTTAAAATTCTCTATGGTCACCTAAAATGAGCGTGGTATTAGAAATAATAAGAAAAGACGGGAGTTGGTTACAAAAAAAGAGGTGAAGATAGTATTATATTTCAAAAGGAAGCACACTGTATTGAGGACAAAGTGAACGGAGAAAAGACTAGCCTGGTTTTACCATCTTTTCTCACGGATCAAACCAATTAACAGGTGTATTAACACTTATTGGAAATAATCTTGAATTTGCTGAAATATTAGAGGCTTTAAATGAGATAAAAAATAACAAGACGCCCGGAAACGACAGTCTGCCTACAGAGTTTTCGTTAACCTTTCTCGATTGTTTAGGAGATGACCTTTTGGAACATTTAAATGTGTGTCTTTAAGAGGGTTTCTGACGACAAGTGAAAGACAAGCTGTTATTACGTTGATAGAAAAGCCTGGAAAATACAATAGACATCATCATAGAGACCCATCAGCGTAGTTAATGTTGATTCCAAAATTTTAAGTAAAATTCTGTCAGACGAATTAACAGAGTATTACCAACTTTAATAGGCGAGGAGGAAACTGCTTTTATGAAGGATCAAAAGATATCTGATACAACTAGACTTATCAGGGAAATAATAGACTCTTGTTATATAGAAGATGAGAAAGAACAAGCTAGAATAGTCAAAGAACGTTTAATATGTTGAAATCGAGAGGGCTGACAATATTTGGGCGAAAGACGATAATTAAAACCTTGGAATATTAAACCTTATGTACACTTTGAACCCCCATGGCGTTTTAGTAAAAAAAAGGGAAAAACTGCATTGTTGGTTTTATATGCTATGGCCGTAAGCCGAATATTAAATATGATCTGTTAATAAGTGAATCAGAAAATGGAGGTATAAAAGTACCAGATGTTGAGTCTATTTTTGAATGTCAAAGAATATCTTGGCTGATTAGATAAAAACACTTGGCAAATTTGAAAAGCCCAGTTGTATCTTATTTCTACTTACAGAGAGTGGGTGGTATAGAGAACATGGGCGTTAATTTTGATATGTTGTATCACACGAAAATTTTCAAATTCTACAGTCATTGTTTCGCCGTCTTTGATAAGTATACATCTACTGACCCACAATCTGCGGAGGGAGTTATTCTGCAGCAAATTTGGAATAATCACTACATCAAAGTTGATAAAAAATCTATTTGGTTTCCTAGATAAAATAGGGATACGTTTTCTGTATCATCTATATGACATCGATGGCTCTTTAAAATATCTATCAGAAACAGTTGACTGTTCCAGCAAAAAATACAGGAAAAAGATGTATCTATGCTGGATGTCCAGTCAAAAGGCAATACCACAACAATGGATACAAATCTTGAAAAATAACAATGATATTCAAGATTTAATAGTTATGTTTCATATCAGCTGAAAATACCAATCAGTGGCAATTTGGGATTTAAGCACTTATACACCCACATTTCGCAATATAAAAAATCAGAACCAGTAGTTATAAAGAAACTCCAAAGTGTATTTAACGATAAATTAACTTTGGAAAATGCTGCACTGCATGTTTACTATACAACCCTCGACATGAATCTGCGTGAATCTCAATTTAAAATACTGCATAATATTCTAGCAATCAATGAATAGTTATTTACCTGGAAAATATCTGAAACCAATAAATGCTCTTATTGTTTCACTGATATTGAATCATCGGTCCATCTTTTTCTGTAAATGTCATGTTGGTGTTACATTTTATAATCAAACTCAGACCTGGGCCGGAAAATTTGGGACCATGTAACCCGCTCTCTGTCCAAAGACTGTACATGTTGGTTGTTATATTGAGAATGAAAGGAATCCGCCTATTGATATCTTCATTTTGATTTATATATTTGTGTTATTCAAAAGCCGGGATCAAGAAACGCCACCTCTGTCCTTTTTCTTTAAGAATTGTGTACCCTCGAAAGTATGGAAAGATGGGCCGCTGAAAAAAAAATAATACAGTCGAAGCGCATTTACAAAAATGGAAACCCATTAATCTGCGAATGTAATTAGTTTTCTTTTAATAAGAAATACCCTTAGCTCTGTGGACACTTTGTCGTTATTGCATGCATGTACATGTCTGTATTTTAAGTTCCGGGAGATGTCGATGATGAAAATGGTAATAAAATGATAGTATAAAGTATTCTGTGACATCTTTCGAGAAGACAAAAAAAAAGTGTCCAGCTCACCTATAAATCTCGCTCAACTGCTGCTTCGTCGCTTATGGCCACATGTATTTAGAGGCTGGATCGGTTGTTGAGACTTACAAAGTCTCAGTTGCATTCCAGTGAGACAGAGCTGCGTAATGTTAGCTTTACTCTTCAACTCCGTTGTTCAGTTGTGCAAAGTAAAAGATTACAGCCCAAATTTATCTGAAATGTACTAATTTTGCTTTGTTACAAAAATTATCAATAAATGGTTTTAATGGGGTTTTTTTGGTCATTTGATAGTGGCAGATTGCTTTAATTTTTACAAGCCCAGCATTTAGTTTTCTTTTTTTTTTTTTTTTTTGCTATAGGGGATAATGAGTAAATTGGAATTAATGTGACACTGCTCTCGCAATTTGATCTAGTTCAATTGAACCTTGTCAAAATTTTGCACCACATTTAATTATTTACCTAAGGTGGTGCCAGTATGAGATCAGGCTGATGGATTATGATCAAATACTCATCATAACTTGTAATTCTTTTACTTTCCTCATACGATTTATTGCATATTCACGTATATAAAATATCCTGCATCCACTATTCTCATTGAAGGACATCCTCAATATGCTACCAAATATATGAAAATCATTTCGCTTCTGCCTCAATATACCTTTGACTTTATCTAAATAGGTATTCATGGGTTCGCAAACGTCTCTCGTTAAGCATGTGAGTTGAAAATAACTCAATACCAAGTCTGAACGTGAATGGAAAAGGCTTTCTTCAAATTGTGTGTTTCGTAAGATTTACATATAAAATATTAAAGTATTGTTGTAACATTAAGTGTTTATCTCTCGGTGTTACGTTGTTGAAAATAAAGCTTGTATAGTGTAGAGATTACACGTGTATAAAGAGCTGTAATGATTAACTGTTAACTACCCTACTTTCAAGTGATCAATTTGCTGTCCCTGGTGCTTGTATTAATATAAACACAGTTTCAAGTGTTGACGTTGGACATGCTCAGTTCTCATCATAATCTCCGGCATATATTCACTTAGAACACAACTCCCCACTGCGCTGCAAAAAATGTTGAGTACATGCAAATACACTGTGCGGCGCTGCAGAGCAAAGTTCATCTTTCTCCGCTTTGCAACACCGCAAAAATGCCAAGCCGTTTATTGATTATAGTATTTGCAACGTTACACAGCTTTCGGTGTGGCCGGACCTTAAGCCCCACCCTTAGTGACATACTACATTATATACGTTTTTGGGGGGGGGGGATTTTGAGATTTGAGACGGACTATTGGGACAACCATTATGACACTGTCCATAATTTTGTTTTGAAAATCCCTTCAACCTCCAATTGATTATTGTGCCCATGTAAACAACAAATAATTTGATCCTATATCTTAGTTAGACCAAGGAGCCTAATTATCGTCATATCTAAACATCTATATTTTAAAAATATCTGAGCGTTCCTAAAAATGTAATATATTTCTACTCATTTCTACTCAGGACGTATAGCCTCCTTTGGAACACACTCGTTATATAGTATAGATTGTATACCCGTCCTTAAAAAGATGATTAGAGCTCTAAATGCTACAAAGTTATTCAAAATAACCAATAGTTTACCTTTTTATTTCATCATGGTCGCAGAGCATTTCAACATGGCTCATTTATATGTATTGGTATTAAACAAAGGAGTTAATAAATTTTAGTTAATTTATTTGATTCCTGGCTGATAATGCCTGTGGTAATCATGATTATAATCACGAAAGGTAAATATCTTGCTATAATATAAATATGACTAATATAGAACACCATAGTTTGGGGGAAATATTTTCGCTTACAATTATTTTATCCCTATTAAAAGAATGTTTTATTCGCAGTGTCCGCATAACATTTGTGTGCTAAACTCTTATTTCAAGGACTATATTATGACCGGGGCCATTTAACACACTAGAATGATTGAGGGTACACCATCAACTAGACAATATTCGCAAAGACAACAAGAAGCATTTTCTAAAAATTGGTCGTTCATTAAGAAAAATAAAACTGAAAGATTACAATTTTTTTCAACTGATAAATGCAAACTGATTAAAAATATATGTTTTAATTGACAGAAATATTAGGGGCGGATCCAGGATTTAGGAAAAGGAGGGGTCGTACCCAGGAGGACTAATAAAAAACCTAGAAAAGTTCCCTTAGTCCGGAAAAGGGGGTCCAGGCCACACTAATTGGCCCGAAACCCTTAAAAAAGGGTTGCGGTAGCTGAAAAGGGGGAGGGGTCCGGACCCCCTGAACACCTCCCCTGGATCCGCTTCTGAATATAGATTCATAATAACAATGATACCGTGTTTTCAGCCTGTTAAACGTTAGTTTACTCAGGGTAAACAGCAACATGTGGTTTGATCCTTTACTAAAACTATATATACTGTTATAACAGCCAAATCCGATTGGTTTGATATTTAAATTTGTATCTTGGCTATGGTATTATTGTTCATTTTAGTCGCACGTGTTAGCCCATTGTCCTAATCGGTAGTGAAGGATATGATAAAACGCAAAGCAGCTCAGTGTATTTATCTGTCTATACACATAGAAACGAGGTCGCTCAGTAAATACCAACAAGATGGGTTTATTTTCAATCCCTAACTAAAATTAAATACTAAAACCATAATATAATAAATACACATAAATGCACTATGTATCTGACTAATATATATTTAGTTACTTGCCATTTCAGGCATTTTTGTTCATTGAATCACAGAAAATTCCAACACCTTTTCAAGATCAAAGGTGAGTGACTTCAAACAGCGATGGACGACTGTTCCTGCGCTACAACTATAGAGATTAATGTGGCTGTTTGATCAAGACTTAACAAGATATACCATCTCTCATTATTAATATAATATATATAATATATAAATCTCTCATTTACAGGGACACTTGTTTCAAACTTTACCTGACGGACGTACTACGAGCTATCGGGCTACCGGGCTTTGTATGCTATCATCGTAAAGCACTGTTGTCGTAGAAAATGGGAAACCACATTCTGTGATTGAGGTCACCATAAATGATTGTATGGTTCTGGCTTATAGTCTGTATTACAAAAACGCCTGCGTTAACCCTTTATTAGTTATAAATTGCCCTGTCTTCTAAAGTGCATTGTGAAGGGGCCTTGTTCTCAGCATAATGCATCAGTGAATACATACTTTCAATAATTCACTTATACAACACACAGTTAACACAGGAAGGCATGATTATACTTACACTATGGCCCAGCAAGCACGTTATCAGTCAGGACCAGTAAAATATATTTGCCCAGTGGTGTATAAAGTATGCGAACTCCGTACTTTTTATCATGTGCAGGTCTGCTGGCCAATACACACTGTTTATCCGGAAAGAAGTTATTTTATGAACGTTTATTAATTTCCGCGTCCATGACAGATGCCTAGCCTTCTAGGCAAAGACATTAAATGTAGTACTTTTTAGGCTTAACATATTTGAAATCCATGTCGGGCCTGTGATATTAAACTGCCTGTTTTAAGGATGGCAATTTCCTTTGGGAAGACTCTATTGTAAATTATGCAGTTACCGGCAGTTTTGAAGAGCACTGTAGATCAATTCGCCGAACAGTTGCATTGCAAATAAATACTTTAGTTAAAACTACCAGACAAAACGATATTTTTGAGCGACAATAGAGTTAGCATTAGCATCAAGAACCTAATTGCATGATCATTGTCCCTTTAGGATTTCGCCCCTAACAGACACTTCAGTTCTGAAGGATTTAATGTTAATCACACTTCCCTCATATTTCTGTGGTGCATATCCATAATTAAACATTACTAGCTCCATTGCAATGAGTTTTTCGTCCAGGACTCAAATTAGATTGTAATATTTAAAACGTATAATATTATCTTTAAAATACTGATGTTAAAAACATATGCTCCTTGATTGAGAATAACATATCCATTTTTCCACACACTTTTAGGCAGTTTAAAAAATTTTGATCAATTCCTCTTTTTGAAATTGTAACATATGAAATAAACTTAAACTCCTCGACAGTTTAACTCTACTTTTGACCTGCAATGATACCTGCTGTCACTGTTATCCATTTTACCCAGCTCACGGCGTTTGAACTCTCCCTAGTTCAGATATAAATAAATTCAAGAATATTCTATATTTTGTACTATCTAAGTAATGAATGTGACCCTTGTGGATCCGGACCGGGGAGTAGGAACCAATCTCACAAACAACAGATGACTGAGTAGGCGGAAACAAGCTTTTCCGGTTCCTGTAAATGACAAGCCACGGTAGGGCTACCAGACATGGTGCCATATGGAGCTGAACTCATTCAAATTCAAGGAATGACAGTTTACATGAAACAAACATATTCATTTTAATATAAAGTTTTTGATAGTATGCTATAAATACGTATAAAATATTACAATGGTTTTCTTTATTGCAGAAAGTAAGCGAGTATCAAGCCCTTTTCAAGTACTTTTGTTACGGATACTACCAAATAAATTCATATCTACACCCTACGTTACACGTCTTACGTTTCGCGATTTAACGTTTAAGTACTGAACATACAGTAACCATATCGTAGGTTTAAAAAGGTCTCTCTGCGAGGAGACTAGTACTCGCGTTGTAATGTAAAAACCTGGAATAGTGCGGTGTCCTCCGTGCTTGTATAGATATACACCTTAAAAAAGTATAGTCGCCACAAATAAATGCGGTTTAAAACCAAAATATGTTACGCAGGAGATATAAACAAAATAACCTGATTTATCCATTAATTACCAATGCTAACCGAAACCCATCCAAACTTTTTATGTTTGTGGCATCGTTTTGTGAGCTTGGACACAAAACGTTCTTAAAACCTTCATTTCAGGAAGAGGACAAACGTAGTGGGGTATTTGTTCTAAATTCAGAATACCACGTGATACCTCCCCGCTTTGTCGAGAAAACAATAAGATTAATTGCCAGCTGATTTTGAGTGAGTAAACACTGCTCCGGGAATCTTAAAACCATTAGAATATCAAAAATATTACTTGTGTTAATAATCATTCAAATATAATACCCTAGTCTAAATGTTCGTACTAAGTCGTTATCGAGAGATGATATATAATTAATTATGAAATATTTGTATTGTAACAAAAAACATGTCTTTCTAACCGACTGGACAAGGCTTTGGGTCTGAGTGACAAGTTCTCATTCTACGAAAGACATTAAGAATGAGATGTTTTAGCTTTCCAATAAGTAAATTTCCTCCAGAAGTACTTTAAATGTTTTAAAGTTTTCATGCGGACAAAAAAAAGGAGTCATAATTAGTTGTCCCAGGTTCGTCCGCTAAATGGCAGCACTGTAGCAAGGTGGTGTTTAAATAAAATCTTGAAATGGAGTGTTAAACGTTAGCGCAAAATAATAATTCTCCGTTTTATTTATATAATAGTTGTCCCAGGTTCGTCCGCTAAAGGGCAGCACTGTAGCAAGGTGGTGTTTAAATAAAATCTTAAAATGGAGTGTTAAACGTTAGCGCAAAATAATAATTCTCCGTTTAATTTATATAGAGACCATCCTAAACAAGATCCTGGACCGCGTCGTGCTACCAATACAAGAATGTTTTGACCAGTACACAGATGGGCTCTCTAAGGTTAGATGGTATCCAACTGTACATATACACAAAGTTCATAATGTATACAATCAAAGAAAGCATACAAGCATATAAATATGTAAACCTGATAGCACTATTTGACCGGTAGTACAGTTATATAACAATAACAATACCATGATACCCTGGCAGCATACATGAATGATAATATTAATACAATAAATACTGTAAATAACCAGTAACAATATATAATAAATTATTTACCCAGGATTTTACAGACATAAAAGGATTTAAATATCTCTTTCCAGACTTTCACCAGGATGCTTTTGGAGCAAAAAAAAAGGGGGTGGTGAAGGTCAACAAACAAACACACCTACAGGGGGTTACATCCCCCCCCCCCTTGGAAATATGGGCGACCTTGTCCATGGCTCCTTCAACCTGACTTTCTTCTACTGAGAACAAACATACAGTCAGCTACCCTAGATTAATGATCAACCTGGACTACTGGGCTGGGGCTTGGGCTACTGGCTTTGGCTGCTGGCCCATAGAGCTGCTGGCTTGAGGGCTACTGGCCTTAGGGCTACTGGCCCCTAGAGCTAGTAGCCCGAGGGCTACTGTCAACTGGAGCTATTGGCCTGAGGGCTCCTGGCCTTGGCTACTGGCCCCTGGAGGTACTGGTCTGAGGGCTACTGGTCTAAGCTACTGGCCCCTAGAGCTGCTGGCCTGGGCTACTGGCCCCTAGACCTACCGGTCAAACGCTTCGGCTAATAGGCAACAGACACACACTGTTGTTTTGAACTACATAGGTAATATGAGTGGATCAGGAACAAGTTCCTACAAATCTATTATATCATATCACAGTGTAGGTCATAAATATTTACAGGACATCTAACTCGACAGGCATGACAAAGCACAAGTAACAATTTACATTCCACATGCATTTACATCACATAGTGTCTTTAACAGAAAGTATCTTTAGCAGAAAGTCCGCATTTAAAATATGGCAAATAATCTTTATAAGTGTCCTCGACACAGAAGATTGCTACAGCAAAGAAAAAGTTCATGACGTCAGAATCTATTGATGATTCATCAATTGAGTTCTTCAAGGGTCACAAGCGTCAAGGACGAAAACATTGCTTCAGATGTACCACAACTTTACAGACCGTATCGGTGCCTGTCCGTCTGTTCATCAACGATCTACGAGTGCCACGAGATAAAAACGACTGCACCCTACCTAGGAATATTGTATAGACACACCACAAAACCACGCATTCTTCATATTCCACAAATCCTGCAAGCTGCGACATTGTGACCTCTGTGGTTCCGGACCAGCGGATTATGGACCAACCCCACAACCGATAAGGACTGAGTAGGCGGACACTAGTTTAAGTAGTTCATATAAGCAACGAGTGACGGTCTGTGAGGCTACCTAACATGGTGCCATATGGAGCTGAACTCAATGAATGACAGTTTACAAGAAACATACAAGTATATTTTGACATTATGCTATAAATACGTTTTAGCATGCTCCAGCGGGCACCTGTTCAAAGGAAAATATTGATATCTCCTATGTTTATATGTTTACAAATAAATTATATTTGCAAATATTATTACTTTTGCCATTTATACAATTTACACGACTCGTACTTTGCAAGACAATGCAATTCTTTATGAGTACGATAACAAAATGGGAGCCTACCTGTAAACAACGAGTGACGGTCATAAGGCTACCTGACATAGTGCCGTATGGAGCTGAACTAAAGCAAACAGTCCTTCCATACGGCACCTCGGACTTAGGCGTGACTTCACTTATTTCTTAAACCTGTACCGACTTGTCTTAGAGACATTTACTGGTACGGCCATGCAGAACAATTGGACACTCAAAGACGAAGCTTGAGTTCAACTTATTATTCATGAACGAAACAAAAGCTAGATCATGAACCGTTTTATGCTACCAGTACAAGAACGATTGACTAGTACAGATGCGATGTTAGAAGATATCCACCTATACGTATACACAAAGATCATTAATGTATACAAACGAAGAAATACCCAAGTTATCAGTGGATCCACATACAAACATATGCTTGTAAACCTATGATAGCATGATATCGACAGGTAGTGCTGTTTTATTGCTGATAACAGAACAACAATTTACCCAGGACTTAACAAAAATAAATATGGATTTGAAGATCTCTTTCAGGCTTTGCAGGGGAGACGAGCAGATGGAACATAAAAAGGGGGAGGGGTGAAAAGTAAAACAACACCTACAGGGGGCTACATGAAGGCCCGGAGTTGCAATGAGAGTGGGTTGTAGTGGCCCGTCCAAGGACGGTGGTTTCCTCCTGGTTCCTCGACCTCCACCTTTTATTCCACTACCGAACGCCATCATCCGAGCCATGTAGAGTGTCTCGTATTAGTTATGTAATAGCTATTGTAACTAAAAGTTTAACTAATGAAGACAAAACTTTTTCAACAATTGCATCTCTTGTTATCAATTGAACCTTAACAGGAAAACAGAGATAATGATATGCTTTTGGTTCACACCTGTTGGCGCTGATAATCTGGATTTATCTGTCACAATTTTTCTTTCCATTGTTTCTCCTTCCTACGTGAATTAATCTCAGTTGTGAACTTTAAATACAGTTTTTTTTGGGATGATGATAACAATTCAGTTTCTGAACATACAAAGGCAACTGGTATTATGACATGGAACATGTGTGGGGCATACGACTAGTTCGTACACCAGTATGGTAAAAACAGTATACCTGTCATACACATTATAGAATGAACCACCTGAAGAAGGGGACTGCACCCCCGAAAGCTTGTGTCAAGAGTGACAACACCAGCTTGTCTACATAAGATTATCATATATCTACTTCACATACTCATATAGAATGAACCCCTTGTCAATCTATATGCACTGTTGTCTAACACAAACCATTTCAAGTGATAAGTACATCTGTGTCTGAAAAGGGCGATTATATGTGCATGTTGATCTAGCATTTCAATCGGTAGTAAATGCAAAGCCAACACGGATCGTACACGAGTATGATATAAACAATCAACCTATCTTACACATAGGAACAGACGGTGATTGGTTCGTTGTTATCTGCGCTGAGGGCGTACATTAGACGCCATCAAGGTAGATTTATTTGTAGTTTCCAACTACAAAGAGACACTTAACTACTTGGTATATCATATTTCGTTACTAGATATTTTGAGTAGCTACTAATAATTGAAGGTTTAGGCTCTCAGACTATACTTCAACAGAATGACAGATGACTTGCAGGCTTCTATCAACGACTGTAATTTATATATGTGTTTGAACTTTGGGCACTGCACAGGTGTTGTTCTCCGGACGAGGCTTGACGGCACCTCTTGGACCGCCACTTTCCTCCACAGAACACATTTTAAGCTTTCCCTGAACCGTGCAGGTTTCTATAGGAGGCATGTTATATCAGGATTGGTAAGTTCTAATTGTAATCTACTTTTCAAAGTCAGAAAAATTCATATTGGGAATCAAGTGCATTAACTGGGTCAATCGTTTAACGGTTCGAATGACACGGATGTCCGAGTCAAAAGTTACAAATTGCCTTCGTATGTAAAGAATATTGTGATTTAGGTCTCCCTTTGAACATAAATACAATCCCTGAATACAGAAAAAAATGTCATATGTTCGCTTCATTTCTTATCTCACACTCAGTAAGACCCAGATAGACTTCTAAGTATATGCGCAACCTTTCCCCATACAAACAAGTCCAAGCAAGCGCTTTATCAGTGACGGCCTATATTTATCAGTCTGTGTTTTTGGAGGGATACTTAGCAAGTAAACTCAGTTATTATAAACTGTTTGTCCCGGGTAAAAAATCATATTCTAACAGTCATTTCCACCTCTTTATAAGACAGTTGGTCCCATTTTCTTAACTGTGACTTAGGCATCGAGTAAAGTGGCATGCAAGACATGTTTAAAAATGAATATGACTTGACAAATATTATAATGTGCCTCTATTCTCAAGGTGGCCTAAGCGAGACTATCCCACTGTCGATTCTTAAAACATGGATCCCGAATGTCAGTCCATACACGTTTAGTGCTCGATATCTGTGATATCAAACTCTAGCTGTTCAGGATGACAATTTGCTTATGTAAATTCCATGGGAAATCAGTAAACTTTCAATAGAATTATCAATTGATAATGCGATGTTTAAATTGCGCATTTAAGATATAATTAATGAATTGATATAAACTTTGTCTTTGATCATGTTAAGGATACTTGCCAAATAAATAGATTAAACTGATATACTATTCTAGTGTTGAAAGCCTATTAGTACTATCACCAGCTTACCCATAAATTATTTGTTATGAATTTATGGACCCCGAAGCGATTCATATTAAGGAAATGAGACTGTTTCTAGAATAAAAAATACGATTTTTCATACAGTCTGTGAAAATATGATTTTTGTTTGCAGATTTAAACAGGTATTCATGGCACAAAATAAGGAACACAGCATACTAGACTGTCCGATCTGTTTTGAGAATATGGTTCACAGACAGCCACGGTTTCTTAATTGTCACCATACATTCTGTGAAGCTTGCCTTAAGGATTTAGTTGGCAATAGTAGGCGAGGAACAGTGAGTTGCCCCACGTGCAGATATAAAACCCACATCCCTGACGGAGACGTTAAGAAGCTCACATTAAACTTCACCCTGGAAGACTTTCAAGAGGAACTCCGTAAAAACGGGAATCGCTGTGACGTATGCCTGTGTAAGGGATTAAATACTACTGCATCTAACCGCTGTTTAGAATGTAATCTGCATTTCTGCGATGTATGTCTTTTGCTACATATGGACATATTTCATTTTCATGCTACTGAAACCAATATCGGGAAAGGAATAAAATGCGCCGATCATAAACAAGAAGTCAAGTACCTGTGTAGCACATGCTGCAAAAATGTTTGTCCTATATGTGTGTTGGATTTGCCGTCCCAACATCATGGGCACCAGATGACGCCGATGTCTCAAGCTTTAAGCTCATTTAATTCCCGTTTTGATCAACTACGTAGAGATATAGAAATTCTAAAAAAAAATGTGCAGATACTAACCAATTACATGCATCATGGCACTACAGAACCGGCTATTGACACTGACCGTTTGCTACACATAATTAAGGAATTTGTTAACAGAGCCAGAAAAGATATGGATAAACGGGCACATAAAGACAAAGAAGAAATTCTACGAAAAATACAAGAATGTCTCCATAGGTTAAGCATCCGCGCAAATTCTTTACAAGAGAGTCATCTTCAGCCCGACCGCAATACTAGACTTACCAACGCTGCCGGTGATGCCAATTATCAATTTTATCTGAGGTTGAACGAACACCTGCGTGACTGCGAAGTCATCCGCAACAGGGAAGTTACATCCGCGGAACGATGGTTCCCGAAATGGATGTTATTTATTTTATTCATTGCTCTGTGCCTTACAGTGGTTTTACAATCAAGAAGGCCAATAATAATTTGGAGCGTACCTGAATATTTGCCCGTATGTAAAGTTGAAAATGATCGCAATAGTTTTGCAGAAAAGTGAAAAAAACATCGGAGAGCAATGAAATGTGACTGCGAAATACAAAAGACAGTGCTACGTCAAGTATCAATAAGACACAGCGTCTGTAGACCCACACTCTCCTCTTACGTATGTTTAAACTGTAAATTCTATTTTCTAGACTGTTGGTTGTAAGCATCTTCAAGGAAGTTCATGCTTTATTATTTTTAGTTCCAGGTCGTGGCATACATATGCCATGAACACGCCACTCATTAGTAATTGGTATTGTCCCATATAGGCCTACTGGAGTCGTGACACAAGTCATTCCAGAAAATACACTGCATCGGCCATCCATCCTATTGTATTAACCTGTGTCACATTTTCGATCGATCCTGAATCGATCCTAAGATCCTAGGTACTCCCATACAGACAACCAAACACGGACAAATACGACTATTCGATGTAAAAGGGGTAGTTATTCTTCCTAAAAAAAAAGCAGATAATTATTTTTCGACTTGTTTACCAATCATTCTGGAACATTTCAAACAATGTGAACAGTGCTGAATATCCTTACACATATACCTTCGTAAATGAACCAGGAAATTCTCAATGTCCACACACTTACTTGTGACAGGTTCACCCTGTTGTGATAAACCTCATGTATGATCAAATATCTATGATGAAAAATACCTGTAATATTGTATATAGAATGATAAAAATATTGCTTCTGATAACCCTGTGTCACCTCAATATGTTTTTCCCCTGTGTAACACTGAATTACAGCTGATACTAACAACAATGAAAGCAGATCGGTTAAGTACAGTCGACACGGGCACAAAACATGTCTTACCTATTATGGCGTAACAGATATATACCTGTGCAGAACATATGTGGCCGTGTACCTTTGCTTTAAATTGCTAGTAAATCCCAGTGACAATGACAAAATTACCTACTGTCAGACGGAACATCCTGTTCAATTTTATTAACACTATCATACTCGATTTTGTGAAGTAACTATCATGTGTCAACAATAGTCATCTTGTGCTGGTATATCCCGTAAATTCCAAACCCGCGTTCAGTCTCTGATACGTTTTATTTTAACGATTTATTTTGCTGGATACGCATTCACATGCCACATCCGCGCATATGAGATTTATCAGTATTTATTTAGTCAAAATTGATTTTACCTACACGCCGGAGTCGCACATTGTGCATATGGAATCTTAACTGTTTCAAGACAAAACAGCTTATAAATTAAAAAGGTTCGGAACGAGACTTTGGAAAGAGTTCCTGCAGGCTTTATCACATACATACATACATATATATATAAATATATATATATATATTAGAACATAAGAGCTAAGACTAAAGAATTAAGAACTTAAGAACATCCCAATCGTCCCAATCACCTACAAGATAATGGAATTTTGATTTGAATAAAGATTCTTCATAAAAATGACTATTTTTCTTCTACAAAATTACTTAATGTATTAATTTGCGATATCATATTCAATTACAAAATCCACATGACATCAACTATAGCCTGCTGTCATATCATAAACAACTCCATTGAACCTAAACATTAACAACATCTTAAACAACCATTCTGTAGCGAAACGAATGGCGCACAAAACAAAGCAAACATACAGTAAAACATTTAAATAATGGTTATTGGTCCAAGAATTGAGGTGCAAGATCTAAAAAAGTATTAAGGCATTCTCGCCCTATTGTATTCTGTATAACTCGACATTTAAACGACAGATGGTAAAAGTAGTACATCTAATTTGCTATATGCAATTCCACTTTATCAGCTCCTTAAAACCTTTAAATTTACGGTAGCTTATGAATTCTTTTCTCTAATTATTCATTCTTCTTCTCTTTTCAATAGTGTGGAGAGTCCGGCTCACATTAAGTTCAAGGTCACTGATAACATACAATCTCAATTTGGTATTAACTCAATGATGGTGTCACCCGAGCACTTTTGGTAGGCCTAAAGACAATAAAGCGAGTTACAGCTTGTGAAGTTGAAGGCTAGCAGCTGAGCACTTTATTTGTGCTAGTTATCATATTTGTGTATACCTATCCTTTTATTAACTATTTTATTTTTGTTAAATGACTACTTGCTTGATAAATTTATGAATTCTGCTCTTGGTCCTTTGATTAAAGAGTCTAGTGACTGCAGCGAGTGGAAAGACTGTAGCCGATTACGCTAGATATTGCCTGCTCGAAACTTTATGAAATGATTTTGATTGAATGTATTGACCCCTTTATGGTAACGTTTGATTGTCAATTTAGCTTTAATAAAGTCCACTATAATTATATGTGTATTTATACCCTTAAAAGCGTCATTCAGTACTATATATAGCACAAATGTAAAGACTACCTTGCGCTCTTGATCCCTATCTAGACGGTCATAAAACATATAATTCCACAATAGCAGTTCTAGGATTTAACTCTATGTAGAAAATTATACTGACCTTATGTAAACATGATATGGACACTTCAAAAGCTTGAGTACTTGGGCCAGTTTTAGAGTATTTTCATTCCAATTCCAAAATGTAAACATTTGAAGCCATGTATGTGCATGACATGGAAATAAAATAAAGTACTCATAAAAAAGAAATGTGGCATTTTAAAACTTGTGTCCATTTTATGCTGAATTTATTAAACTTTGCCTAACAAAATTCTCATCTGATTTCCAGTATAGATTTAAACAGTATGTTGAAAGTGGTTATATCCGCCGAAACAAGCCTTATAACTTAAACAGTTCAAATATTTAGTACAAATAAAATATTTACCAGAAATCTTTTCAAAATGTTATCACTAAGTAGTATGCTAGACAGTATGCTATAACAGCTTTAACAGAATGCGAAATTTCAGAACTGTGAATATAAAGCTTCAGATTTGTGCTCTGGTATCCGACGGACAAAGGTCATTGCTTTAGCTAGGATGGCTTTCAGTCAGCTGAGGGTTGAATGACATGAAGGGAGTGCCTGAGAAGTCTACTTTTTTACACTACACAATATTTTTTTTGTATTGTGCTTCACTCTTAATTATGAACATCTTGAGGGGATAGATATTGGTAAAGGTTTTCTTCACACAGCATGAAAAAAAACGTGGTTTGGAAAGGGGGTGGGGGTTTTTGAAAGAAAATTAAATTGGAATAGCGGATAAATACAAATTTCAAGCTGAATATTAGATAAGAGGTGAAAATGGAGTAAGAACCAGTTGTTATGTCATCGATATCACTTGGATGAAAGAGAACGGATAAAATTTGTCGATATATGCATGAGTTAACATTTTGATTAATTTGATTATTATTTAACCATGATAAACAACTTATATCTCAAAGACAAATAAAACATTATTTATATTTCACGTTATTTCTATACCTGAAAACTGTATTGCATCATATTGGCAAACGGCAGGTCCAGTTTGGAAACTATCGTGCCGGTTTCAGCTGAAATTACCTTTTGTTGGGTTTTGGCATTTTGAGATTGGATCCCAATGCATGGCAGTGAGTTTTAAACATTAGAATTTGCTATTAAAATCTGACAGTCTGAGCAGCAAAGGCAAAAGGCAATTTTTAAAATAAGGCAAATGTTTGGTCTTTCTGGCTTAAACCCACAGGATGGAGGGTCAGATTATCCCCCCTGGGCTGAAATCACAACCAATATACAAACAGTTTCTGAGTTAGGACCACCTGAATGTATGGGGTTCAATGTTGCGTGTGTGGTGGTCACAATTTGGTGGTGTCACCATGTGCGTGGGGGTTGTTCACTTTTTAAGCGATTTTTAAAGTTTCTTTACCATTTAACTTGACGACCCCGCCCCATCTTTCTTCGAAACCCTTTATCTATTTAAAGTAGGATAGCTACGTATTAATAGATATAATAACCTTATTTTGTGGTGTCTTGCACACACACACCCCTCCCCCTCCCACACACACACACATACAGGACAAAATCATGGATCCTACCATACAGACTGGTATAATACAAATATGGGGCCTATATGAGAGTTACCTACTCACCTTTCCTTAGGGGCGACCATTTGCTACCAATTGGGGCACGTTGTTTTGATTCATTTTAAATTAAAAAGTTCGTTTAGATTAGCGAGGGAAATAAATTGCTTGTTCCTGAAGGTGAAGGAAGATTTGTTTCATTACATTATTCTTTAAAAAATAATCATGCATAAATTTAAGGGTACATCATGGAAAAATGTTATTTTGTTTTATTTTCTTCGCACAGTATCATTTCAGAATCAATAGTTACAATAATATTAAGAATAATCAAATCAGAAGGAAATATATTTTTTTACACACAATGCAGTTTAGAATATATAATAACTATAATTATTTTATAAAGAAATGCTTGTATCTGCGAAGTCTCACTTTTCAGCAGTATGCATTTAGTGTAATCCCGGCAAATGTCGGTCACACGGGCAATATCGGATACTTGCCTAAAATTCCTCGGGAATAGATCCTTTTTGGTAATCCCGGCCGACAGCATGCAACAAATTGAAGTTTATGATTTGTTTTTATTTATAACTTCCATTAAATACAGCCAAAGTTTAAAAAAGTATAGGTTAAACAGGGCTAAATCGGAACAAATGACCGGCCACAGCCGCCCGGAAAAGTTCAGGAACGACACACGTGATCTGCGTGACCCCAAAACAAGGTCAAGTTTTGACAGTCAGGAGCAATCTTAAGACCCGTTCACCAGTTCATATGTCAATATTCATATATGTAGCATTTTGCTTGACTATAAAAAAAGATATTTTAATATTTTCTGTAATTTGTGAAGTGTCCAGTATTACCCCCCCCCCCTTGCTCTGTATAATTTTGAAAAGACTGAATACATCTTTGAAATCGTATAAAAGATGCCCATCAAAACCCAATTGCCTGAAAGTAGGTGAGGAAAAAAATAATATATGGTATTTAAAATGGAAAGAAAAGAATGCTTAGAAGGAAAAAAGTCAGACCCCTTCCCATTTAGTCGGAGAACAAGAGGACTGTAGCAGCCAATCTTGCAGTGTCAGGCTGTATATGCCTAGAAAAAATTACATACAGTGGCTTAATTTCAGTAAAATAAACATAACTTTCAACGACAAGCAACAACACACATTTCAATCAGCCTTCTATATATTTTAAAATCATGCAATGTAGACCTTCCTCAAAGATTAATGTGGACTGTCTATCAAAACGTCTGAGAGAATGAAACATGGAGGCTGAGCTGACCGGAAATGCGGAATATCGCGCCTAAAAAGCATACTCTCGATAGAGTTTTTTTATTGCAGATAAATAACAAATTAAACACGACTTCGATGCCGTTGAAATATATAACCGGCTCTCATATATTAATTTAAAAAAGAATAATACAAAACCAGCATGCAAATTAAATATAATGCAAAATCTTGCTGAAAAGCAAAATCACATTTGACGGCAACTGTCGGTATGGCGCTCCGAAAAGCGTAATCTCCTTTTAATCAGTTAATATCAATATAAGCACGATTCTTTGGTGCTTCTGACATATATAACGGACTCTAATACATTTTAATGTATTAATTTTAAAAAAACAATACAAAATCAACATGCAAATTTAATCAAACGCAACAAAATGGTTTTGGAAGGAAAAACCTAAGTGGCTACAGCAAGCCGTCTTTCGCGTACAATTAGGCATGAATGACCATTCTCCACCAGAGACTTCTCCGGTACGCTCAAAAAAGTCATTGAAACTAGTTTATTGCGATAGCGGCACCCTGCGTCTGTTCGGAGACACTCTGGCGCATAATGATGAAAGACATGCGACATACGCTGATACCCAGCTGTAATATCCTAGATTGCTCCCAGCTCAGTAAGCCATATGGGCTGGCAAACAACACCATTTACAGGAGCCAGAATTGAAACTTTTGATCTGAAGGGGCATACACATATCGTTTCCATAGACTGGTCTCAATTCTATTAACACGTAACCACCGTTCAAGCTGCCTTTGTTGCAGTAACTAAACAAAAATCCTACCGTGTTTTTTTTAAATGATGCACTGGACCGAGAATTGTCCAACCGGCAATGACGACAGCAACTGGAAAGTTAAGTTTGTGTGCCGGAAGGTCCAAAGTTTCAAATAGAATGATTCACTGAATGCAGCTGTGAAAATAGCACTGAGTACTAGTCAACAGGCGACAACATTTTTTATTTCGTTTTTCATGCATAGAAAAAAACTTTTGGTGGCACAAATATCGGTGTAAAAAGGTTTTAGTAAAAGCATAAACCATTTTTCTTCATGAAACCTCTCAAGGGTTTCTGAAAAGAAAACTTATTTTTAACATTTTATAAGCTGATGAACATGCGCGTCTGGTCAAAATATAAATATTAAAAACATCATAATCTGATGTCTTCCTATGTCTTTCTGTCCATATTCATTGCGGTCTTGACAGGCATCTGTCTTAAGATACCCGCAGATACGGTCTGTTAAATATCATCAATTTAGCATTGAGTTTAATATGGCTACAAATATGTAATATCAGGTCAGCATGACCTGCCTTGCTAAGCAAACTAGTCAAACTGTAATTTGGGTTCGACCAATACTGACATGAAGTTATCATGCTACCTTTTCTTTTGTTGAGTGTTTGCGAAGGCAAATACTGGAGTCCAATATTTAATGTGCAGTTTATAACCTTGGTATGAAAACAGTAACGTGGTAGTGTTAATAATAAAATTGTTATTAACTGTTTTGATAACTCCTGCTGCATACAACTCTACAAATGTCACATCTTTCCCCTCATCGGTGTTGAGGATTTAATTGGATTGGATTGTAAGATAAATCAATAAAAATATATCGATATACCGTGAGAAAAAAAATTGTATGTACCTTCATCCGGTGTGTGGTTCATTAATAGGACAAAGACCATTACCGTTTGTTTGCCCACTCGGACCACCACTGGCGCTACGGAACATCTGATTGTTTTTGAAACGCACACAACAACGCACTATCGAACGGCTTTATATTTTTTCGCTGTCATCCAAGCTCAAAAAGCGGAGTAGGGAAAATGGCAAGTTTTGATTTATAATACTCCTTATAACTGTTTGCCATGCGTTTGAGGTTAATTTGTCATGCACTTTAATGTACTCTGGAATTGAAATGGGGGTATCGTGCATTTATCCAGTGAAAGAAACTCACCAGAAACCTTCGCAGAGTATCACAGACCCGCGAGGCTGTGAGAGTTTGCCATGTGTTCACACCAAATCCCCGCCGAATATCTGCTAGTCTAGTGTGTGCGATCTAGGGCCATGGTCCGCTTAGTCAAATTGTTCTTGTGAGGCTGCTAATCGCAAGCGATCACGCTGCGTTGTGGACGAATGTGGACAATAGTGCACTGCTATGAAGCCCCTAAAGTGACATGCGTGTTATGTTTTTTCTTGGAAAATATCGCGTTCCCTCGCGATCTTTTCGCGTTCCCTAGGGATAATATCGTGTTACCTCACGATATTTATATCTCACCATATCGTTGAGGTAGAGACCAATATTATCGCGAGGGAACGCAAAAAAATCGCGAGGGAATGCGATATTATCGCGAGGGAACGCGAAAAGATCGCGAGAAGATCGCGAGGGAACGCGATATTATCGCGAGGGAACGCGAAAAGATCGCGAGGGAACGCGAAATTATTGCGAGGGAACGCGAAATTATCGCGAGGGAACGCGATATTTACCCAGAAAAAAAATATCACGTATGTGACTTTAGGGGCTCCATACACTACTGTGTTGCATTGTGTTGCCTGTCGAGTGAATGTATCATGGCCCCTGGTATCCTTGGCAACCCTGTGACCCCAGTCGTAGAGTAAGGAGAGGCATTCGACTCCTGGAAGATGTGATAATATCGTAATTCACAGGAAGAATTTTCTAAATGCAGCGAAAAAAGTAAGAATCACAATATATAAAGTGTCGTTTAACAGATTTATAAAGCATTGATTGATAAGATTTTTTAAATGATTTTCAAATTGAGTTGATATTTCTGTAATCCTCACGCATGAACCAGGTTTTTATTCCTTTCTTTCAGATCACACAGCAAAATTCCTGATGCACATTAATCAGTAAGTAGAATTGTATATATTGACGCTATTCTAATGCAGTAACGAGCGAGGCTATCGGCACGACCCCGTGCCGATAAGCAGTATAATTTGCAAGCAGCCCTATATATAGCCAAAATTTACCTCTGGTAAATACCGCATCAGTACAACTTGAGTTTTAGTTGCCAAATATACAATGTCACACAATTACAACCACAATCAGTGTATAATACTAGAAAAAGTGAGGTTTCGGATGTGCTTTAGCTGCTGTACATATTTCTTATAACTTGGATGATATACCTGGTTTCTGTTCATCCATATAATTTTTCTATATTTGTATCAACTTTTCATCAAGTTTTATTGTTTTATAATTAAAGTAACAATATTATGACCAATTCAAATATTGTCGTGCTGATAAGAGTACTTATTCACGCGACCGATAAATGCTACTAGCAGAAACTGTGTATGCCCCTAAGCCGGTTTCACAGTGTTGAATCATCAGTCTTAGGGATTTAAATGGATTTTTTAGAGCGATTCAGAACTTTCTTGTGAATGGTCTTGCTTTAAAGTCGAACACATCACTCTGTAAATTATATTCTGCAGACCCTTCAAGGGGATTTATCAATCGGAATACAGAGCCCTCACGTATTACCGGGAATGTTGCGTTTATATTCCCTGATTTAAGCCAATCCTGGAATCATACGACTGTCCAGCATTTGGGAAGAAAGCTTTGACAGGTTAGTCTTTGTATTGTCATAACATGACCTTAAAGAAAGCCATAAGCGATATGAATCATGAAGGATAACATTATCTTTAGCATTTAATTTGTATTATCCAAGCAGAGTAATTAGCTACTCAGAGAAGAATGTAACATTTCCAATTCATTAACTGGTCATATTATGTACACTAAATGAATAAGCATAGTTGTCTTCCAAGTAAGTTATATTGTCCTTATTCCAGGATTAATGGAAATATCAAATGTTCATATAGTAGGACTTGGAAACAGCGGCGAGACGGCTGTTAAAACGGGCCAATTCTTCCAAGAAACACCAAAGATAAAGAGAATTACAGGTGCAATTTTTCCTCTTAGTTTACGTCTTCTTAAATTTTAAACGGCCTCAGCCAAAGAAAAGAATCGAAGGACAATAAATTTACTCATATTGCTTCGCTAACTTATGACTGATGTCAGTTTAACCAAAAGGTGAGTTCAAATAGAAAGCTGAGTTTATGCAACAACCAGCAATTATTATTTTTAACTTGGGTCGTCAGGTTTTCTATAAAAAAAATTCTTGCTTACGGACTGAGTGATCTGGGCATCTTTCGTGGATATTTCCTGCAGATTTGCCACATTCCCGAATTTTCCATGTGTTTTCTCTTAATGAAACCTTATCATTATCTTTAAAAAGTGGTAATGTTCTAAATTTATTGAACAATGAGAATAATTCGACACGTTCACAAACATATGCATTCGAAAACAAATGACAAAAGCAATCTTGCGTTAATTTGTTGTGTTTCCATTTACTTCAGGAAGCAGACATTTCAGCATCCTTATATTTATGAGGCAGCTGAGACCATCGTCATTCAAAAGTATCAGGGAAAACCTTAATTGTAATTTTTTAGGAGGTGACAGTTTCAACAGCCTGAAAAGGGCATAATTCTCATCTTCTATGAGCCGCATTTATTCTGTCAGAGAGAGCAGAATGTAATGTTACTATCGACTTGATCATCCGGAACCCGCATTTTCTCCGCTCGGTTTCACATATTCTCATATAAAGTTACGCACATCTAAGTTTTATCAGGATCCTGGTAATAATTTTGAACTGCTGATCTAGAATAAGTATTCTCCATGTTCGATCTTCCATTTCCCTGATTTAACTTGAAAATCCATTAAACAGTAATTTCACTTCAACGCTGCATTGACTTGTCAAAGAACTTCTATTTTTCCGTTTCCAGCCTTGGATAAATCTGCATTGCCGTTCCTCTTCGCCAATTTTATATTGATGACTCATCGTGTCAAGAGACTGGAATAAAATGTATATTTCAAATTATTGTATGTATGGTAATGGATATATCATTTATATTTACTCCTCTTTAAAAACCTGCGTTTGATCCTGTTTGGGATAAGCGCTGCCATAATATTTCCATATTTTTATTCTTGATTCCTGTTATATGTCTTCTTTATTGTATTAAATTTATTAATTTGATTTGTATATTTATTAATGAAAGCATTTTCCATTAATGATGTTGTTGAGATGTCTGTCGAATGTATTCTTAATTGTTGCTGCTCTGTATGCAATTATCTGAAGAAAAAAATATGTTCAGATTTACGAACCAACACGTTCGGCTATTTTGCCTCGAAACAGTCAGAACCAACGACATATGCCGTCAATATTTTTTAAATGGTGCAGTACTGAACGACTGACATCTTAAAACTGAAAAAAATACTTCCGCCTGTTTTCATATACCTGTACCTTTACACCGATAGTTAGAGAGAGTTTCTGTACCTTAACCTTTACATAGGTATCCAATACAGAGTACTAAATGAATAAGCATAGTTGTCTTCCTGTACTTATCATGAGTAGTAAATACCTGGTATTTATACTTTTACATATGATTTAAGTATGTAACATCATATGTAGCTTTAAAGAACTCTAGGTACATGTATACTAGAAATGGACTTGCATTTTGATAGCACGTCTCAAGCACAACTTCTCTTATTAACAAGGTTACAGTATGTATAATGAACTCTTGTATGATATTTTAACTTGATATATCATAAATATCAGCCACAAATCAAACTGATTCATCCTACATGATAAAAGGTCCAAAAGTATTTGTATTTAAAGTAATTGTAATTACAATATACTTTATCAAATAACTTTAATTGTAATCGATTACATTTTCTAATCCTGGAAAGTATTTGTAATTGTAATCGATTGCTTTTGAAAAGTAATTGTTTAATCAATTACTTTTCAATCATTTTTGGGTATACTTGTCTCGTATGAATCATTACATCAATCTGTCAATTTTTTTTAAGCATACTTGGCTATTATCCAAATTCCCATGGTTGTTCCTGACGTACTTCAAAGGCACATATGCATTTTGAATAATATGTTTATTATCTCAAGCAACTAGTTAATGCTGACTGAAAAAAACATTTTCCCACCAAAGCTATCCCAATGTAAAGACTTCAGGTTACTTATTATCTGTTATTCCTGGGGTAGCCTGAACCTAATTTCAGGTTGACTTCACACTGTTTAGATAACCGCCTTTCTGATTTAATTCAATAATAAATTATAATGCTTTTAACCAATGATATATATTATTTCAATTAACCGCATGAAAGACATAACATTTAAAAGGTTGAATCAGTCTAATAAAAGTTGTCGCATGTTGTTTACAATATTACAGTGTATTTTTTTGACTTGTACACTTCGCCAAAGCGCATGACAAATTACTTGCAAACAAAGGATATGCAAAAATTCAAACTAATTTGGGCAATCAAGAAGACGTTTATGAATTTTATGTTAATAAACATACAGAAACAGCTTTCTATCCGTTAAGTTGCTATCAAAAGCCACGTACCCGAACTTTTCTTCATAATAGTGTTATAATAGTTTTTTTTTACCACGCCTTCATTTAAATCCCCCGGTATATATCCGTGTAGAGGTAACCCAAAGCCACATACACACATTTGCTTCTTTATAATAATGTTTACTTGATTGGTTTGTAATCGATTACCTTTAAAAGAAATTCTAATTGTAATCGATTACTTTAAAAGTATTTGGACCATAGTCTGTTCCCTGGGAAACTGATCCATATAAAATTGCCGACTTGGCGTGCACAGCTCGGTCCTGCTGCTTGTCCTGTAGCGTAGACATTTAAAATTGAAGAGTTAATAAGGGAGTTTCCTCGGCCAAAAAAAATTAAATAAAGTAAGCATAATGGTGAAATTAAATGAACCTGTTAAAAATCTGTATTGGCCAAAAAATAAATAAAGCGTGACGTAAACTTTCCTAGCCTGGTGTGATCATCCGTGAACACACCTTGATCTATGTCCTGCACTTTGTTATCCTAGTGCCTCTTATATTAGTGATGTAAAGCATTTGTTTGCGCCCGATCCACAGCTTTGCCTGCCAAGGCAATGTTAACTCTGCTTTTTAGTCGCATAATTGAAGATCAGGTCACATGTTTGGGCCAAGATAAGTGGACGTAAAACGGAGGCGCACGCTATTCCAAGGTCTAATAATATATTATATATAGAGCGGAAAATAGGTACCGTGACAAAGTGGTCGTAATTTCGAGGTGACCTTGCTGAAGTCCATTAGGCGTGGTTTTAGTGTATTTTGTTATTAAATCCAAGTCGAATTGTTTTGATATTTACATTTGTTAGGAGAGAGCCTTTTGATAGTATATCCTTGAAGCCGCAGGTTTTTGTCAGTTGTCCTTATCGGGAGTGAATAATGTGATATAGCGTAAAGAACCTGTTATAAAATAGAACAGCTCTCTCTGCACAAAGAAACGAGGTCGTTCATAAATAGCTCAAAGGTGAGATTTTTTTTTATAATCCCTAAGTAAAATAAGACACTAAAAACATAATTACAAAAAAAATTACACTGTGTATCTGATTAATTTCAGACATTTTGGCCGAATTAGGAAAGGGGAGTGACCATCAGGTTTCAGTCAGCGACCGAACACAATAAACATAGGAAGATGCAAGTTATACAAACAGTCTCTCCAGTATGTCCCAACCAAGCGCGTTATCAGTGAGAACCCAGTAATATATATGCTTAATGGTGTAAACAGGATGTGAACTCCGTAAGTTTTACTTCGTGTGCATGTGTGCTTACCAATACACACTGTTCTCAGTGAAACAAACTAATTTTATGCACCTTTATTAATTCCCACATCTGTGACAGGAGGCTGGCCTTCCTTGATATTAATAGAAACATTAAAGATTGGCAATATCCTTCGGAAAAAAACTATTAAGAACTAAACATTCTGACATCATTATACAAAAAAATCGGCGGACAGTTGTTTAGCTACTTTTTAGTTAAATTTTTCCAGACAAAATGATATTTTTAGGGGAGACAATAGCAGAAAGCACGAGCATCGAGAACCTAATTGCATCATCAACGTATTTTCATATTTTGATTGATTGATTTTATTTAGGTAGTCAGATACGTGCATTTGAAGAGCATTCGCGTTTCTTGACATAACCAAGGATAACGCTAAAAAGTTTAAAAGTATAAACTTATTTCAACAGATTGGTCAAGATTTATACAAGAGAAAAAGGCCATGCAAGGAAAACTTGATATATAAATTAAATTATATGTACTAATTTACAATTAATACTATAGATAGATGTGAACAATAATTATGGACTGTAAAACATAAAACTATTGCTACATTTTTAGAAATAGTATGTGAATAAGACTGGTCATACCAAGCATAAATAAATAACAGAACATTAAGGAATACATAAAGATATAAATCATGATCAGGCACAGTATCCGACATAAAGAAAAGAAAAGAGAAATGAAAAAAATCATCAAATTAAGATAATTATCAATAGAAGTATAGTTTTCTTCAAATGTCTAGAGACCAATGTGGCATATCACAGAGTATATCATTTAAATGACTAGAAACAATGTGACATATGACAGAGTGTAGCATATTTTAAATGACTAGAAAACAATTGGTATATCACACACTATAGTATTATTTAAATGACTAGAAAACATTGTTTCATATCACAGGATAATATAGTTTAATTTAAATGTCTAGAAACCAAATTGGCATATCACAAAGTATACATAGTTTAAATGACTAAAAAACAATGTGGCATATCACAGAGTAAAGCATAATTTAAATAACTAGAAACCGATGTGGTATATCACGGAATAATTTTTATATTTGTCTTGACAAAAGCTCCATCAGTATCAACCCTAAGGTAGTATAACAATGACCAAAGTATATAAAGATATACAGATAAATGTATATAGATATCTAGATAGACAATTAAATATTTATCAATTTTCATAAATGTAACAAATTATGTTGCCTATCACAGAATATTTTTACGATTTGTCTAAATAAAAAGCACAAATAGTAGTAGATATACTTAAAATTATGTGCACTGGCCAAAGTGACTGTATATCTGTAAATTAAAAGAGAATTCTTCTATATGGCATCTGCATTTATAATGAACATAACTAAAATAAACTATGAGATAAAGTGGTCAAATATGACCTTACACAGATGATTTACTGTATTACTAGACAAAAGCACCTTTAAGAGTTTTTATGGCTAAAACATTATATGCAGTATATAAAATCCATATACACATCCAAATTATTAGCAAAAGTAACTGATATCAGCAATATGCCATAGTTACAGCAGTTTCCATTTCACACGCCAAAGTCCCATCAGTTCTAAAGGAGGTTATTTTCATGATATATTATATAATACATATATAAATATTAATGTTGTCTCTCTCTACAGATACAACCAGATATCCAGCATGGCAGCAAGTAAGGAGCACAGTATACAGACTGCCCAATCTGTTTAATAATTTGATTCACAGCCAGCCACGCTTTCTTTGTTGCCACCATACTTCCCCTGAAGCTTGCCTTAAGGTTTTAATAAACAATAGTAGGCGAGTAGATTTGTCCATCATGTAGGCATAAAACTCATATCCCCGACGGAGATGTTAAAAAACTGAAATTAAATTTCTTTTTAGAAGGCTTTCAAGAAGAACTCCTTAAGGTAGAGGGTCGCTGTGACGTATGTTTGTGTAAAGGAGTAAATGTCACTGCATCTTGCCTCTGTTTAGACTGCAATGAATATTTCTGCGAAGCTTGTGTTTTACTTCACGTAGACATATTTAATGCTCATACAACCGAGCCAGTTACCAGTAAACAGATACAATGAGATGATCATAAACAGGATGCCAAGTTCTTATGTCGCACATGCTCCAAAGATGTATGCGCATTCTGTGTCTTCGACCTGTCGTCTTTACACCGTGGCCACAGCGTGTCGCCTAAGTCGCAAGAATTCAGTCATTTAACATCAAATTATATAAACCCTGGCAGGAGTATGGACGCCCTTAAACAAAAAATGCAGCAATGTAACAACAAAATTCAGCAGAACCCTAGGGACGAAGCCCTTGGTACACAGATTCTTACGGAAACCATAAATGAATCTGTTAATAAATCCAGAAACTACATGGACAGACGATCAAATAAAAATAAAGAAGAAATCATAAAAATGCAAGAATGCAACTTGAAACTAACAGAATCTTTAGAAAAAGGTTCCATGGAGTGCAACCGTAGTATGAGCCATTGTATTAATGTTCTTGTTGGAGGTTTTGGTGAGTGTTTCTGACAACTGTCATATAGCCTCCCTGACGAAAAAAGGCATGAAGATCACACATATTGTAATGCCGGACGGGAGCAAAATTTACCTGACGCCCAAGGACGCAGGAACGTCTGACAATAAAAGAAAATTTCTCTTCTTGCTACTTTTTATAATCGTTATTATTATACTCCTCCACATATTAGTTGCACGTTCCTATGAGACTATGTCTAAATCAGTCAACCAATATTTATCATTCAGATCAAAGAATTTCATAACATGGGGCCACCAAAGGCCTGGTATATACCGTTTTATCCAGGCCAACGTATTCTCACGCAGATCTCATATGTAAAATTAGCATTGAACCGAGTATGGATGATGGGCTGAAATGGAAAGCTTATAATATAGATTTTATAGTATTTTCCTAAACATTCGATGCTGCCATTTTTAAAATAATACTCTTTCATTTAGTTCCAATTCGTGCGATTGACTTCACTGACGTCGCTGTAGGTGTTTAAAGCAATCGTTGTGTTGTATATAGTCAGTACAAATTAATAAGTTGCTGAGGTAGTTTCTGGATTTAGACAAACTGGAGTTCCATTACAGACAAAGTGTGTCTTGATGATCACACATGAGAAATCATGACATCAGAAAGTAACAGTAGGTCAGAACATTGGCTGCTTATATATCAGAAAAACTGTAAGTGTTATGATCAGCTGGTGCCCTGGTGTGATCTTAATTTCTCGCTAATGTACGATACTGATTATTTTGTTACTATAAACCTACACAATGTATGTTTGCTTTTTCATGCAGTTCTAAAACATGAAATGCTGAAAACATCTTTCAATAAAACAGGTTGTTCAGGTATTAATAATTTCGAGAATATTCTATATTCTGTAAAGCTAGGGAAAATAACTTGAGCAACAGTGAACGTTAAGAAAAAAAAACAATAGGGGCGCTGATAATCTTGGTTCACCTGTCAAAATCCGCACTACCAATTGTTTCACCTGCTAATCAATGTAATGAACAGTTAATGAATCATCTGCATGCTGGAGATAAAGATAAGACTACAAACACGTAACACACATTAGCTACGGGTATAATGACTTTGGACAATTGAGACATTAAATATCTTCTAGAAATTCCCCTTAATAAATTATAGGGAAACTGAAGAGATTAATATCTTATTTTAATTAAATGAAAGGATATCACTATTATTATTATAACATTTCTCCACTTTCCACGTGTAATTTTCTCACCGTAGAAAATAAGATGTATCTCTTCCTCAGTCTATACACACACTTATCAAAGACAATCTATATAGCGTGATGCGTACATCTGTGTCTGAGAAGTTTGATTAACCGTGCATGTTAGCCCCGTGTTTCAATTGGTAGTGAAAGTAATGCCTAAACGGATCGCACACGAGTATGATAACAGTAAACTTATCTCATGCATAGGAACTAACGGTGATCAGCCCGTAGATATCTGCGCTGAGGGCATGCATCAAGGTAGTTTTTTTGTAGTTCTCACCTACAATCAGACACTATACCATTTCGCTTATCATATTCAGTTACAAGACATTGCACATAGTTGCGAGTGATTAGGCTTTTAGGCTCTCAGACCGCTCTTCACGAAGCAAAAGGTGACTTGCAGGCTACTATCAACGACCGTAATGTATATCTGCGTTTTGACTATTGGCAGAGCTGTTGTCTGTGAGCTAGGCTTGACGGATAGGACATGCTTTAGCTTTCCTTTTACCATGCTTTCAAAAGGAAACATTTTTATATAAATTCTAATCGCAAATTACTATTCACGATCAGGTAATTCCATATTAGGAACCGAATGCATTTTTTGGTTCCATTGTAGAATTAGTGTATCAATCCAATAAACATTCATCCGTGCCAAGACATTTGTTACAAATTGTCGACATTTGCATATAAAGAGTATTGTGCGGCAGGTATCCGTGTAAACACACGCACACGCAATAAGACCAAGATAGACTTCCAAGTATTAATGCATACGCAACCTGTTCCCCATATAGACCGGTCCAAGTGACCGTGTTATCAGTGACAACCTATAATTTATCCGTATATGTGCTCGGTGGCATATTCAGTATATGAACTCCATCATTATGATCTCCGTCTGTTTGTTTGGCAGACCATGAACAGTAGTTGGCCGGGAAAAAAGTCATATACTGATAGTCATTTCTGTGGAATAGAGAGAGGGGTTTCCTATTCTTAACTGTGACTTAGTCATCGAGTAAAGTGGCATGCAAGACATGTTTAAATTACAAATCGTATTTGGCTATAAAATCGTAAGGCTGAAATTCGCGATTGCTTTATTTGGAACTTTTCGCGAGGGTTCCATTTTCGCGATTGCATCAGAACCTATAAATCTATGTACAACAGTGTTTCTATTTATTTAAAATTTACAATAAATCCTACTATTCCTCACTCATTTCTGGCTCTAATTCAATCTCATTATATATCTCATTAAATTATGACCTCTGTCACAGTCCTCTGTGATTACCGCAAGTTTTATAATAAGTAATGCTTGTATACGCGAGCCAGTTTCGACACTATTCTCACACAACGTTGCTGATTAGGTTGTTTACAGATGCTTATTGCCCTCCTGTTCATCTTAGTTCATGTGACATCTATTTCCTAAAGGTTTCATGCTCGCGATTATTTTACTCTCGCGAATATAGCCAAATTGAAACCCTTGCGAATAAGAATGCTACTGCAGCAGGTTTTAGGGGCTATTTTAATGTGTCTCTCCTCTCACGGGGCCCTAAGCCAGACTATCCCATTGGGTTCCCCATTTTTTAGTCCATACACGTTAAGTACTCGATATCTATGATATCAAACTGTAGCTGATCAGGATGACAACTTGATTCCGAAAATTCATTGGGAAATCCACCAGCTTTAATTATTTGCTCATGTTAAGACAACCTGTTAAACTTTTTCGACTGAATAGAATGCTTATTGGCACTATTCCTTATCCATTACCAAATTGTCATGAATGTGTAACAAGAAAAATTAATATATATCAATATGATACTTATATACTCTGTGAAATTTATTTTTATGTTTACGGATTTAATCAGGTATCCGTTGTATAAAATAAAGAACACAGTATACTAGACTGCCCGATCTGTTTTGATAAGATAGTTCACAGACAGCTACGGCTTCTTAATTTTCAACACGTGTAGATATAAAACCCACATCCCTGGTTGAAATGTTAAAAAAACTCACATTAAACTTTACCCTACAAGACGTTCAAGAAGAGCTCCATAAGACCAGGAATTGTAGTGACGTATGCCTCTGTAAGAGATTCAATTTTACTGTATCTACTCTCTCCTCAGAATGTAATCTGCATTTCAGTTATGGCTGTCTTTTGCCATATATGGATATTTCATGTTCATACTACCGAAACCAACTTAGGGAAAGGAGTAAACTGTTCCGATGATAGAAAAGAAATCAAGTACCTTTTGTAGCATATGCTGCAGAAATGTTTGATCTTTATGTGTCACGTTTGCCGTCATAGCACCATGACCAACAAATGACGCTGTTATCTTCAGCATTTAGCTCAATTAATTCCCGTTTTAACCAGTTTTGTAGTGACATAGCCATTCTTAAAGAAAATACAGAGAAAATTTGCAGTACTGAATGTCCTAACACACGTCTTTGTAACAGAATCAGGTTATTCTCATTGTTTATAATATTTACCTTTACTTGTGATGGTTGGATGTCTTGTTAATAAAAACAATGGTCTCGAAATTATTTATATTTTCTCTAATACCACATGCTTTTATCTGTTTAGCTCCAATCAGAATTCGATATGAAGTCAACCCATTCTTCAATCTCTTACTCATATTTTCAAATAGAATAATTCTTACTAGATGTTAAGCGTTTACAAGCCCAGTTTCCAACGTTATTTTTTTATGTGTGACTGGATCACCAGGTTGTGGTTAACCTTTCTATGTTGAAATATTTATGTAGGGCCTGTTATGACATTTTTCCCTGTAAAATTTATTTATGATTACTGCGTGTCACCTCAACATATTTTCCTTTCTCCTTTTTCTTTTATTATCAGCTGGTATCAACAACAATCACAGCAGATCGGCTACAGTCGAGACGGGCACAAAATATGTTTGACTAAGATGATATGACGAAACGAAATATAACCTGTGCAGACGATATGTGACCGTGCATCTTGCTTAATATCACCAGAAACACCGAATGACAATGATAGAATTACCTACCGTCAGACGGAACTTCCTGTTTAATTAGATAAAAACTATCATACTCGAGTTTTGTGTAGTAACCACCATGCGTCAACAACAGTCATCTATATATCCCATATATTCCTAACCCACGTATCGTGTCTGGTACGTTTTATGTTAATGATTTGTTTTGCTGTATACGCATTTGCATGCCACATCTGCGTGTATGAGATCTCCCAGTATTTATTCAGTCAAAATCAATTTTACCTACACACCTTAGCCACTTTCTGTGCATATGGAATCTTAGCTTAACTGTTTCAAAACAAAAGAACTTATCAATTAAAAAAGTTTTGAACCAGGCTATGTAACGAGTTGGGCAGGCTGTCTACGCACACATACACACACATACACACACGCATATATATATATAGTTTAGAGCTATGAAAAAGGACACTTAAGAACATCCATATCGCATACAAGATGACGTAATTTGGATTTAAATAAGGACTTCATTAAAATGGCCATTTTCCCCATAGAAACTTATTTAATGTATTAATTTAATATCAACTACAGCCTGCTTTCATATCACACAGCTTTACCGAACCTAAACATTTACAACACCTTAAAAGACTATTCCGTAGCGAAACAAATGGCGCACAAACTAGAGAAAACAGAAAGTAAGACATTTAAATAATGATGATCAGTCCAAGAACTGAGGTTCAAGAACTAAAAAATTATTAAGGCATTCTTCACCTCTTGTGTAAACGTATTACTCGTCATTTAACGGCAGATGGTAAAAGCTGTTCATCTGATTTGCTATTTCCGATTACACTTTACCAGCTCCCGATCATGATATATCATATGACATTTTAAAACTTTAAATATACATTGTCTTGTGAATACCTTTCCCTTCTTATACTTTCTTCTTCTCTTTCAATAGTGTGAAAAGTCCGGTTCATATAAAGAGCAGGGTAACTGAAAACATACATTCTCATTTACACCTCAGTGATGGTATAACCCGAGGTCTCGGTAGGCATAAAGGCGCTAAAGCGAGTTAAAGCTTATGAAGTTGGTGGCCTTGCTACTGAGCACTTTGTTCATGCTAGTGAACATATTTGTGTATATAAGTGTCATTCAGTACAACAGATATTACATATGTTAAGAATACCTTGCGCTCTTGATCCTTATCAAGAAAGTCATAAAACATATAATTCCACAAAAGCAGTTCTAGGGATAGACTCTGTGTAGACACTTATGCGGACCTTGTGCTTTATATTTTCAAAAGTGCATTTATCTGAATCACCCCAGGTTTTATTGCAATCTATATACTACTCATACACCGTATTTTGTATATACTATTGCAGCTAATAAATACATAAATAAGTGCCAAATACCCAAAATGGAAATGGCCAACTTAGATATATATAATAATCTTATTCATATATACATATACATATATTTGATATCATACTAAAATGTCTGTATACAATAGCAGTCTATATTCACTAATTAGTGCAAAATAATCAAAATTGAAATGGCCATTTTATATATATTTATATATATATGAAACTTTCTTCATATATATATATATATATATATATATTTATATGATATCATACTATAAAGTCTATATACAATTGTAGTCTGTATACACTAATTAGTGCAAAATATTCAAATTGAAACGGCCGACTTGTATATATTTATATATATTTTACTTATATATGCATACTTGAACTTATTATACTTATATATATATATGTTAAATATATATTCCACAAAAAGGACATGTATGTCACACCAGATAAAAAAGAGAATATGTACTACACTTGTTTAATTCCTCTTGATATACTAAGTATATCAAGTAAATACTAATATATACTAAGTAAAGGTATGAAAATAAAATTTCCAAACAACGAATAAAAATATGTACTAGGCACACGTACAACCCGGACATATACCCTTCATTGATCTCTGATAATTAATGAATTCAGATCAGTTTAAAGGATACCTGCTATATAAATACTCCCACTAAAAAATAGCCTGTTCATGGGCGAGGCCGATTTTTGTCCGGTCTAAAAAAAAAGTCACCATCGTGTACTCATAACGTGCATGTCACACACTCATACTTCAGAATGCAGAACTAAAAGATAGTGGAAGGATGGTTTATCTGTTCAGCAGTGAAACAAATCGTGCACAAAGCAGAGCAAAAAAAATAATAAAACATTCAAACAATGATGATCAGTCCAAGAGCTGGGAGGTAATTAAGACACCTTCACCTTTTTATGTATATGTATGTGTAACTCCTCATTTAACACAAATGGTTGAGATGGTACATCCGACTTTTTATTTCTAATACTACTTGACAATATATATATATATATATATATATATATATATATATATATATATATATATATATATTCCTTTACCCAAAGGTTCTTTTAAATGTTACGATGAAGAACAAAAAATTTCTGTGACCTTAGTATTAAGTAGATCTATTTGGTTAATATTAATATTACCTTACGACCATGATCCCTATCATGATTGTCATTAAACAAATAGTTCTATAACAATAATTCTAGAATTGGACAGTTTATATACACACGTTTACATTATTTACTGCAGACATCATGTTGTATATTTTCATAATACATATACACGAATCATCACTTAAGTCAATACAAACTCTATGTATTACTTTTCTATAATATATGTACATAAATCACACAAGCCTTTTTTTATTACAAGTGCCAACATTTTTATAAATACCAAACATACAAATGGCCAATATAGATATTCATATATTTAAGTATTTGTATACATTTGAAATCATCGAAAAGATATAAACTACATTTTAACAAAGTATGAACCCTTACACAAATATATAAAGATATATAAAAAGTTCACACCAGATTTAAAAGAGAATATGTACTACAGTTGTTAAATGAGTTATAATTCCCCATGATAAATATGCCAAAATAAAATTGCTCTTTATCACATTATTATGTGTGATGATATTTCATATTTGCCAAAATATATATATACAGGGACAGATACACTTCTGACCGGTATTCTACATTGATCTCTATTAATGAATGTATTCAGATCAGTTGGAAGGGCAACTGAGATATAAATACTATTTCCAGGCTTTTGGAATACTCGAATCCTTCAGCGCTAGTGTGCCATATAAAATTTCCTAGTGGTGTGGAAACATATTATATACTCCATGGGCACAGGCGTATAAAAATACACAACTACGGACCCAACGAGGAAAAAGCAAAGGAGTTCTATGGACTTCAGCTCTTCTTTTAAATAATTTAATTTCTGTTCGTAAGCATGTAAATTGTGATTAATACTTCCTATATCACTCGGTATATTGCGGTTGCTTGCCTCTAATTGCATACACTTGAAGTTACACGTGTCTACAGCTTTCTTAATTCCATTCATGGAACAAGTCACTTTTTGGTGGTTTTACTGCATTGTGTCCACGATAGACTTTGTCAGGTCTCGTTTGAGCTCCTGGTTATTTCTGCCTAATTTTTCTTCAGCTGTGTCCCTTAAATCTTTGATGTATTTCTGCATGTCTGCCTGATACCCCTGGGTATTTTCTTTAATGAGTTCTAAATTGTTTCGCACATGGAAAAAATCCACCTTGAAAGAATCGAATTCTTTTGATAGAGGCGACACCTGGTGTCTCTTGTGATTGGACGACACGCCAAGGGCACAGAGCGGGCAAACACATTTGGAGCACGTACGGCAAAAGTACTTTACTGCTTGTCCATGATCTGTGCATTTTATGTCTTTACAAATAACTGAAACACACGTATGTGAAGTAAACGTGTCAAGATGAAGTAAGACACATTCATCACAGAGTTTTAGATCACAATCCAAACAGCGTTATGACGCAAGAGCCACCTTTCTCAGACACCTGCAAACACCGCATACGTCTTTCATGTTCCACATTTCGTCAACTATTTCTTGTATCATAAAATTCACAGGAAGCTCACCGATATCGCCGTAAGGGATGGTAGTCTCACGTCTGCATGTCGGACAGATCACCCTTCCTCGTACGTTATTGGCTGCTAATTCACTGAGGCAAGATTCGCAAAATGAGTGGTGGCAACTGAGAAACCGTGGTTGACGATGGACCATATCCTCAAAACAAATCGCACACTCCAATAACCCATGTGTATTTCTCTGCGCCATTTTCAAATCTGTAAGATCAATGAAACCACAAAGTTAGCAGCGAAGTCATTAACCCTGGAGGGACATTAGGAAATGGATAATTGGACATTACATCCTATCTGATTCTCATTTGTTATTTTTTCCTGTTAAAAGCCTTTCTTATTTGTGGAAAGATTTAACAAATCTAATGCGTCCATCTTGATTTTCATAAACGTTGATGACACTTGAGGGATGTTTATCAAATCCCTAAATAAAAAGAGCTTTGTCAGTGTCGGAATTTGCGAAATCTTAAAATATGAAATGGCTTAAAGGCTAAATGGATAAATGGACGTGACGCTTAATGAAAGTTGTCGACTTGTCACTGGCATTCATTGCGAGTTATTGTCCAACAAATTTAGTTTGTAAATATGTAAAATGCATCTTGCTAATAAATATCCTACATATTAATGGGTCCGAAATAAATAATAAACATAGCACGTCCTGTCCTTTACAATCCGATTACTACCGAGGTTTCCCAAACGGTATCCGCCTCTTAATGGGGCCCAATCACCTATCTGACCTTTATAAACTAACGATAATCCCTTGGAGTTTTAATAAAAATAGACAAGAACACGTGGATATCATGGCACACAGGCTGCTTTTTTTTATTTATATCAAAGTGTTTATAATACGTGGGTCCACCAAAATAATCAAAACAGATTCAGCAAAGCCATCTGGCAGCAAGTCACAGCTTTGCAAATTGCGTTTTGCAACAAGTAAATTTTCTATCGCCGAATATATGCTACCTACGAACTTAGATTATATGTTTATCCCCTTTGTTAACATTGCTCTGTTTACAAAAATATTGTTGATAATCAAGTTCATACATCCTTCACGAAGCCGTTATAAGAACTTTTCACAAACAAAATTAACTTTATATCATTAAAATATACACAGAGGAAGCCAGAAATCATAAATTATTTTTCTAAAGGTAGGGGAATGAGCACCTTTAAAGTTTTGTAAAATATGCATGCTGTGACAGGTATTTATGTCTTACATGTGACGTGTTCTGAAAACGTAGCACATTTTTTGTCTGTTTGCTTTAACAAGTCCTAATTCTTCGAGGCGCATCTGAGGGAGTTTCCGTTCCTGTGTTTACGTTCAGGTGTAGATGAATGCCGTATATTAAAAAAACGTTCATATTGAGGATATTCGTTTTTTTGTTTCAAACATGGATGAAAATGCAAATCCGATACATCAGAGAGGATGTAAACTATTTTATGGTTATATACCATACCTCACTGTGTTGAGGTAAACTTCTCTAACTTGTCGAGAGATTTATCGTAAGCGCTAGTAAATATATAATCGTTAAGAGGGCAGCCTTAAATGTTACTTCATGGGAAAAGTTTCAATAACAAAATATGTAATGCACTAATGACCTATATAATCTAGATATTTAAGTCCTCACGTTACAATTATCCTAAAAGGAAGTTAACATATATTTAAACATAATTGTCAAAATGCCACAACTACAGTAAATCTCCAAATATAAAAGTTTATTGATGATACAATAAAACTAATTGAGGATTTTTGTTATATTTTTGATGATTTCTCAATGTTCTGTAGCTAGGTAAAGGAAATAGAAACCGTAAACAACCTGTTGGGGACATGAAATACAAATTTTACTGATAATCTGGAAACATGGAATACAAAGAGGTATTATTGGGGACGCGCAACAGATAATGGAAATAGGAACATGGTATGGCAAACAGGTTAAAAAATGGGAACATTTATTAAAAAAATGAAAATCCGAGAATGAAAAATGGAAACAGGTTAAAACGCTGGGTGCTCTACAGAACGATAAGAGTTATATTTCTTCTTTTTGTTACTAGATGGCGACAATTTTCCCAATCAAATTCATATTGCTCCAGCTATAACTTTCATTGATTTTCCATGTATATTTCTGAACAACATAAACCGCTACCAAAAATAAACACACCACATTCACGCCAATGAACACTATGAAGATAAAATCAATCTGAAATTATTTAAGATTCCAGGTATTAAGATTAGGGTAATCACGTCTGGTCGTCTGATGCTTTACTCTTCAATGCCGATAGTGATCCCTAATAAAATAGTGAAAACCTGTATTATTCCGTGTTTATTATGTTACACTTAGATCGACAAGCACAAAACAAGTGTAAAAATATTTAGCTTTAAGAAATATTTGAACCTACCTTTAGACAAAGCTTTAGAAGAAGCTGGAGTTATGGGTATTGTGGCACAGTAACTACCGGGTCTAAAGTCCAAATGCGGTTTCTTTGGGCCCATATTTGGCAAGTGACAGATCCATAGCAGCGCAAGTTGGAGTGTTATTCCTGTAACAAAACAATTGAAAATGAAAATAAAGTATAGTTTATTTCGTATTAACTCGATACCGATACTCTCTGGGTCTTAGCCAAATACAATGTAATCAAATCACATCGTATATGTTAGTATACAATATGCAAATGGTCTATCTACATAAGGAATTTACTTTAAAGGGCGTGCCGCCAAGCTTTTTTGTCAAGTTGGCGAACATATTTGTTTGCCTAGCGTTGCGCATGCACAAGTTGCTTAACCACCTGTTTATTATGCCACTCAAGATTACTAGGAAGCCTTACAGAGAGCTATAAAAAGCGCACAAGGGAAGTGCTCTGTGTTGCTCAACGTTGAGATTAATCCCTACCTAGGACCTATCCCCAGTACTGTAAACAAGCAGTTTATGTATACATATATGTGTCTGAGTGTGTGTGTGTCTTTATGTATGTCCGTATGTGGGCCTTTGTGCATTACATCAATGTATTATTTCCGCTACCTGGAGGTTTTTTTCACAATTCATGGCAGTCTCCAGGCGGTCGAGTTGTTCTGGTTTGTGAAGGCGTACATAATGCGTGTGTGTGATTTTTACTCTTGATTGTTTCTTTTAAAATGCTTGGTTTTCTTTTATAATTATAAAATCAGGTAAATGAAACACTAGCTTTCTATAAAACTCAGTAGCCGGAAATGTAGAGTGTCACATTTATATTTACCTAGCTTGCTTTTATAAAGCTCATATATAGCCGAAGAGAGAACGTGTTGCCTAGTAAACAACTGACAGACAATTGGCAACAAAAAATATTCTGATCCGGGAATGACTGGGCCTGTCCATTCTGCGCATGCTCATGGACAGCTTTCATGTTTAATCTCACTCAGGCTGTTGTAACGCTTGCCACTGATCACTTATGCAGTAGCATTCAGGTATTAATACACGTGTAAGTGCTAAAGCAACGATTGAAGTAATTTCAAATCGCTTTTGTCACTACACGTTGTCACTGTAGATTGAATCCAACATGTTGAATATCAAAATGTTTCACACATATGCGTGTCCTGGGGATTCCATTTATACAATTAGAAAACGCGAAACATGCCATTTTGTCTATCCCATATTATACAAAGATTTTTTAATAACTGCTACGAAAAGGTTTGGATAATTCAAATTCATTTCTTTAACCAGTTAGTTTCAAATAAATTAGACCTATTGGCCTGCCAATCATTGCAGTGTTGTTTGTGTTGATGTTTCTGAAACTCATCTCTAATAACACAACAACCTACTCTACACCTATATTGTATGCGTTTTTTGTTTTTGATGAAAAAAATATTTAAAAAAAACTACCTTGTGAGAAAAAAGTTTAAAAAAATAAAAAAACATGTACCTTGAAAGAAAAATAAAATGCATCTTGTAAGAAAAATTTAAAAGTACCTCGCCAATGAAATCACTAACATTCCATAAATGTGAAAATATTTAAAGCGAATATGAACCTGGTATATTATGACAAATACCTGAATATATCTACTTTGTTCAATTTGGTTCCATTAATTTCAATTTTGACTGGATGTTTTTCGATCCGACTGGATATATAAGCCAGTGATTTCCCTTTAGAGCGCTAGCTGCAAACAACAGTAGGTTTGAGTCATCTTAATCGCCTCTTAAATGAATATTCACTTTACTTGCTTGTTCCTTCTGGCACTCAATAAGTGTGGAAATAGTAGACAAACACAAGAAAGTAAAAAAAAGTTTGTGGTTAGAGAGAAGAACAAAGATGGTTACTTTTTTAAGAGCTGAGTTATATAGCAATATTCCTCTTTGTTTTACCTCCCGGGAAGCAGCAGATGAGGATCAAGGATATATATATGACTATATATATTATATTTATCTATGTATATGTATATATGTGTGTGTTATGTATTAAAACAAGAAATATCATGACAATATATGCCTACTGCACACGCTAGAACACCTGCAGGGTAGATTTTTATAATATAATTTAAAGCGGTCAAAATGGATATACTCATACGACAAGCTACGAATCAATATTCTATTACTGAGGCTATTCTTCTAAGGTTGAGTGACAAATAACAATATACACATTATAATTCGTTATAGAAATGAAACGATAAAATAACCTTTGAATTTTAAGCTGTGTAAGGAAATAGATGACATTGACATCTTGGTAGAACTTCCGAGCCCCCGAGGGTGAAGTTAGTATCAAGCTATGAAATGATGACAAAGATTTCCAGATGGAAATGTGGATAGATAAAATACATATTTATCGAAAAATAAGAACGTCTCTGGTTGTGTATACAGCTTGCTTAAAAAACTTTTGTTATAAAAGTTCGGCAAATTTAATACGGGATGCCGAACATTCAAGAATGTTTTCATCGTAAGACTATTGATGTCTCTTCAAATCAAGTAGTCTCTCAAAATATGTTTTTCAAAAAGAGGAGGAACTTGGTTCTAATCGACAAACTTCAGTCCTACTCTTATGAAAAAAATCACAACTTGACATAAACTCAGCTAGCGTATAAATGTTTGTGAGTATCACATAAACCGTGATGTCCAAATGACCCTTTTTAATACGTGGTTTTAATCTCCTAAACCAGATCTGCTCTAAACCCCAAAAAACTTAATAATATTTTAATGCATCTTAAACTCACCTGCCCTGCATGGTTTGGAGTGTGAATTACTATAATTGATTCCTGAATCTGACCTGCACTGAACGGTTTGGACTTTTTTTATGAAATGAAACACTAATATTGTTTAAATTAAATGAATCACTAACCTAAAATTAAGTTTATCGATGCCGATCCCGCAAATAAATGGCACCCCTGCTACGTTTAATTAATTATACTCACAAATCTGCATGGAATGATTTTCTTTGGGGGGGAGGGGGGATTACAATTACAGAATCGTTTACTAGGTGCAAGAAACCACCTCTCGCATCACATTCACGAGTTTACGTTATAAATAATTAAAACATCATTACCTGATGTCTTCCTATGTATATCTGTCCATATTCAATGCCTTCTAAACAGGCGTCTGTCTTAAGTTACATACGGTCTGATAAGTACCCTAAATATAGCATTGAGTTTAATATGGCTTCAAATATGCTGTATAAAATCAACAATCAACTGCTCAAACTGTCATTTGGATTAGAGCAATACTGACACAGAATTTATCATGCTTCTTTTTTTTTCGTGGAGTGTATTGGTTTAAAATTTCAATATGTGCCTAATAGTACCAAAACCAATAGAATTTGATCATAGTCCAAATTGTAAATAATTTTATTCTATAAACTCTTTTGATAATTAAAATTCCACCTTCTAACCCTTCAAAATTCTGGACGACTTCTACCCGCAGCTGTTTATGGAGGTTCAATCAACCCATTTAAACTTAATTTAGATAAGACCTCATGTTAGTTAAGTTTAACACTAGTGTGAACGATGTACAGGTTATCCAGCATTTATGACCAATCAATCAGCTGCTATGGCATGTATTTGTTCAATGAGTTACCCAGAACACTTTCCGTCTTATTGAGAATTTAATATATCCCTTCTAAGGACCATAATTATAAAAAGGGAATGAAAATATAAACATATATATATATATATATATATATATATATATGAATGAGAAAAAAATACTAACGGGCCGCATTCGCAGAACTACATTACGTTTAAAATAAAAACGTTTACATATAATAAACTGCAGCAAGAAGGAAGGAAACTGATATGACTGATAGACAGGCTGTAGCTCTTTTTTTTCTTGGTATAAAAACATCAACATAATAAATAAATAAGATAGCATATCAAATTTAACTTGTCTGACATATTAGAAAATACTTCTGATGTTTGTGAAGGTAAGCTTACTAAAATTGTAATATGAGGCATTCCTTGCAACCTTTTCTTGGCGGTATAAACATATTGTCCTGTTTGGTACATGTCTTAAATCTATATGTTTATCTGCGTGGAAAGTAATTCGTAAGCAAAGTATCTGTCAGTGAGAACGTGTGGAGGATGAAAGGATCCCCTCGCTAATTCCACAGAGAAAAATGTTTTTTCTCCTGGAAACATACATATTATAGGTCTTGCGATGAATTGCGATGATAATTCTTTCAAGAAAGACCCAAAATAAAGCGGACTACACGTGTTTGTTCACCACGACTGGAGAACGCCTTCAATGAACCAACAACTACAGGACAGTAAACTCAAATCACTTGCCGATCTTCGTCAAGAGATTAATGTAAATTTCAGCATAAAGGGAGCAAAACTGAAAATGTCATATATGCCAGACGAGAGTGGTAAATGTTTTCAATTTGTCAACATGTGGCGCTAAAGATGTTTATGAACAGTTGAGAGAGGTATTAGTAGTTTAACTGAAAATTATTCCATTCTCAAAATCTTAATATGCGCCTGTTCCATTAAATAATTAATTCATATTTTTATAGTTGGTAATTTCTTAAATCTTATTAGAGTTGAGAAAAATTAGCAGTTGTCATTAATACGCCGTCAGAAAGAGCTGTCAAAAACAGGCCTGTGTGGTTTTCAAATTATGCCCTGAGGCAAAGATATCAGTAGTCGAATTATTATGTATGCTGATATTGATGTTATACGTTCGTAGCTCTTTTTCTGGTAGCAACATTACGAGAAATTCATGGACCGATTTTATTGACTATTATTGGGGATAAGGCTAAACCCAGGCCACAATCTGTTGAATGATATGATTTTGTAGCAGCACTAAAATGCGGAAATGTAATGCATAAATATACGTGTAGTGACATATTTCCTCATGGGAAAAATAGAAAACTTCACACAGCTGCCGTTGTCTTGTCTGTCAGAATCCATGCTTTGGATTGCTAAATATTAACGACTATAGAACATGAAGACTTCTTTATGTAAAAGGCACAGATGGAAATTAAGATCTTGGAAATGACTTGAATATGCATGAATGATCCATGACATAAACATTATCTTCACTCAGCCATTAACATGTACGTCATGTGTTTAAATGGAAATCTTTGGTGCAAAAGTAATCCTAAAAACTTGTTTTGTTGCTTAAGTGCAACGTTTTCATTTTATATTACATTTCCTCACGTTTTATTGAAAATTGCCACTCTTATAACTCTAGACGAAGACCAGCAAGTTTATTTGCGTGAGTTTATTGGCCTGTGATTTTTATGCTTAATCGATACCGTTTCCTAATTTAACAAGACGTTGTGAACTCGAAAACTTCACCTTTACTTGTAATTCTATTTATTTTGGGTCTTTCTATAAGAATTGTACTGTTACAATAACGTCTGTACCCATCCCGTGTCATGCACGATTCCAAGGGTAACACATTTACTTGTTGTGATTTATAAGAAACCCTATATGGACATTATAAAAAAAGAAAAGATCCTTTTTCCCTAACCTTATTATCATATATAGAAGACGTTGGAATTCACGTATATATCACACTGTATGTATAAAGTTGCCTTTCCTTTCATTTTCCTTCCCTTGAGGACGATTCTTAAATGAACATGTACTATTTGCGTATGCAGTTTGGGGTGACAGAAAAAAAGTATAATACAAGACAGTGGGTTTAGTGTTCTAGGTTTTATTGTTTAAAAGGTCCAGATCACAGAAATCGTACACTTTCTGTATTCTGCAGTAATGGCATTATTATACTCTAGAAAAAGATATTTAGACCTGATGTGTTCAGGAACAAATATTTACAACCAAAAATCATCAAAATTGATGAAGGAAAAGATGTGATATTTTATGTTATATGCATAGAGCAGGAATGTTCTTAAGCAAATTCTAAAGCCAAAACTCTTAATATGGAGCATATGGGCATTCAGTGTGAATCAAATGTTATTTACACTATTAAGCCACCGTTTCAATACCGGTATTTCATGCTCCAGTTTGGTTCTAGAATTGCCCTCGGGAACATTCCTGCTATATACATTCTTAATAACCACGAGTGCAGTACCGTGATACATTCTGTAACACTGTTAGTATAACCCTAACACAGTGGAAATATTTTACGTTTGGAAAGCAGATCATGCCTTTAAAAAAGACATATACATACATAGGAGAAAACTAGATAATAATTTAAATTAAATACATTGCAAACCTGTTAGCCGTAATGCCTGGACCTGGTCGTCAGCTCATCATTTTTTTCATCATCTTTCGGGAACGTGATCAAGGAAGTGATTAAGGGGCTCCTAGTCAAAGATGATGCCGTTTAAATTACAAATGGAACTCGTTTGGTCCCATGTAGATTATCCCGTAGAAGGAATACAGGAACACCCGGCCCCGGAGACACTCTGCCCAGACAACTCTCGGCCCCAGAGACACTCGGACTTAAAGACACTCGTCCCCAGAGACAGTCGGCCCCCAAGCAGTGCGAAATAGCGACACTCGGCCCCGAGGCCGTCGGTCACAGAGATACACGGCCCAGAGGTCTGTCAACCCCCGGGTTATTTATTTCTCTGGGGCCGAGAGTTCCTGTTACCCGTAGAAGTCCTACATTCTAACCGTGCCTTGCAGGTCAGGTGCAGATATACTTATAATGGTTTCATGTTGGGGGAGTTAAAATTTCGAGATTTTACCTTTCCATTGCGAGGATTCATTTTTGCGATCCCAACATAACGTAACCTAAAAAAAGAAAATAATTCATTATATTAATTATTTATATTAAATGATCTCTACGCCAATTAGAAGAGGACTAAAGGCAATATGTATTCATTATCGGTAGCTACATTTCTTTAAAAGTAATATTTAATTCAAGCCTTTATGCAAGTGGGTTTAATGTTTTTAATAATTTGTTAATAATGTTGTTAATAATTTATTTCTAATAGCATTGTTAATTAGTCTATTTCAAATATTAAGGAATGCTTATTCACATGTTAGCATGTGCTATAATGTATAAATGGCATCGCCATGAGTCAGATATTTGAAATATACTATGTTATCCTGTTCAATCAGCCATATTATTCGAGTGACAAACGTTATTCGATTACGTCGATCGTTGAATAAACGCTCATGAAATTACAAAGCTGTATGCAAAGAATCAAAAATCAGGTGCAAATGTTACAGGAATCTGAGTGAAAGATATGCAGATATACGTTTTCCATGAACAAATGCAGAATATACAGGCCCAGTCTCTCTCGCATCAGTAGTTTTCTAGCTGCCAAATGTCGGTCTCTTGTTTACACCAGGGTGAGGCTGTTCTTCCTTTGGTCATTTTAAGCAATAAATGTAAGCTCGGTAAATATAAATAGGTAATACACTAAAATGCCTGCAGCACACACATGGCTGTGGCCATGATCCGAGACCGTGACCCCTGGTCCTTTACAAGGAGGCGTGAATACTGTAGGATAAAATCTATTTCGCTTAGTTCCTCCCTCCTTCCCAAGAAACTGCTAGTGTTAGTACCTGCAGTGAGTACCTCCCAGTTAACCCGGTAAATATATATATATTTCCCAACAAGATGTTTATTTTGCTTACTTTTTGGAAACGATCTCAGATAAAATGGTCTGAAGTTAAAAAGAGCCACGTGAACTTAAAAATTTATTCAGTTGTTTTTTTTTGGGGGGGGGATCACCATCTACATAAAAAAGTTTAGTATGCAGAACTCATTCAGTATACCGGACACAGGTAGGTTGCCTGGATACCGGTTTAGTAGCGTCCAATGCCCCGAACACTTCAACCTTTGTAATTATTAATACATACATAACATAGATGTTGCGGTGGGGATTTCAAGGGTCTATGACCTATACAATTCGATAAAACAACATGTCCTTCAAAATTCCGATTTACAAGACATACTTATTGACCAAAGGGAATGTTTCCACTCTTTACTAATTTTACGAATCGATACGGGTTGTTTTACAAAATGGCTATTTTGTTTGACTAGCTACATCGGTATGCCACCTGACACCTGGCGCGTTCAATACTAAGATAATAATCAATGCTTTCAAATTATTTTCTCCCACTGAGATAAGTCACTCATATTTAAGTGTGGGCTTTGCCTCCTCCAGCGTACGGCGTGATGGTCTGTGTACAAACCAGGAAACCTTAAGTAAGTTTTTTAGTGATATACACGTGTCCTTACCTTTCACAAGGGCATGTTTCAGCATAAACCGACGGTAAGTGAATGAAATGTCAAACTCTATTACCCCGATCTACGTCAAACATTGCAGTTGTTAATCCATGTGGCAGGGCGAAGCCAATTGGTTCGCTACGGTCGTACAGGATTTACACATGTTCAAGTAAAACTAGCATTATAAAAAAATAAAAAATAATAAGAAATTTAAAAATAACATAAATATTTTGACTCACTCTCCATCCACTTGACACTGTAATATGTAGATTTTCCGGCTGTTCTCTGGCGATCACGTACAACTAACTCCCCCTCCCACTCCCTCCGGCCGAAATGACAGAAACCCTGCAGGCATCTTCCAACGAACATCTCTGGCTGTTGAAGTGGCTGTGCTCCAAACTTATTAGTTCCTGTACGATTATTATTCCTCGTAGATACCTGCATCAAGGGTGTTACTACCTTCTGTGTTCTGTCTACAGATTGTCACTAGAAGACTTGACGTTGATGAGATTAGGCTTCTGAAATATCTTGTCATCAGGTGTCGTTACGTCACTAAAAAAACTTTTTTTTTTCAACCAGCCGGTAAGCATAACATATAGAGACACATGTCACTTTAGCTAACCTTGAACACATACACAGCCACATGTCCCTACAACGTATCCTGAACATATAAACAGTCACATTTCACTTGAGCTTTTGTTGAACACATACACAGCCACAAGTCACATCAGCTTAACTTCAAGACATACGCAGTCACACTTCACTACAGCTTATGTTAAAACGCGTACACAGTGTTAAAGGGTGCACCGAAAAGCAGACCGAACTGTCTCGCTAGTAAAGCTTGCTTTTCTCGCGACGCGATTGGAACCCCGGACATGTGCGCCATCTTCCTGGGTTCATTTTAGGGATCGGCCCTTCCCCCCCCCCTGAGTAAAATGGTTCCGGATCATAATGTCGGTTCGTCCGGGATTACGCCCAGCGTTGGGCTCCAGGGAATGGTTGTTTGAAGAATTGACCTATCCATGAACTCTATGTGACCTTATTTGCATATTCATTTAATGAATAATCATAAATAATGGACTAACGAGCAACCAATCTGGTGACCTTAAATATTGAAAAGCGTCAATCATCTGACGAAAACAAAATTTTACATAATTGGACAAAGCTCTGCGAAACAGGACATGTGTAGTCTGTACCAGTACCCATGTCGGCATATTTTCCCGGATATTTTTTTATACAAAAGAGACAGTATAGAAAATCCTAGGCTATAGGAGCCGGGAGCCATTCCTCCGACTGACGAATGAACTCGAATGGCTTGTTTTCGGACTTGCAAAAACAGACGCCCCCCCCCCCCCCCCCCCGTTTGCATATAGGTCATATCAATGAGCACGGTGAGAGATCTGAGCGTGTCAAGGTCACCAGATTTCAAACTCTTCCAAGTTTTTGGTAGGAACAATCAGTGTTTCAATTTTGGGAGGAAAATATCAACCCTTCAAAAGTTATCGCATTTACAAGACAATAACTAAAATTTGGCTGATGTGACCTTAAAAGTATTGGTCAAGGTCACCAGCCTTCAAACTTCTTCGAGAACTTTGTAGGAACAATCAGTGTACCAAATTTGAGGACAAAATATGAAATATTTCAAAAGTTATGGGCTTCACAAGAATTTTCCATTTCGGCAGATTTGACCATGAAAATAAAGTTTCAAACTCCTCCGAGATTTCAGTATGAACCATTAGTGTGTCAAATTTTGGCGGAAAATATGCACCCCTTTAAAAGTTATCGTGTTCAAAATATAATAAAAAATGTTTACGTTTTGGCGATTTGAACTTGAAGATGAAGGTCAAGATCACCGGTTTCAGACTCCTTCGATAACGTTGTAGGGACAAAAGGTGTACCCAGTATGAGGACAAAATGTGTAATACTTCAAAAGTTATGGGCTTCACAAAATAATTACATTTCGGCAAATTTGGCATTGAAATTGCAGGTCAAAGTCATCGGATTTCGAACTCGTCCGATATATTGGTTGAAACCATTAGTATGTCAAACTTCGGAGGAAAATATGCAGCCCTTCAAAATTTTTTTTTTGTTTACAAGGAAACCCCAAAATAATCACATTTCGGCAGATATGACCTTGAAGATGAAGGTCAAGCTCACCTTGTTTCAAACTCGTCCGAGATTTTAGTAGGAACAATCAGTGTTTTTAAATTTCGGAGGAAAATATGCAGCCCTTCAAAAGTTGTCGCGTTTACAAGATATCCTACCAACATTTAACATTTCCGCAGTCTTGACCTCGACGATGAAGGTCAAGTACACCGGGTTTCAAACTCGTCCAAGATTTTGGTGGGAACCATCAGTGTTTAAAATGTCGGAGGAAAATAGGCAGCCCTTCAAAAGTTATCGAGTTTACAAGATATCCTTCAGACGACGAAGAATGACGACCAAAGACGACGACAGCACTGAAAACAACATGTCTCCTCTGGAGGGGGGAGGGGGAGAGACATAATAATGTCTTACCTGGCACGTAATTCGTATGAGACAAATAATCCAAAATATTGCAGGATAAATCACAATGACTGCGATATATTCAACGATTATCAACAGCGATACCAGTTGATGACATCAGTCTATGCGACGTCATACGTCATCGACCTTTGTGACGTCATTATTATGTTGTAAGCAGCTATCGCTACCATGGGCATGGAAGACCTGTGTAGGAGCATTTTGGAGGCTTACTATGATATTATATTAAAAGGGAGGAACATTTTGGCTTTGGTGAATAGATCAACTGAATAATTACCGCCAACAAGCTTACTAAAATTGCAACTCCTGGGTTGAGTATTCTTGTTCTGGTGGCAGAACTCTCTTAAGAGGGAAAGTGTTACGGGATGCACATATAAGGATTTAGGAAAAGGGGGGCCCGACCCAGGAGGACTAATGAAAACCCTAATAAATAGGTCCCCAGGCCCGCAAAAGGGTGTTGGGGGGGGGGGGGTCCAGGCAGAAACCCTTTGAACAGGTTGCAGTTGAGGAAAAAGGGTGGATCCGGACCCGATAGAATATTTTAGCATTGTTAATACAGGAAATGTTTATGCCACGGTGCGTTCAGGATTCAGATAAACCCTGCACCACTAACGTGAAAACATTTACGGTTCTCGCATCGGGTCATATCAGCAATGTTTCACTCGAGTCACAATAAATAAAATATGAATAACAGGATAACATATTCATTATTATGTATAATGCTCTCTTAACATTCGCAAATAAAATAATTTTTTTTCTCAAAACGGGCAGTTTCAACTTCCATTATTTAGTGTTGTAAATGGGAATAGTACCGGCCGTCAATAATCGGAGTATAACCATGCTCTATCGTCTATCACACAATAATGATATTTTAAAGTATTGCTACAATCTGGTAATTTTATCCAATGTGTATGGTAGAAAAAAAAGGTTTATGTTATTTGACAGGAAAAAAAACTACAATATGAATAACCTTATTAAATACTCTTTGATCCAACAATTTTTCATCCATGATTTCTTTTTCAAATCTGTACAGCAATACATAATTATATTGTTTTTTTTCTGCCTACAGATTCTTCTAGAATAACCAACATGGCAAAGAACAAGGAACACAGTATACTGGACTGTCCGATCTGTTTTGACAGTATGGTTCACAAAAAGCCACGGTTCCTTTCTTGTCACCATACTTTCTGTGAAGCTTGTATTAAAGGTTTAGTTGACAATGCCAGGCGTGGAACTGTAATCTGCCCCACGTGTAGATTTAAAACTCATATCCCCGATGGGGATGTTGAAAAGCTGACGCTAAATTTCTTTTTAGAATGTCTCCAAGAAGAACTAGTTCAGAGAGGGAGTCGCTGTGACGTGTGTGTGTGTAGGGATGTAAACGTCACTGCATCATTCCGCTGCTTAGACTGTAATTTACATTTTTGTGATGAGTGTCTCTTGCTTCATGTTCACATATTCACTTCCCACACCTCTGTACCCAGCACTGGTAACGGGATTAAATGTATAGATCATCAGCAAGAAGTCAGGTATTTGTGCCGCACGTGTTCCAAACACGTATGCCCTATGTGTGTCCTAGATATGTCGGCAGTGCACCATCACCACCAGGTGTCGCCTATTATATCTCAAGAATCCAACCAACATACACCTGACTATGATAACCTATGCGGTATAGTTGATAGTCTTAATGAAAATATCGTACAACTGAGCACCAAACTGCAGCAGGAGCCTAGAGAACCAACCATTGACACTGACCGTATGTTGCACATAATGAAGGAATATATAAACAAAGCCAGGAAAGAAACAGACAAACAAGCTCATAAAGATAAAGAGGAAATTATGAGAAAATTACAAGAGTGTCTTCATAAACTGAACGCCTGCACAAACACTCTGAATGAAGGTTATCGAGAGAGCAACCGCAGTCTTAATCATTACAGTAGTGCTATTGAGAGTGGTTTTCAGGGGCGTCGCCGGACGTTGGGCCACCGCCAGCCTATCAGGGAGGTCATATTGGTCCAGAATGTTATAATACCAGATGTAGTTATGACATTTCTTTTTCTTATAGTCATATACCTGCTTAAAGCACTCTTTAAGCTGTGAAATCTACAGTTCAGTATTCTGGACAAATGGGAAGATTACACTTTTATAAACATTAAAGTTGTGCACGGTCTTCCACTGGGTCATCGGCATATTATCACCTAAACTTAGATGTGTATGTTATGGATAAGTGATGCTTGTATACTCATTCTTACTTTTCTTATTTGTTAACAATTTCGGAATAGGCATATCTGTTTATCCCATTATTTGACGGATGGTGGGCCAACAGTTTAGTTCCATTCTTTAAAAACTATAAAATTTCTTTATCAAAGTGAACCTTTGCGACTTCAAATTTCATTATTAAAGAAACAGTAAAAAAAGTATCTTCTTCCTTGCGCCTTCCAGATTACTATTGTAGTGGATGTTAAACTGCCCCTGTCGTCATTATTCAAGGACTAAAATCAACAAATATTGACTCCTATGGGCTATTTTTTCATAGCTCAACGGATGGAAGAAATCTGTAGTTGTATTTTCTGTTATTGTTATTATTTTTAAACAGTAATTATTCTTTACTGGTATTGACATATTTGGCTACCAGCTGATAAATTACTACAGTTGTAGCAGAGGTTTTGAGTGGTTCAGGTAATTCAGGGTTGCACCATGGTTGATTTCTTAATAATACTTAGCAAAGTGTTTCACTTTGGTTATTCGGTAAGAACAGTTAGATATGTATCAGCACTGAACTATATACCAAGCAAATAATCAAAAGTCTTCCATTTTTAAATCAATCTTAATGTTGGTTTATGTCAAGGCCAAATACATAAACGATTTGAAGAGATATCAAGATTACCTATACTAGTTCCTTGCTGCTTTTGTATTTGGTTTCTTAAGAGCACGCAAATCCTTTGCCAATCAGCAGTTATTCTGTCCTCACCACATGAGAAATTATTGCAGTGTGATATTTACGTATCAGAGGTGGATGCTAAAAATCTTGAACGTAGAGTACAATACCACTACAAACTGAAGCTGTCTTTCAGAATTTCATAATATATTCGACACATTTCAGGACCTTGACATTTTACACACAAAAAGATGCAAAGCAAGATATGCGAATTATTTAAATGATACTGAAACGTTTGCTTGTGAATAAATATGCTTATTTTGGGAATTATGCGTCATTCGACTTTTGATCAAAATGACTTTTTTTTATAAGGAACAGCATCTTTGGATTTATCACTTACTCTCATTTGCAAATACAAATCATGTGATATTGAAAGCTGTCAGTAAACAAAGAGCAGTGGGTGATAAGTGACCCTAAAACGTTTGCTTGTAAATAAATAAGCCTATTTTGAACACCATGTGGCTCTTTGATAATGTCATTCGTTCGGTGACATTACAAAATACCTTGTCAAAAGCGGAGGCAAATATTAGGTCGAACTAGATAAACAGGCCCGATTGAACCAAGCATGAGCAGAGTTACAGCCATATAACTTCCGGCGTTAAAAGAAATTCTCGAGAGTCGGTTGTTTTGAACACATGTAATAACTTAATCAATGAATTGACAAATTCTGAAGTGCAGATCAACTACCTAAATATGATACACTTTGGTGGCTTTTTTCTTTAAACATGATTAGATACGGTACAGTTAATTTGCGAATTGTGAGAGTAAATCTGTTTCTATCTGTCCCATTAACGTAAACGCCAAGAAATGTTTCAGGTGACATTTGGCCGGATCATTACTTAGAGATTGGAAGGGCTGCTCGATGTAATATACCAATTTGAAGATACAAATAACGAATAAAGGTAATCGCATAATTTAATGTAATCTTGGCACTAATAACGGAACACAGAAGATGTGCAATAGCTATATTCGAACAAGCCAGGCATTCGATTCATACCAGGAATTGCGATGTTATTGATTTTAATTAACACCACTGTATTCACAAAACGGGTACATCGGAATTACGCACATTCCTCTACCTCGCAAACAGCGGTTCGTTAACAATGACTCAAGATAGGGAGGTATACACTACAGTAATTGCTTGCTGTCCTTACACTAACGAGCAAACATGTATGTATCGATCTGCGCAGTGATATAGTGCTATCGGTATGTCAGTGTGAAGTGCAAAAAATCAATAATGAGCTGTGGCCCATAACATAACTGTACACACAGCCATATCATTCCCAGCGTAAACGTCTTGAGGCGATGAAAGACCTTTCTTGAAACAACTGCAGGCTTGTCAACATAAACACATTTGGACAAGATTTTCTTAAATCAATACAAATCCTGTTTGCTAAATGATCCACAGACATACAAGATGGAGAGTTATCAGTCCTCGTCGGCCAAAGTTCGCACGCATTGTCAAGTTTGCTTGAATGACGAATCCCTGAAACTGCTGGACTGTGAGCATTCATGCTGTATTGCATGTCTGTCTGGGCTTGCAGAAGCGCACGAAGCTACAGCTCTAAAAGTATCGTGTTTGAAATGCAAAAGTGAGACAGTCATCAAATCAGGCAACCTGTCAGACCTTCCGGATAATATTCAGCTGTATGAGGAAACGGCCACAGTTCATAAACAAAATCGACACTGTAACTGTTTCTACTGCATGAAGCTAGAGAAAGAAGCAATGGCGGTGGGTCAGTGCATAACCTGCCACAGGTTCATGTGCGAGGGGTGTGCAGAAAAACACAAGAATTTACTTTCCCGACATCAAGTCGTACTTATGATGGATGACAAACAGCAGGAGTTTTGCCACAAACACAATGAACCTGTTGTATACGTTTGTCGGGTTTGTTCCCCCTTACGGCTGCTTTGTGATATATGTATAATGGTTGATGGCCAATGTCACTCGGAGAAGGAATTGGTAGAATATACTGATTTCATGGAAGAGGAAACAAAGCTGAAGTCAAAACTTGACCAGTTAAGCAACCTCGACGTGGTTCTAAAAGAATTAGAAGTCAGACGGCAGATGGATGTAACAAGAATCCTAGATGTGGTGAAGAGAGAAGTAGCATCACCGATTGAAGATTCTTTAAACATAAATTCAATTAAGCTTGCAACAGAAACAGTCAAGCAGACCTCTGCCATGGCACATGAATTACTTAATTGTGACGCAAGGCAGCTGGATGGTTTGCAAAAGGCGAACAGACAAATGCAAAAGGCGTTTAACGAGTTTAACAGGGAGAAAAAGAAGGCAAAGGCAATTGATCCTACCCTGGATTTGGAGTCAGAATTGAAGGAACCACTCTCCAGCTTAAAACAAGTCCTGAGTAGCATATTGGCCGCGGGCCCCACGTTTGTGGTAACTAATTTACCCAAGAAGGCACATCACAAGTAAGATTTGACACCTTTTGACAAGCCATAATTCACGATGCTGTCCAGCTATAGATATAAGCAGCATGATGTTTTGTTCATATATTTCTAGGACACCCATACTATCATATATTTCTGGTGTATAAAGAAGCTGGTGGTCCATTGTGATGAACCTGTGTCAAGGCAGGTCAATGGGAGCCAAAAAGACAAATCAGCTACCAGTGCAACGGCCAACATCTTTTGTTATAGGCGGGTAAAATAAATAATTAAATAAAGGGTTTGACCAGGTAATTGGTGTATTAAAAGCCAACATTATGGAAAGCAATCGTTGCCTGGTAAGGAGATTAAACATGAGAACACAACAGGTGCATGACTTATGTCACTCTGTAATACTCCACTGGTTTTGATTTGCATTATTATAAAATTTCGCTCTTTGTTGTATAGTAGTGAAGACATGTGAAGGTTATGGGATAGATGATGGAGGGCACACTATATGTTCTGTACACATTTGTTCGTATGTGTAATGGTAGCGTATCACAAAAAGATAACAGTCTACAGATAAGCCTATGATTTTAAATATGTCAAGTTTAAAGTAATTTTTTTTGTAATTATCAGTTTTATGCTTCATTCAATCCAGATGATAATTGGTTCTTATCAGGTGTTCATACCCTTATATTGTTCTTTTTCTATATTTTCTCGGGCGAATGTCATTCAACATTCATATGTGAGTTCTCTAATGCAGTGTCTCAGTTCATACTGACATATTTATAATTATCTCGTCACAGTACGAATTATATCTTCGAAAATGAAATGCTTAGACAAAGAGACGATTATTTTAAAATGTATATTTTATGTGTCTTGGAAGCTCTACCATGAAGTTTAAAATGGAAGGCCTTAATATGAATTCTTTCTAAATTTTAGGTCCCATAGAATCAACAATACATATTTGTACATAAGCAGTGTATCATATTCGCAATAAATGTTAAACTAATTGCACAAAACACACCAAGTTGTATTATTGTATAGACGCTTATGAACACATAACAAATTTTCAAGGACTGTGGATTAGCTTCAATATATAGAACCGTTGTTTTCAAGAGGACCTGAGAGGTTCTTTACATTGTGTGTAGAGAGGGTACCGATATCTAATGGGACATCTGTACATTGCATTCATGTTTATTTTCGATAGCTGTTTAACACGTGGGGTATATGGTCGGCTCTATGGGACAAGCTCAAACGTTCAATCAAAATAAAGATCGTTTCATATTAACGATAAGAACACTAGTCTAGTCACAGACATTTCTCGTGTGTTACAAACACGGAGTGCATGCTATTTGCACAACTGGGGTATATTTTCTGGTAACGAAAAAGTATTGCGAATTTGCACCGTCCAGACTTGCAAACGAATATGTCTTGCCATCAAAAACCAATAAACCTGGTTGGTCATGTAGTCCGATAAAACTGTAATAAAGACAAGTAAACAAGACATAAATTATTCCACATGTATCTTTCATCTCTCTATCCGGGTACAGGTGGCGCCATCTGTGGCTAAAATCTGCATATCAACCGCACCACAGCTGCACTTATTCCTCAGATAATTGGTAACAAAACCTATGTTAAATATGCAAAAAATTAAATCAGTCAATGTCGGTTATCGCTGAGAATTAAATTCCTATCACAACTTTGAAAATATTTCAACTCATTTATTCTAGTTTCTTTTACTCATATTAACTTGGCTACACTGACAGTAAGTCAGCTTTAGTAAAGAGATGGGTCTTCGTCCGTGGTTTTTTTCGTTCAGTCCGTCCTTTAACAGGGCACAAATGGTTACCACTAGAGACACCTAATTTAGTATCCGGAGATTTCAGGCTATACTTCAAGCAATTCCTGAGACATGGGCATGGATTTTGCAAGGCAAACAAACTATTATAGATATGGCCACTAGCTCGGTGTATAAACAAGCTGTCCAGGGTGTATGTGTATGCAAAACTTCAGGCAGATACGTGATATCATCCCTGCGACATGTGCATGGACAAACACTACGTAACATTATTTTAAGTGGCAACACCAGTATTGTATACGACAAAACATCCTAAACAGGGGTCGTAATAACACATTTCCGCCTATCTCACACAGGCAACCACGTGCACGGAAAGGCATTTCCCTTTACCAATGGAAAAGCATCTGTACAACTCCGTTGGAAAGGTGAACACCTAGATGTTTTCCTAAATAGTAGCTCATAATTTGTTAGAAACATTAAACAAAAATGGAATATTTTAAAGGGGTTTTCAATATTTTACAGGTATTTTTCCACCGACTCCCTGTATTTTCTATATATTCCTAAAAACTTGGTCTATAATTTCATATACTCAAGCCCTCATCTCCTATATGTTCCTGTTGTCCCCTGCACAGTCGTGTTTCTGATATAATAATGTTACTCTTGAAAACATCCAGTTCTTTCTGCATGCAAGTATGCATGCATGTAGGATGGCATGTAAGATGGTATAATCAGGTTAACAGTGATCAAAATGTGACTGGAAGATGATATGATGGAACAATGCATCTTTTTTAGCGGACAGGCATTTTTCTGCGGAAAGGCGACCCTGTAATAAGGCCTTTCCATTGGAAAAGTGAAAATTTCAAAGTATTACGATCCCTGTTCAATGTATGGATATGCACAATTAAGGCTGATATGTAAGTAACTCCTGAGAAATACTTAGGAACATACACAAAAGTTTATTGTCGGTATACCAACAGTCTTGGGTATGAGAAAGCAATCTGAGATGTACGGACATGTAAACATTCAGGCTTACTCCAGTCAAACCTCTCCAGAGAAACTGGCATTGATTTACACTGAATAAAAATTATTGTAAGTGGTGGCACCAGGTGTGTATACCAGTGAACTGTAAAAGAAGTATGAACAACTAAATTTCAGGCCGAAACATCAAGCCACTCCTGAAATATGGGCATGAGTGTACAAAAACAAAAGCAAAGGTAGATGACTGATTTTGCGTCAAATTTGGTGATGCTAGCTATATTCTTTTTTCTGATAATGTGGTTAAAAGTACGGACGACTAACGACTCCGTAGAGGTCGATGCAGGTGTTCTCATGTAACCAACATCTGCATATAATTTGATGGCGGTATCTACTGCCGTTTGTGAGATTTTAATAACACCATGCTTACTTGGCCAAATGACTAATTTCAGCGTCCTGTGACTATGCCAAAAATCATCGAACTAGAACCATTCGAACAAAAAAAAAGCCCCGCCTTCGCACACTCACAGGTGAGCTAGACAGTTTGCTTTTAGGAATTTTATCTAGCTGATCACATATTTTGACTATTTCAAGTGTCTGCCTATATAACATTTTGCCTGTTACAGAAATATCTCAGGAACTGCTCTGCCCGACAGCGCTAAATTAAAGGCATATAGATCTGAAGTGCAATGTTATTAGTTTCTGTGATTTTTAAAAGAGAAAGAAATGAGTTATTTAATTGTGACAGATTTATAAAAATTTAAATATTCCATGAGATATCTGTGTTTGCTTATAAAATGTCATGTTCGAATAGTGATTGGGGGCCTAAACGGTTATATTCCACTCTCTCTTAACGGTATGTAGATTTGAGCTACATTTACATTCTTTCTTTAAAAGTTGACCCAAAATCATGAACGTACTTGAACACGATATTTTTACCAGTCTTGGTATTGATATGTTGCACAGCCATCATATCCTGTTGGCTCTTAAAGTTTTCCTCTGTGTGTTAGAATTTATGGAAGCTGCCTATCCCTTGATCATTGATCCACTTTGCCTGACTACTGGTTGTAAAGTCGTCGTTGTTGTAATCATTATGACACACTGCACTTACAATTCAGATGATTAATAGATGTACCTTTTGACAACAAAATTTTAGTTCTCACCAGCTTGACCATTATAAGAGTAAGTGCCGACTATTACGACACAGAAACCGCACAATTTTGACGTTCAAACACATATAAACTAAATTTCATTGTAATTGGACAATCGAAGATTAAAATGCTTGGAACTCTTCGCTTGCGTCCCGGGTTTGATCATCGGAGTTGCCATGAGAGTGGGTTGTGCATGGTGGCCCGTCCAAGGTCGGTGGTTTGTCTGGGTCCTCAGGCTTCCTTCACCTCTACAGACTGTATGACACCATCATACAAGCTATGGAGAGTGCGCGATTAGTTATTATAACTATTTGTACAATCCATGTATAATAAATGAACTTTATAACCAAAAATAGGTGGCACCACCAGTCTTATAAATAACAAAACGATCCCGGCTGATTTCAGGCTGATACGCCGAACCAATCTTGAACTGTATGCACAGATGCAGCAATCTGGACAATCGAGGGGTAAAACGCTCGGCTCTCTCGAACCAAGTTTGATCCCCAGAGTTTCCATGAGAGAGGCTTGTGGTGGCCCGTCCAAGGTCGGTGGTTTTCTCCGAGTCCTCCGGTTTCCTTTAACGCTAAAGACTATCGAACGCCACCTTCCAAGCATTGGAGAGTGCCTCGTATTATTTTTTATAACGTTGTACAATCCATGTAAAATAAATAAAGTTTGTAGATAAAGTGGCTGGTGCAGACAAAATCAACGGGCATTCCACAATCAGTTTACTATAAGGACTGACAAAAATGTCTCAGTGGTCACGTGGTTTTCGTGGGTTAGCCAATCCCTGTTTAGGTACACTGATACGCCAATGATTCTTCCGAGCTTGCTTGTGACAAATAGAGTCATCCACTGCGCAGAAAAACCGCATAGCCCACATTGTACTTAAACATAATAGATGTATTATTTATTTTAAAAGTTAGTGAAGGTTAGGAATACACCGATACTTGGGGCTGTCAGGTAAGAAGGTGAACCCTAGTTGTCAGTCCAATATAAATGAGAAAAGGACACAAAGGAACTTTAAAATCTGAACTATGAACGCTCCTCCTCCTACCGACCAAAGTGTAAAGCATAAGCGACCCTCGTCGGGTGTTATAAGTGTTCAACCAAATTTCTGGGATTGTTAAGATGACTTGTGAAGTAAAGACTTATCAACAGGATATGAATTTATATGTGCTACTCATAGCGCTAACATCTAAAACTGGTACACTTGGATGATGTAGATGTGGTTCTGAAAGAACAAGAAGTGAAGCTGCAAACAGGGATAAGTGGAATCTTCGATGAGGTGACAAGAGAAGTCTTTTCTGTGATTGAAGATTTTTTCAACATAAATTCAATTAAGCGTGCAGGAGAAGCTGTTAAACGGGCCATCTACGATGCTCAGAAACTGCTGAATAGTGATAACAGGATCCTGGAAGGCATTCGTGAAGCAAATGAGCAAATTACAAAGGCGTTTACAGACTTCTCTGAGGAGAAGATGAAGGCCAAAATTATATGTTCTGATCTTGAATCACATTTTAAGGATCATGGGATACTCTCCACGTTTTAAGCAGGGTCTATATGATGTGCTGGCTACCAGGCCGAGGCTTCTCACAAGTAAACCAATTATGGGCATGATACGAAGGCTCAGAATGAGCAATAAGGGGCGAGTGATGTATGTATGTAAAGGAAGCACAGTCATAACTGAATTATGTCCAGATGGCAAGGCACGTCATTTGCAGACAAAAACCAGTTCATATGCAGCTCGAGACTTTGCTTTTGACACACACGGTAATTATGTTTACTTTATCTACCAAGCATCCTCATCCTGGCATATTTACAAACTAGACCTGAGTTAAGATTTTTAAACACTTCGTTGTGTAAAGCTGAAGCGACCAACTACCCGGGAAGCGCAAGTATGTTCTAAAGTTGACCTCTGTGTAGCTAATGGGACATTTATCGTTATACTTCTGTCAAATGGAAAATTATTAAAGTGCGATATAAATGCTACAATATACTCTGCCAGAGTGACAGTACACAATATTCCCTATCAAGATGACAACGTCCAACATACCAGTATCACCAGAGATACTCAGCCGGGAATCATTGCTACCTATGCAAACCACAAGATTGTACTCTACCATGATGGAGAGGGAAATGTATTGAAAACGGTGTGCAAGGGTGGATCACCAATCGGCCAACCAAGGGTTACAACCGTTAGTGCTTCGGGAAACATCCTTGTCGCAGATTCAAAAGCCGGGAACATTATTGAACTGACCACTCAAGGCGAGGTTCTGCAGAATTTACTGATACGGGAGGATGGCTTGGAATTCCCAGTGAACGTCGTCTACAGTCATCCATACTTGTGGGAAGTGGATGAAACTATAGATGGCAAATGTTATCTGAAATGTTTCACTCTGTAAGACTCCTCCGACTTACATTTGTCTTGTATGGCAAAGTTGTGGAAGCACGCTTCGACTAGGGATTATGCCGATTACGTTAGCGCACAAAGTATGTTATTTTGTCAAAAATATACAAAAGTATACCTGGTAGGGCTTGCTTTCATTTTGTGACACATAAGGACACTGTCTGTAGACATCGCTTAAATGGAAATAATATATACTATGTTTTGCTTTCCCGCTTCCAGCTTTCCAGGGGTTTCATTTCAAACAAAAGATTGGGAACTGAATAAAACTTCTATATATGCTCCAGTTCTCATTGATAACACTATTCATTCCCTATCATAATTATGTCGTAATATATGATAACCCAATTTATATCCCATTTCACATATACGAGGCGATGTTACACACACAATCAAGGATTTATTGTCATACCTGATCTGAAATTAATATTTCTTAGATGTATGTATTGAAATGTCAGATTACTAAATAGTTAGGAACATAACTGATTCATTCAGAAAATAAATTTATCAACATATATTTTATAAAATCATATTTCTATTCTAATAATAAAATTTTTCAGCATATTACAGAAAATATTTTCTACATATGCTGAAATATTTTTTTTAGATTCACATTGTAAATCACATCATTCTATATTTAAACTAGTGGCCTATGGGCCTTGACGCTCAGCTGAATTCAAAGAATGTTGAACAATGAGCAAAATGACTGCCAGTGTGCGAAAACATCATGAATTTTGTGAAGAGTCCTTAGAAATGTCCAATATATTAAACTACCCTTTGAGATTTGCCAATGAATGGAAGCCATTCAAAGAATTATAGGTGCCGCCACCAGACTTTTGTATGAAGTAAAGCAAACCACTCCTGACATATGTCATTAGATGAACGGCACAAAACACAAAAGTGTGTGATGCCATCGGTCTTGGTCTTGTGTACGTGATAAAACTATTCAACATCTATGCATATTTTCTGGCCAATACATCAAAATATAAACAGGCTTTGTCCTTTGGTCCATATCTACGCATGCACAAATTTTAAAGGAAGCCCAAACCATTTTCTATCTTGCTCACAAGGTTACATGAACGGCAACCTTCGGGCCAGATTCAAAGCTGAATGAGTTGTTTGCAACGGTAGCTGGGGTACTTAAGGAAATTTACAAACAATTGTAGGCCTTGATTCAAGTAATTTATTCGACACCAGTTTTTGAGTAATTATGTCTTATAAAGGGTTTTGTTCATGTGGGAAGGAAACATCCACTTCTCTCAATTCCTTAGTGGGAAACATTCTAAAATTTTCAGTAAAATGTCAGCAAATGTTCAAGAATTAAACTGCTTTTTATGCGATTGTTCCAGTCATTATGAATATAAGATATGAGTGGATACGGGGGTTCTCTAGGTCAGCCATGTGGCACAACGTATGCACAATTTACATACAAGGAATGTGTAAGGTATGACCCCCCCCCCATTTTTCTATACACAGTGACATAACAATGTTACAGTGACAAAATTTTTAATGATAAAATGCTTGGTTTAGGTGTTCATCATTAATAAATCTACAATAAAGTACATACAATACCACGAATCTATTAAAAGGCATAAATAATGCTGTGCAGTATTTTATATATATAGTTGTACCGATGTTTGTCAACAATTGCACCACACTGGATACATATTTAACAGCTTGTGAAAGCAACATAACTAGAAAAATCTCATTTCATGCAGCCTGATGATAAGTACACTGGCAGGATATCAGATAATAATTGTGAAATTCTACAGTTTTCAGTTAAACCGGTTGTGTAACACTGCATCACAGATTTGATGCATTGAATTGCAATCAATTGTTAAACTCAGAATCGATTCAGTTCGATTACTATTTTTTCAAAGACCATCCAGAAGTATTCTTTGAGCTCTCAATTTGAATAAAATTAAAGGGCCCTCACAATTTATAGGCCTACTGTAACCTCCTCAAGTTTTCATTTTATATTTCTTAATTGCAATATTGGTAACAAATGTCCAGTTTTAAGATAACTAACTGTTGAAATAACAATATTTTCCCTTTTAAACTGATTAAGAAAATCTATATAAAGCATCTGCATTCGATGTATGTTTTATGCACAGAATATGTTTCTCATACATATGTCTCAGATACCATAGTCTGGTCATTTTACTTTATTTTTCAGCAAAACCCCGGAACAAACTTCAACAGAAATGATTTTTGTTGTATGATAGCCCGGAAAATTCTGGAGAATAATATATCAAAAAGTCCAAAAGTCCCATGGGGAGAGTCATTTAATTTGATTATTTTAATTGGCTAATTAACCAAAAAGGTTTCACTATACTTGTCTGTATATTTTCATAATAAGCTTTGTTTTTATCCCCTATAAGTGACCACTCATTTTAAAGATCTAGATTGCTTGTCTATTGAACCTGACCAAGATGTTAATTTACCAATAATAACGACTTTATGTAAATTGTTTAGGACAGGGCTTGTCAAAAACACTTGCCCACTTCTCCAAGGGGTTAGAAATATCACCGAACAACTTCCACAGTGTCTGAAAATTGCAAGCTAGGCCGACGATGCATTAGACCATGCCATAGAGACAGTACCGGTACAAGGGAATATCACATACAAGACAATTCATATAAAAAATAGGAGCAGGGGATGTTTTATATCACGATATGTATCATGAGGGAAATCGGGTTCCCGACAGAAGGTACTATTTAGCATTTAAATGGTGTTCAATTGCTCTTTATTGCCTGGCTATTGATTTTGACTAAGATATAAATTTTACCAATAACAAAAAAATAATTATATTCATTTAATGTATATTGATTAGGGCAGCGAACGACAATAATACTTGTTAACTTACTCAAGGGAATGAAAATAGTGAGAAGAACATGCCCCGGTGTCTGAAAATTTCCTGCTGGGCCTACGGTATATCAGACCATGCCCTTGAAACAGTCCTAGGGAATATAGAATATCACATACAGTATGAATTATACAGAAATATAAAAGCAGGGAATCTTTCATAGAACGATATGTATCATAAGGGATATCAAGTTTTCGACATCAGGATACATTTAGCATTAAACTGGTGTTCCACCCTAATTTAGTGAATTGCAATTTAATATGTGGATGCTTGCTTAGAAAAGATTGTTTATTGTGCTAACTTTAATAATCTGGTCAATGCATAAGAACATTTAAATTATATATATATATATATATATATATATATATATATATACGTCATTCTCACGTATCACATGAAATATTGATAGACTTCTTCAATGGTGGTTTTCTGTCATCATCTTCTGTCTTTGTAAAACATAAAGTCACATGTCACTAAGCCTATCCTGATGACATGATCACTTACACAGCCACATATCACTACAACCTATCCTGATCACATGATCACATACACAGCCATATGTCTCTAAAACCTACACTGATCACATGGTCACATAAACAGCAACATGTCACCACAGCTTATTCCGATCAAAGGCAATTGACAGCACCCTAGATTTAGAGTCGGTTCTGAATCAACCATGCTCATGGTTAAAACAGGTCCTGAGTGGCAGATTGTGGACTCCACGTTTGCGATCACCGGTATGCAGAAGGCCAATCATAAGTGAGATTAGTTCCGGTGGAGGGACTATTTCTCTCCGATAATAACAATGTTATGGCAATCGCGATATTCAGTATCGCATTTAGACACGCCACAGGCCACAAATTCTCACGACCTTAAAGAACATATCCACTTTAAAAATGTGACTGATGGTCGGCGAGAATTCAATGTTACATGCAAAAGAATTTGCTCCAGCATGGTATTTTAAAATGCTCTGCCAACATTATTTGACGGCGGAACCAGAAGCTTCATCTCCCAGCGGAAAGGCTCACATCTTCGAGGCAGATACAGGAGCGGGTGCAATTATCTAAATTACCATGTAGAACCGGTTTGTATAGCAGGGGTTGACAAGGTAGTTGGTGTACAAAAAGATTCACAATGTGAAACCCAATCCTTGGCTGAGAAGCATATCTGACATGAGATGAGAAGGGCTCCCTGAAGTATTTAACTGGCTGTAATTTGCATAATTATCATATTTCTGAGCAATGGTATATTTAGACTTATTTGTACTTTAGCCTGTGTGTAGTGAATGTACAAATAGTTATTGTGAAAGTTGTACGCTGGCATTTAACATGCACTAATATTTATATAACATGACATGACGGATAATAAGGGCATATTTTACTCTATATAAACATGTTCCCTTGTTTGTTCAAGATACTGACCGTTCAGCATTTATGATAAGAACCCAAACCACATATTTGTGTCACAGGCAGAACCCAAACACTCCGTGTACACTAGGGATATATTTCTGGTTTAACGTTTCTTGTGACAATTTTGTCAGTATTTTCAAGATAGCCACCCATTATAAATACAACATGTTGTTACAGACCAGATAATCCAGTCGGCAATCAACCGGTAAAGCAAAGTAGACCAGTCCAAACACTTATTATATCTTTCTTATGTAACCTGAACGCCTAAAAGAAACTGAAAAAAAAACGGTTTGTGCTTATTTCAGACAAAATTAATTGCTCTTTATGTTACTGGCAATGCATAAGACAACAATAAACTTCACATCAGTTCTTCCAGAGATTTGTAGTTATATCATCAGGATTTCGTCATCAAAGTAGGTCCACAAGGAAGTAAGTACACTTAAGATCCATGAAACCCCATGTAAGCTGACTAGCCAGCATGATCGAGCTTATGCCGCCACTGTATACCACAAACCAAATTTCTGTAATAATTGACATGCGAAGTAAGAGGACACATACGACTCATCAATTGCAGATTAAAAATGCTATGTGAATCAGATATTTTCGGTAAGGAAACAGTGAATCGTTATAAAAAATGACGTTTGATCCAATGAGGTATGCGCGGTTTTTTTTACAAATCCCCCCACACCAGACTTGTTCCTGAAATCACTGAGACACTTATTTCATGCATTGCAAATGCATGCCCAATGCAACGATACATCCATAAGGACCAATAAAATATCAAAGGAAAAAGATATAAATGCGAAGATTTAATTAAATATTTGGCAAAATAGTGCACTGGCTTCTGAACATGCATATCAACTTTGATCTTAGAGATTAGACCCCACAAATTCCTTCTAGGTATCCTGATACCAAAAGTTTAAAATAACAATTCCCTAATCTGGGGGCCACAATGGGAATATATATATATATATATATGTGTGTGTGTGTGTGTGTGTGTGTATGTGTGTGTGTTTGCTGCCTGACAAAAAATGTTCCTGTCTATTAGAATAGTTAACATATTATACACGCAGCTACTAAATGACCAGAAAGTTGTTGAGCAAATATATAAGTATCAAACTCGGTGGAGATCATCGATAAGTTAAGTACAAGGTTTCCTTAAAAATCAATAGCCTCTGATCATGTGGCCCTTAATGTATCTGCGCAAGCAAAGATACGTTTCTGTGGGCGTAAACTTCCTGTCACGAGTAAAATCGTGTATCTTGGAAATAAGGTTTGCCAGCAAAAGCTACATGAAGGGACGGAGTTTGTTTATGATGTCAATCGTACCAGATTTAAATTGCTGAATTGGCTTTTCGAAAGAGAATTTCTAGGAGACAATCTTCCTCAGCCGAATATAAAAAGAAAGAATGCTCAGTTTGCTTGTGTGATGAAACACCTAAGCTGCTGGACTGTGAGCATTCATGCTGTATAACATGTCTCTCTGGATTAGCCGTGGAACATAGAGATTCAGAACTGAAAAATAACATGACCAACGTGCAAACGTGATACAGTTGTTAAATCGGGAGGACTGTCAGATCTTCCAGATAATATTTTGCTTCATGAGGAAAAGGTCGAAGTTGATAACCACATTCGACACCAACACTGTTTCTACTGTCAGAAGCTGGGCGAAGGATCAACTGCTGTCAGTCAGTGCATTAACTGTCATAGGTTCCTGTTCGAGGTTTATGCTGAGAAACTCAAAACATTATTCTCGATACATAAAGTCGCACTCATGGAGCAAGAAACGAATGAGTTTTGCAAAAAACACAACGAACCTTTTGTTTATGTTTGCAAGAATTGTTCTCCTCTACGACTCTTATGTGACGTCTGTATGATGCCTGATGGTTCATGTCACACAGATAATAACTTGGTAGATTACAGTGCATTCACAGAAGAAGAAACAAAACAGAAGTCAACACTAGACCAGTTGTTCAATGTCGATGAGGTTTTGACGGAATTAGACGAAAAACGACGGACTGGGCTCGGCAGGATCGTCGATGTTGTAACAAGACAGGTAAATTCTCACATAGAAGAAATTTTAAACATAAAACACATAAAAGTTGCAGCAGAAACTGTTAAAACGACCAGCTGTGATGCAAAAAAAATCTTTTAAACTGTGATACCAGGCAGCTGAAAGACATTCAGAAAGCAAATGAGCAAGTTGAAATAGCCGTAAAGGAATTTACCATAGAGAAACAAAGGTCAAAGATCATTCGTCTTGACAAGGAATTGCAGTTAATGATGAATCATGTTGTATCCAGGTTTACACAGGACCTAGGTGACGTGCTGGTTTCCAGACCTCAGCTTCTCACAAGGAAACCGATTGTGAGCATGGTAAGAAGGCTCGTGGCCACCAAAGCCGGGCGAGTGATGTACGTGTATAAAGGAAGCTCAGTCATAACCGAGTTAAGGTCAGATGGAAAAACATACCACCTTCAGACAAAACATATTGCAACTGGTGGTCAAGAAATTGCAATTGACGCTCATAGAAAGAACGTGTACTCTTCCTGTAACAATCCCCCTTTCCAGCTTTATCAATATAGATTGCCATCTTTTACAAGAACAAAAGCTTTAAAGGCTCCAGGACATGCTTTTAAACCCATACATAAATCCTCTATAAGCCCTGTAGCTGACATCTTGATTACTGACGAAAACACTGTTGTTATAGTCCGGTCAAATGGTATCATCTCAACGCTGGATTTAAAGTCCAACACGGTTATTGACCATGAAATCCCTCATCAGGATGCTGAGGTTCAGACAACTAGTAAAATGAGATACACTGGAAAAGGATTTATTGCTACCTACCCAAGCCACAAGACCGTACTCTACCAAGACGAACATGGGAAAGTGTTAGAGACTATATGTAAGGGCGGATCGCCAGTCATTCAGTCTTATGCTACAGCCATCAGCGCAACGGGAACCATCCTTGTCGCAGACGCCGGAGCTGGTAAAATTGTTGAACTGACCATGCAGGGTGAGTTTGTGCGGGACGTGTTGACCAGAGAAGATGGTCTACAGTTCACAATCAAACATGCTGTGCAGATTTACCCACGCATAATTAGCCGTTTCAAACTTCTACCACTAGGCGGCGTGCATGTTGGCGAGGATCGCTTCAGTGTTAGAATGAGTATTTATCTTAATTAATTAAAGTTTTCTTATCAAGCTGTTACATTTGATGATGTCCTTAGTGGTTATTAACATGAAAGGACCAGTAAGAGATCGTTACTTGCGAAAAACAATGAAGAATTCAACGCTTGTTCATGACGCCGCTTCATGTCAAAGTTGGCATGTCGGCATCAACAAGCTACATTTCTCTGATTAAAAGCAGCCAATCCCGGTCACATCCGAAGAAAAAGTATAAATAAACGTACTCTAGAAGTGTTGTCCTTCACACTAGTATATGTTAATGGGTTGCCCATTGTTGCTGTTTAATTGTTTTTGTATGATTTATATGGCTTAACTAGGGTTTTGTCAATCATCAAATGTGCAGGGTACCAGTCTAGTCCTGCCATATCTTTCTAGATTTAAGGGCTTTCAAGGTACATTTTCACATTTCATGTTCATTTGATTCATGCTTTTCAATGCTTCAGAAATACTTATGCATATAAACAAATCAGTGTATATATGTATTGGTATATATAGTATTTTAATTCTTATATTATATTATAATATTTTTTTATTATATTATTATAAGATAGTAATGTATAATAATAATATAAATATATAGGGCCTAATATATTAATATAAATATATAATAATATGTAGCTATAATATAATCTTAAAAATTAAAGATAAAATACAATTTATATGTAAACAATATATCTGTAAATCATATATACATTATATATATATATATATATATATATATTAGGTATACATATTAATTATATATACATGGTATATATGTGCTTTAGGTAACACAGAATTCTGTGTATGTGTTACGTGTGCCCGTGTAATTACACTTTGGAGATATACAGCAGTAATATTCGTTTTTATTTTAATATAACACATTCAGCATTATATTCGGGTATATGTGTGTGTGTTATGTGTGGATGATCAAGTGTGTGATCACTCAGACAAGTAATGAGTATTTCGCACTTCCATTATATAATACAGTAAATACTGCTATTGAAATTTTAAGATTTTGATCCTACACCTTTGATGCACTACTGAAAAATTACAGAAAGAATTATTTTAGTTGCGATAAAAAGACAACCTGCACATATTCCATGCATTGGAATCAACTCAGCCAGTGTTTGCATAGAATAATAAATAGATCCTGGAAATACCTTAAAGGTTAAAAAAAATGTTTAGTATATGAATGGGCATAATAAAACTATATGAAAACATAGACTGATATAAATTAAACATATACATATCATCACACATACATATATATATATATACTTAAGTGTTACATAACAGAACCGGTTCAATCTAAGAGGTGATATATAAATATTGAAAAGAAAATAACTAAAAATGTACAAAAAATTGGCACACACACACAAGATATATGAAATATGTCAGATATTATTTAATAATAACACACACAAACACAATACACTCATGTTTTATATTTGTAAAAAATATATGTTTGGTTGTATAAACCAATAATCATTTTTGTATTATTTTACAATTTGCTGAAACTATAAGAATAGAAATGTCATAAAAGTATTCATATATATATATATATATATATATATATATATATATATATATATATATAAGACAAACGTAGTACAAAAATATCTGGTATTATTATTCCTAATATAAATATAAATAATTATTAGGCTTACATATCTGAAAGTGAGCTTTCATCATCACTGGTATATATGGTCATGCATAAAAATTGAATCAATGTATACTTTAATATGTTTTAAAACACACATACACACATAAAACTTAACATAATGAAGTGAAGTCAGTCAAACAGCTGATATTTGAATAAATAAAAGAAAAGAAAAAAATATAATTAAATAATTAACATTATAAAAATAATTAAATTATAAAAAGTTATATCCCAAAATTGCATATATATATATACATATATAAAATGTTTGTATATGTGCACTGGAATAAACTTTTAGTAAAGCAATACATATATAAAATTTGAAAGAATATTTAACTTTTCAAGTTATATATATATATATATATATATATATATATATATATATATATATATATATAATTAGAATATTGATATATGTGTAAATAAACTATGACAATAGATATAGAATTTTTCTAATTATTCACACATTCAGATATGTACCTGAAACATTTTAAAAAATATTTTCAAATTCAGTTGAAAAAAGTTGTATTTTAAACATAATAAAATAATTAATAAACCCTAATATAAAACTAATATTATTATTTCTTATTAAAATCAATTGAGAAAGTATTTGAACATATATTTTGTTAGGTTTGTTGAGCCAATTAGAAGTGTATAAGGGCTTAGGTCTTTTTATATGGGTTTACTTGAGGTGTCATGACAGCTGGTGATGTGCTCATGAGCAGGTAACAAGTCCATGAGTGATGTCATTTGTCCTCATCTCCTATTGGGTCCATGCTGGGTCATGCCATATTCATGAGCTGATCATGTGATAGGCAAACACATGCAGCCCCAAGAGGAAAGTTTTGTATGTGCAGTTCCCGGTAAACGTTGCATGCAGTCACCCTTTCCTATGGGTGGCGGATCAAACGAGAGGTGCGAAAAGCCACCTGAAATGTTTTGCTCTGTAAGACTTCAATGGCGTCTATTCAAACACGTCTTTGCTTTGTAAGTTTGCACAAGCACGTTAAGGGGATATACAGACTAAACCCAAACGCAAATTGAGTATAATATTAGTCTCGGATATGTACATATTTATGTATTTTATGCATCATAATGTGTCGACTAAACCATATAATAATCCAATTATATATATATGTGGCAGGGCCACCGAGATTATTATTGTGATTTATGCATTCTTACCGGTTGATGCTGATTAGCGTTTTATGAGACATGTCTGGGTAACGAGAACGTATGTTGGGTATCCGAGACATGGCGGTCGTGTGTTTGGTGGGTCCGCAGACCGGTGTCAATGAGAAGCTTTACAGGGTTTCTGTTCAGCTGTTCGGATGGTTGGCCTAGTGGGGTTCAACTGATGCTCCATGGTATCTGGGTCCATGTGTGGTTCCTAGTGAGAAAGCAGCATAGTCGAGTTACATGGTGTAACCGACTTGTCAGCCACCTTTTTGTTTTGTTTTTGTTTTTGTTTAGTTTTATATTTAATTTTTTGTGTATCATACAGTTTTGTATACGAAGAACTTTTACTTGTTCCTTAATCAAGAATAAACATTTCACAATCAACCAAACGACTTCCTTTGCACCACCCAGTGTCGAACCGAGCACGGTCACAGAAATTGGTACCAGGAGTGGGGTGGTGCAGGTTAAGGAAAGTTAACTTTTTAACGGTGGCTGACTAGAACAGGTGTGTGGACTCTGGAGGTAACCTGTGGGATGTGGGGCTACCTGAGACGCTGACTAGAACAGGTGTGTGGACTCTGGAGGTAACCTGTGGGATGTGTGGCTGCCTGAAACATGTGGTCACTTATGTGGAATCGCTGAACTTGTTGTGTTCCTGCCATGAGACAGACATACTTGACTGAACTTTGAGGCATCACTTTGGTGTTCATCTGAGATTACGTACTGTTTCTGGTCCCCTGTGTCCTTGTGTGGACTAGTACTATTAAACCCAAGTATAACCAGAAGGACAGTTGCAGCTGCCTAGCAATTTGTTGTTTCCTTCACTCGTTCAGTGGATGTTTTATTTGGTTTGATGTCCACATCTGGAAATGTATTGCATATTCACTGATATGTTGATGAATAGTGATGATATGACTGTGTTTTGTTAATGTACTGATATTAAATTCATGAATATTGACAATATGACTATGTGGTTTGTATTTTTTGCTAATGTTGGTTGGTATTAATGACATAATTATAGAGATATTTCATGTTTACTGAAGGGCTGAAACTTTATGGTTTTGTAATAATTTATTGATGTGCAAACAACCTGGCAGGGGGCGCCACAGTGAGGAACAGTTAGCTGCACAAGGTATAGTAATATGAGTTGTTCTTCAGTATTGTTGTATAAGGTGTACATGCCACAACATTTTTTTGTAAATGATACTAGACCTAAGCTGTCCCCCTGAAATGAACTTTAAAAACATGTTGACATAATATGTGGGAAAGCCTTGGTTCTTCATGGTTATTTGTTAAAGCTCTCATGTTTTTGTTTACCAGTCAGATGACCTGTAGGGTGATCATCAGCAATATTGATAGTTGATAGTGCTTTGGTAACATGCATGTGTAAAGTGACTGAGTTTTCTATGTCCTACCGGATTTTATGTTTTGCTCTTTTGTGATAGATTTTGTCTTGCACTGTTAAGAGATGTGAAGGTCTGTCTTTATTTAATGTAGGCTGGATTTATGGGACTCGAACAGTAATCCGAGCAAAGTGAATGTTTGTTGATGCTAGACCTTTCAGATATGAGAAGACAAACATTGTTTTAAAGTATTGCGGTTAACAGCAGTTGCCAGAGGTTGGTGAGTCAGGATGGTGTAACATTTTATAAACAATTATCAGTAAATGTGTGGTTGTTTCACTGTGAAACTAGTACATATTGGAGTGATCAACATAATAATATATCCTCATGTGACCTTGTATAATATTCTCATATGACCTTGTGTAACTTTAATCAGAAATTGAATACATATTTTGCTGTGTAGTATGGGATATTTTGCTTGCATGCCGTTCATTTCACAACTCTTGAAGTAGATGATAATATGTATTGTGATTGTGTATCACAATGGCACTTGTTCATGCTGATGTATATTACCATATTGTTTTACATGGACCCTACTGTTATAGATAATGTGTGTTATGAGGTTGCATGAGACATTTCATGTTTCATGGAGTAATTGGATTTAACACTTGCATATGTGTGTGGAGCTACCTCTAATTGTGACATATTTTGGTAGCGAGGCTTGTGACATTGTGATGTACGAACTTTAGTTGAGGGGAATAGTGCAATCCTCTGTTGTGAAATTGATTCCCAGGGATCCTAGTGATCAGATGCCTTGTTTACTGATCCCTAGTGACTGAATTGTTTTGTTCAAGGATCCGTAATCTGTGACTGTATTTACTTAGTTGGTAACCACGCTTAGGTTACTGATGATTTTGTTACTTTGTATATTCTTGGTGACTGTTGGGTTAGCAATGCCAGGTGACGAAGACAGGTTCGCTGACCTGCAGAGGCGGTTGGTAGAGCTTGAGAGTAATGGAGGTGCTAGGGCTCAGGTTATGTATAATACAAGGAGGCTTCCTAAGTTTACTGGTGAACTAAGTGAACTAGAGGATTGGGTGAGAGAGCAGGGACTCCGAGGGAAGTCGGCAGGTGATTTCCTGATTTCATCGTTAGAAGGCCCGGCTAAGAAGGAGGTTCGTTTTGCGGAGGCAGCAATAAGAGAGTCACCAGAGGCTATATTCAAACTTCTTGAGGATGCGTTTGGGGAGAAAGCCACTAGTGGAAGGCTCGTATCTCTGCTTTTTAGTCGCAAGCAAAGGGATAGGGAATCACTGAGAGATTTCTCCCACGTCCTTATGGAACTCCGTGACAGAATTTAATCCGTTGATAATGATGCGCTGCCCAACTCTGATAAACTTCTCAGGGACCACTTTATTGATGGGTTGAGAGATGATAACCTCTACCAGGACATGATAAAGTTAGTGGAGAGCAAAGATGATGTTACATTTCGGGAAGTGAGGGATGCCGCACTTGCTCGAGAGGGTCACCGTAAGCGTGTACATGCTACCACCAGGGAGGTAGAGTGTAGTGAGCAGAACAGTCTCTCAGAGATGACACAATTGCTTCGTAGTGTATTAGACCAACAGCAAAAACAGGACGTTAGGCTCCAGGAGCAGCAACAACTGATTCAAGAGCAGCAGAATCAAATCAGGGAACTAACCAACCAGTTGAAGTCTGTTAGTGTAGGTGCTAGTGGGTTCAAGGGAGCTAAGACACAAGGTAACTTCAGAAATAGTAACACTACTAAGCAGGGAAAGAGAAATTACCCGCTTAGATGCTTCAACTGTAATAGTCTGGACCATTTGGTGAAAGATTGTCCTTCAAGGAAGGATCGTGAAACTGGGAAAACCCCAAAGAAAGCTTTTTCCAGTCAGCAAGACGAAGCTGACATAGACACACAGCCAGCGGTTCAGAGTGCAGAATCAGATTTATTACGGAATGCTTTAGGTGGGCGTCCAGTGGTTCAGGCCACATTTGGTGGGTGCCAGATCAACTGCCTTGTAGATACGGGGTCAATGGTAACTACTCTGGACGAGGAGGCGTTCCAGAAAATGTGGAGAGAGAATGCGCCTCATTTGGCTGAAGTCGGTAATTTGCTCGCAGTGACGGCGGCTAATGGTCTCGATGTACCATATACTGGAGTAACCCATATGGACATTGAAGTCGAGGGCACACTTGTGCAAGATGTGGGCATTTTGATCACTAAAACAAGAAAAGACAAAAGGGAAGTGCCTGGGATTTTAGGAACAAATGTTCTGTCTCACCTGTCCAAGTTTAAGGATCTTATCACATTGGCTCAGAACCAGATATGTGTTCGAGAAAGTCGACAGGGAGGTTTTGTGAGAGTAGCAGGCATGTCTGAGATTGTAGTACCCCCTAGGAGCACTTGTGATGTCAAGGCTGTTGGACCAAGGATGGGACCAACTGCGCTGGTAGAGCCATTGTCACAGGGGCTCCCACGAGGCATGAAGACAGCCCCCACCTTGATAGATGCAAGGAAAAATTTTTGTGTCCAAGTGGTAAATTTTAGTGAGGGAGAAGTGCGCCTTCGTCCAGGAACTCGTTTGGGAACTATTCATCCTGTCTGCCATGTGCCAAGTGGAAAGTTCAGTGTTCAACTGAAAGAGCAAGAAATACTCATCACACGGGATGATAGTGACTGTGCACCGTCTGATTCCTCGTCTAACCAGGATTGCAGATTTCCTGAAGGGATCGATATGTTTCATGTAGAGTTAACTCCGGAACAGAGACAAAGTCTCATGCAGCTATTCCAACGTTACGAAGATGTGTTCCTACGGGAGGGTGATGACCTTGGCAAGACGGACTTAATTCAGCACCATATCCGTACACAGGATGAGGAGCCGGTCTGCCAGCCTTATCGTAGGCTCCCACCCCAGCTGTGGAAGGAGGTACGAGAACACCTCCTTGACTTATGTGAAAAGGGTATCATTACGGAGAGTACCTCCAATTATGCATCCCCGATTGTGGTAGTCCGGAAGAAAAGTGGCAAAATCCGCATGTGTGTGGATTACCGAAAATTAAATCAGAAAATCAAAAGGGATGTGTTCCCAATTCCAAGGGTGGAAGAAACTCTTGACGCCCTGGGATCATCAAAGTATTTCAGTACGCTGGATTCGGCGTCGGCATACCATCAGGTTGAGGTGGCACCCCGTGACAGGCATAAGACGGCGTTCACAACACCTTTTGGTTTGTGGCAGTATGTTCATATGCCATACGGCCTGACCAACGCACCCTCAACGTTTCAAAGAATGATGACGTCCCTATTTCAGGATGATATTCTCCGCATTTTGATGGTGTATTTGGATGATGTAGTCGTCTATTCGTCCACAATAGAGGAACATGTCGCAAGACTTGAAACTGTGTTTAAGAAACTACGGGCACATGGACTTAAGTTACAACGAGAGAAGTGTAGCCTACTAAAGGAACGTGTCAAATATCTTGGTCACATCATATCCGGTGAAGGAGTGAGCACAGACCCGGAAAAGATAGATGCCGTGAGAGAATGGCCAGTGCCTGAGACGCTTCGACAGCTCAGACAGTACCTTGGATTTACTGGATACTATAGACGCTTTGTACCTAGGTACTCAGCAATCTCCGCTCCCCTCCATGCCTTGGTTGGGCAGGCCCTGAGGAAAGTTGAAGGCAGAAAGAGACAAGCTGCGATATCATTGAAAGACATGTGGACCTCTGAACATCAAGAGTCTTTTGACAGACTAAAGATGAAATTAACGCAGGCACCCTTGCTCGGGTTTGCAGATTTTTCCAAACCATTCGTGTTAGAAGTTGATGCTTCCCACCGTGGATTAGGTGCAGTTCTAGGTCAAATCCAAAATGGCAAGTACAAAGTGATAGCTTACGCAAGCCGTGGTCTCAGGGGCAGTGAAAGGAACTCCGATGTGTACAGCTCCAAAAAGCTTGAGTTGCTAGCTCTAAAGTGGGCAATTACGGAGAAGTTTAAAGATTATTTGTACATGTCAAAGTGTGAAGCGTACACTGACAACAACCCATTAAGATATCTCATGTCTAAGACAAAACTCCCGGCAACAGAACAAAGATGGGCGTCCGATTTGGCAAACTTTGACATTTGTATCAGGTATAGGCCTGGGAAGAAGAATGTGAACGCGGATGCATTATCCAGACAAGAGGAAAGAACATGGGACCGGTGTGAGGAGGAGGATGTCGCAGACGTTTTGGCTTCACTCAGTGAGACGACTAATTTACCGAACATGGTCATGAAGCAAGTTGTTTCAGAATCGTTGGATATAGATTGTGGCTTTTCCAGCATAGTACCACAAGCGATGTCCTTACCAGTGCTAATGAATGATGACCTAGTGAGATTGCAGGAAGCTGATCCTGTAATACAGAAGGTACACATTGCCGTGAAGGATATTGTACGTCCTTGTCTGAAGTCCAGGCGACAAGAGTCGGATCTTGTACAGATACTATTGAAGCAGTGGGATAGACTGGTTGTGAAGGAAGGTATTTTATATAGGCGAATTCAAGAACCTAGTGCTGGTTTCATAGATCAACTAGTCCTTCCTCAGGCACTCAAACCGAAAGTTCTACAGGGATACCATGATTCCCATGGACATCAGGGTGCTGATCGGACTGAAACACTCATTAGACATAGGTGCTACTGGCCAAAGATGCATCAAGAAATCAGACAATACGTTTAGCAATGTGAAAGGTGTGCTCTAGCGAAAAATGTACGAGTTAAAACTCCAATGGGGACAATTACAGCCAGACACCCATTTGAAGTGATAGCGATTGATTTTACAATTATTGAGCCAAGCAAAGACGGAACTGAGAATGTGTTAGTTATAACTGACATTTTTAGCAAATGGACTATAGCCATCCCGTGTAAAGATCAGAAAGCGATTACAGTCGCCAGAGCGCTGACCAAAGAATGTTTTTTTCAGATACGGCCCACCCAGGAGGATCCACTCGGATCAGGGTAGGGATTTCGAAGCCAAAGTAATCAAAGAACTTTGCAGATGGTACGGTGTCGAAAGGTCTAGAACGACAGCTTACAGGCCCCAAGCCAATGGACAAGTTGAGCGGTACAATCGTACGATGCACGATTTGTTGAGAACACTTCCGGTGGAGAAGAAGGCCCGATGGTCTGAACACTTGGCAGAGATAACTTTTGCCTACAACACGACTCCGCATAGTTCAACAGGCATCTCACCATATGAACTTCTGTATGGGAGACCAGCTAGACTCCCTGCAGACATGTATCTTCTGCCCAATGAAGAGCCTTCAGATGTTAGTGAAGACATTGATGAATGGTTGATACGCCACAAGGATAGGCTCCGAGAAAAATATGAATTGGCGAAGCTCAAATCGGAGGATATGTTCCAAAAGCGTAAAGCTCTTCATGACAAATCAGCATGTGAAACAAAACTTTGGATTGGAGACTATGTATACTTGAGGAAAAGAGGTTTTCATGGGAGACACAAAATACAAGATCATTTTAAACCTGAAGTGTACAGAATCATTAACAAAATGGAAAACCGAGATGTATATCAAGTAGAGGAAGAAGGAGAAAAAGAAAATAGGAAATGGATTCATCGAGAGGAACTAAAGGTATGTCCAAAACCAGTGTTTGAGAGGATTCCAGATGAAGTTGGATCCGGAAAGTCATGTAAAGAGGACTTCTCAAGCTCCAAGAGTGATGATGATTATCTGGTGGAATACCGGTCGGAGAGGAGATCGGACTCCGTTCCTGTGGTTCATGTGCCGGTTGATAATGATAGTTCTGAGGAGGAACCGTGCCCCAGGAGAACGGCCCGTGTGGGTGCGGGATTTCATAGTAACCCAGGACATTGGCCGAGATCAGTAGTCGCATCTCTTGATGTCTCTAGTCAAGGAGTCTCTAAATTTGACTTCTTAGATGACTTAGAAAACTTAACATTTTGATCAGCTGTTACTCTTCTCTTCTTTTGATGAAGAGTATGTTTATTTTTATACGTGTTTAGACTTACGAGTGTCGTATGACACCTGTGAAATTAGTTTTGTACTAGACTGTTTAATTGCCTTTGTTGTTAATCTGTCATAGCAGAGTAAGCCAGATTAAAGGAGGGGTGGATGTGGCAGGGCCACCGAGATTATTATTGTGATTTATGCATTCTTACCGGTTGATGCTGATTAGCGTTTTATGAGACATGTCTGGGTAACGAGAACGTATGTTGGGTATCCGAGACATGGCGGTCGTGTGTTTGGTAGGTCCGCAGACCGGTATCAATAAGAAGCTTTACAGGGTTTCTGTTCAGCTGTTCGGATGGTTGGCCTAGTGAGGTTCAACTGATGCTCCATGGTATCTGGGTCCATGTGTGGTTCCTAGTGAGAAAGCAGCATAGTCGAATTACATGGTGTAACCGACTTGTCAGCCACCGTTTTGTTTTGTTTTTTATTTAATTTTTTGTGTATCATACAGTTTTGTATACGAAGAACTTATACTTGTTCCTTAATCAAGAATAAACATTTCACAATCAACCAAACGACTTCTTTTGCACCACCCAGTGTCGAACCGAGCACGGTCACACACATATATATATATATATATATATATATATATATATATATATATATATATATATATATATATATATATGTCAAGGCCCAGATTGCGATCTGGACGGATCTTAGATCTGTCCAGCCCAAATTGCGATCGCAGTTCAGGCCGGCCCAAACTGCGATCGCAATCCAGGCTGGCCAAATCTTAGATCTGTCCAGCCTATATTGCGATCGCAGTTTAGTCCGGCCCAGATTGCGATCTTGTCTTTCTTGCTTCAGGATCGCAATCTGAACTGGACAGATCTAAGATCTGTCCAGTCAAGATTGCGATCCTAAACTTGACCAGCCCATATTGCAATCCATGCGATCCAAGTGTTTCAGCTTGTTAATTTATAGTTATTTTAAAATTTAAAAAGAGTAAAATATGTAAAAATTTTAAAATTTAACTCAGACAAGTACTGATTAAATATGTTAATATGTTTCACTAATAATATTAAGACTCGTGGCTGTATCAGCTGTCACAAGACTATGTAAATAATCAAAATCTGTATTGCTGGTTCCTCAATTTATGTTAATAAAATTAAACTTGCCCATCTCTAGTTTTCTCCTTGTACAATTTATAGGTTGTTCTTATGCTTGAGTTATTTTTTATTCTTATAATGTTTTCATAGCTGAGATTTCTTTTAATTTTTTTTTACATTTTTTTAAATAAAAATATTTAAATATGATAAAAAATCAGATCTTAGACAAGTTCTCGTTATGATTTCTGTAATGTTGATAATTGTCATAAGACTTTTGCTATGTCTAGTGCTTAGATTGATGTGAAAGTAGTCCAAAGTGAATATAATAGTTTTATGTTTAAATATAAATTAAAGCCATAAAACCAGGTACTTATGATCATTATGATCATACTTATGATCAATTTGTGAAATTTGTAAATTCTGGATTCTCAAGAACTTTGTTTTGCTGAAACTGAATAAATACCAGACATGATAAGAATACTTTGCAAATATATTTGAATGTGAATATGAATATATGTACTCTATAATTTCATGCATAAAAATAGGAATACAGGTATAAATGAAAGTATTTGAATACAAATGCAAATACTTTCAAAATGTAATCATGAATGTATTCATGAATATATTCTATAATATTATTTAATAATCATTCATTTCAATTATATTATTAAAAGATCTTTTCATATGATGCTGTTATTATTTTTAATTTAAATTATATTTGACACAATAATTGTAATTAATTCATAATAAATAGTTATATTATTTAAGTTTTATTCTTGGGTAGGAATAATCAGTAATTATTAAATAAAAGTTCTCATTTGTAAAAATCAGAATTACCATGACTGATAATGGACAGGTTTTTTTTCAAATAATTCTACTGCAATGTAGATAAAGTTATATGGCCAAGTCAAAGCCTATGTGAAAACAGCACACCATTCCAACTGTATATAATATAAATGACATCAATCCTCTTCCCTGTCTCCAAGGATATTATCATAATCTTACATAACTTGAGTTAAACACCATCAGCTCATAATGCAGCTTATATTACCACACAAAACCTGCACTTGCCTACCTCCTCTTTCAAATCATATTTTGTGAGCATATAAAACCCATGGGTTCCTTGTTACCTTTTTTCAACAACCATACAATACTAAATGAGTTGGTGAAACATCCCATGCTTCACTCCTGTGATATGAAGGAGTGAAAATTGCCTTTCTGTATTATAATTGTATTTATTATGCGAAAATGGTACAATGCAATACCAAATGAGTTGGTAAAACAACCAATGTTTCACTCCTGTGATCGTAAAAGCATGGATCGATATATGGGCTGGTCAAGTTTTGGATCGCAATCTTGGCTGGACTGATCTTAGATCTGTCCAGACCAGATTGCAATCCTGAAGCAAGAAAGACAGGATCGCAGTCTGGGCCGGACTAAACTGCGATCGCAATTCGGGCTGGACAGATCTAAGATCCGTCCAGATCGCGATCTGGGCCTTGACATATATATATATATATATATATATATATATACATATACATATACATATATATATATATATATATATATATATATATGACCTTACAGAGTGCCAGACTATGAAAGTTTATACGGCACTGCACCACACATGTATTAGAGTTTTTCATGTATATCTGCTAAGAGATCAAGCATATTCAGAAGGTGGATAGCTATGGGGGAAGCTGATTGGATGTCAATTTATCACACTTAATTATTTCAACACTGCGCATGCGCATGAATCTTCTTGCGGGTTCAACATGTGATCATTAGTCTTTATGCTTACGCACGCCTACTTTTCCGCTACATCCCATCTTCCACCCTCTGTCAAATTGTGATTGTATGCCTGTTTCCTTCTGTTGTAAAATTACAATGATTTGTAATGAGTCTTTCTTCTGTACATCATTTTATACCGCACATTATGATGTACACTGCTTATAATATCTACACCTTTGTTCTTTAGCTGGGGTGGCCTATAGTATGGTCCCCCTCCCCTTTATCCGTAACTATGTCATTTGTTTATAATAATATTACTTTATGTTTGATTTTACCTGGCAGTGTCCCTAGAGAAGGTTTAAAGAGATATAATGTATATATATATATATATATATATATATATATATATATATATATATATATAATAAAAACGATCTAGTACATGTTAATACATGAAATAATATCCTCACCAAGCAATATTGGACTCTTGACTTTTATTCCAGGGATGATTGATATTTGATTTGGGCACTGCCAGCTGTTTATATTGTAACAAATTAAATAAGTGACCAACTTTGTTTTCTATCTTTGTAAGATCGAATGTATAGGTGTGTGGTAAGTATATATATATATATATATATATATATATATATATATATATATATATATATATATATATATAATCAATGTGAAAGTTCGACTATCGAAATATCCAGCTCTTAACAGTTGCACAAACCAACGGAGCAGCGTGAATGTTCATCGTTACTGTAAGCATCTCCGTGCTCGTCGAAATTTGGAAGTGCAATTATTTCCAAAACATATCATAGGCACATTTGTATAAGGCCAAAAAAAATTATGGTTCCAGACATTTTTTTCAGAAATTAGTGCGGGCGATATTTTATTATCCTTTTTTGTATTTTTCGATAAAAATGTCATATGATCAGGGAAAAGCATGAACTGATTTGTTTTGCTAAACAGGCAAAAGCACTAAATAACAAAGGAAATCTGATCAAAATTGTATTATTTTATATTCTTGAAACATGAAAATTAAAGTAAAAATGTTTGATGCGGGGGGTTAAAATTGACGCGGGCGGTGCCTGAGAACCATACTTTTTTTTTTTTGCCTAATATCAACCAACAGTTATAGTTTAGATATGTCATAGATAAAATGATATGCGTCGTCTATAGCTGTTGTCTCTCAGATGAGCTCAAAATGTTTCCATGGGTCTTTTCAGCGCAATCTCTTTGTGCCTTGGATTTCCTAGTAATAAGACCCCGTCATGAACATTCGACACGTTTTAGGAACGAGTGAAATTTGTATGTAATGTAATGTAACCTCCTTCGACCTTAGTTTAACCATAAATATGCAAATGTAACTGCAATGGTACCAATGATTAGAGAAGATTCATGTAACCAACAAATCCATATCGAAACTTCACTAAAACAGTGCTGTAGGCTCTTTGTCCGTCTATATATATATATATATATATATATATATATATATCCAGGGATCATGTTAGTGTTCTGCTTAAGGTTAATTTTCCTTTTCACAAACCCTTCCCTTACTTGACAATATTGTTCGTTAATAAAGAATATGTTAACCGACTTGTCAACCTGTATACTAACGTTAAATGTAGATCGTGACAGAGCAAACACGTTATATTAGCTGGCAAATGCAGGTAAGACTTACTGACATCTGCAACTGTGAGCTGCAGTGGACTGTCTCTTGATCTTGTACTTGTTTCAGCTGGGTCACAATCATTACAAGCAAAGGTATATTCTAGGTGACCTAATTACAAGTGGGCAGACTAATAGATTCTTAAACTCTGTCGCCCTCTATGTTACAGACTTTATATTTCGCATTAAATCACTTTTGATACATAATAAATGGTTAAGACAAGTAAAGCGGGTCAGATGCACACCAGATCATGATTTTTTTAAACAACTATACAGTTATCTTTCACTCCTGTAGGTGGCAGCACTATGACATAATCAATAGTAATCTCGGACAAGGATGAATAACCCCCCCCCCCCCACCCCCCCCCACCAACCCACACCCACACAGAAACACACACACAATAAAATGGATAAATAAGTAAATCTCACATTACTTTCTGACAATACAGCAAAGCAATAACAATATTAAATTAGACAATGTTATGGTTCTGTATACATAATTTATTTGCTATACTTTATACTGTAGCAAAGATGCCAGTAAAACATTATTACTGCTTGGCAGCCTGTTATTCAGGAATGGGACTATGTATCAACACATGCAGAGAACACTGGATATATATTTAATATCATATGGCTGCAATGTAATTTATATTAATTCCTGTCATAATTCAATTCATGCAAGTGACATCAATATGGTATGTACACTGACAGAATAATGTATGCAAATAATAATTATAAAAATCTACCCACCAGTATATTAAATCTCTATAATACAATGTAGATTATAAATGATAATTTATCTCAGAGAAAAGTACATAAATATCAGTATGATTCCCTCAAAAGGTATTACAGCAAATTATATATATGTTGTATCTGCAAACATTGGTTGTTAAATGAACAAACTAGAAGGAAGTCAGAGATAATATATATATAAATATATATTTCTGCCAAGTGTGTGCCACAAAATTACAGGAAAAATCAATTCAAGTCCAATTTCTTATGTGTCATGTCCAGTGTTTATCACCTCCAAGATTGCATCAAAGGTCAGCTCTGTGTGCGAGAACAAAGGTGACTCCTGATTCCAATCAATGGAACTGGTGCTTGGCCTGGATACAAAAAAGTTGCCTTATATATAAGAGTATTAATAAGTATTATTATAAGTTTTATATGTCACCTAGATATGTAGTCTGAGCCCCCATCTATACCTCTGCCAAGTTCCTAATCAAATGTTCCTGTGATCCACAGTGTAAACCCCTTATACCAATTAATGGTATCAATGAATAATGAATAATCATTCTGAAATTCTGTTCACATATCACTGTAAATATACACACCAGTATATTAAATCTAAATGCAATGTGTATTAAAGATGTTCAGTTGTGAGATTAAAATATTACAAATTATAAACTACTACAGGAAACTGGCCATTTTAGGTAAAAGTTATTTAAATGTAACCACACTTTTCAAATAAACTGTGGTTGCTTTGTTTTTGTCAAGCAAAGGACAGTATAACAAATATGTTACACTAGAACTAACATATAAAAATATTTCTTTTTTTCTAGGAAAACAAAATATTGCATGGGCAGTGTTCTCTTTAATTGCCAGTCACCTTTGTATAACATGCAATTTATGACGTTTGTTTAATTGTGCATATTGTGCATTGAAACTACCGATACTGTAAATATTAAATGAACACAGTAAATCATGGTGCCCCATAAACATGTACAGGTATACCGAGTAATAAAGGTCTCTGTGTATAACATGTCACAGTTTTCAAGTGTAAAATAATGTTTAAAGGATATATATATATATATATATATATATATATATACATATAATTATATATGTATGTATGTGTATACATGTAAATCAAATTTGTAACAAAAGCAATGGGTTTGTCAAATGTTTCATGCCATGAAGAGAATATGAAGGCTCTATAAACAAGACAGAGTTCGGGTCATATTCTACATATTTGTATTTGTATCTAAATACAATGAAAATGGGTATTGGTATTTGAGTGTGTAAGTTTGCCTGTGTTTGTATTTGAATTAAGTTTCTGATGTACTGGTCAAATACTGTTCAAATCTGGTCCATATACAAATTATAAATAAAACTTTTTTGTCTTGTATGCCTATAACCCGGACAGATTACAAATGTGATAGGGTTTTAGACTGATTTAAGTGAACCATTTTGTACCAGTGTCAGTTTTGCACTATTACTGCCAACATATCATCAAGTTCTTATGTATTAAGCCTTTATGATGAGCCTCAGAGGAGACATTTGGTTCACATACTTACTTTCCAGTCTCTGTTACAGCATGATACTAAACATCATAGTACATATGAAGAGGCAAATTTCACACATGCACAAGATATTGCATCATCAAGATCAAAAGCAACAGTCTATCTTCACTCTGAACACAGCGCATGACCTCCACTCACACACTGTGAAAAATGGGAGGATTCTTCAGGTTTGGCAAGCTGCCAAACAGACAGCAAACTGACGCTGGGTAAGGTAAAATCTGATTGGCTCAGCATGTAAACAAAGTTGACTGCGGCCATTTGGTGCTTTAAAAATCTAATTGGCTCAGCATGTGAACAATGAAGGCTGCGTCCTTGTGTAGCTCGTTGTATGGCACTGCAAGAGAGGAAGTTTGCAAACAGTGGGTGATAATTAACTGACCCCAGACCACACCAGCAAGTTAGTATAGAGACTGTCCTGAAAGCTTATAATTGCATCCCGAGTATACAAAAGTGGGGTGGTTAAATAATACGCCTGAGGGAATTCCACAGAGACAGCACAGCCTGGTGGCCACACCTGACAGGCAACAGAAATTTCGTGCAGCAGTTAGTGAAGTGGATAGTTGAGCACAGTGTAACCGCTGGTTATGGAGCATACAGTCTATCATATGTCATCTGCTTTTCATTTTTCACAAAAAACAAGAATTGTATGACCAACATTCTTTTGCTGCAACTTCAAACTACTAAAAGTTAAGACTTTGACCACAAAAGAAACACTTAAAGCTGTCTATTTTTAACTGATTAGACTCATAATTACTCAGTCTCTCCATATTCATGTTTTGTTACGTATTTGAATTTTATTTGACCATGTGGATTTGTATTTGATCAGAGATGAGTTTTTATATAAAATTTTGTATGTATTTGAACTGGTTTTGACTTTACATATTTGACCTCAACCCTGATGCGAGAGATTAAAAATCAGCCATACTGGTATATCCTTTGTTAATAACAGTACATAGCATTCTTCCTAATGAGTTATGAAGTTTATGAAGCACCAATGAAACTATTCAGGATAAAACACATTGGTCACCAAGCCTGTATCTTCTGTAACGTGCGTCTTACTGTGCCTGGTCAGTGAACCCTTCTCTGAGAAACATTTTCCACAGAGCTCACATTTGTGTGGTTTCTCCCCGGTATGTGTGCGCATGTGAGCTCTCAAAGTGTACCTCTTAGAAAACCATTTGTCACAAAACTCACATTTGAAAGGTTTTTCACCGGTGTGAGTCCTGACATGTTTTGCCAGAGTCCCTGCTTCAGCGAAACTCCTGTCGCAGTGTTCACATTTGAATGGTTTTTCACCAGTGTGTGTTCTTATGTGAGAATTCAAATTACACTGCTCTGAAAACCTCCTGCCACACACAGGACATTCATATGGTTTCTCTCCAGTGTGTGTTCTGATGTGACGATTCAGTTTCCCTTTTTTAGTGAAACTTTTTTCGCAGTGTTCACACTTGTAGGGTTTATCTCGGCTGTGTGACCAGGTGTGTTTTTCCAAGCTGATTTCATCGGGGAAACTTTTACTGCAAATCTCACATGTATGAGGTTTCTCCCCAGCGTGTCTTCGGATATGTTCGTTAAGATATGGCTGGTTGATGAAGCATTTCCCGCACAGCTGACACTCAAATATATTATCTTTCTCATGCCTGGTCATGTGCTTCTTCAACACAGCCTCCTCAGCGAAGCATTTTTCACAATGCTCGCATTTATATGGCTTCCCATGGGTGTGAATACGCACATGTCTGTTTCTATCTCCTTGTGTGGAGAAGCATTTGCCACAGTGATTGCATTTGAATGGTTTTTCTCCAGTGTGTGTCCTAAAGTGCCTAATCAGGCTACCCTCGAGTGAGAAACATTTGCCGCAGTGCTCACATTGGTATGGTTTTTCTCCCGTGTGAGTCCTCATGTGTTTTTCCAAGTTCCCTGGGATCCCGAAACATTTCCCACATAACTCACATTGATGGGATTTAACATTTTTCTGTGAGCTTGTATTTTTTATAAATGAATTCTTATCTTTTTCTAAGAAATTATCAATACACTGCCCACATTTCTTAGAAATCTCCTCTGGATTACTCTTATCAACTGAGCCGTCATCATGGAAATAATTACCACAAACCTCACACTGAATTTCTGTCTCTCTGTCGAGGGTACTGTTCAGTACATTAAGGTCAGCTTGTACAGAAGTACATTTTTCACATATCCATGTTTTTACACCACTCTGCTTCAATAGCTGACTTGCGTCACTGCTGCATGCTGGGAAATTTACACCGCACGTATGGCATTTGATTTCTTCATCTACATTAGCATCATGGTTATTTTCTCCGAATGTTTGTTCATTATTCTGCATTGCTTGACCTCCAGGGATTTCACCAGTTTCCACTGATGAAACATCAGCTCTACTTTGACCTGTATCAGTATTATCACCTGAGGGTTCATATTCATTCTGACCTTTGCTATTAGGCCCAGCCTCTTTACAAGGAGAATTAACAACACTTGCATCAGTTTGTGAACTCCCTTGATTCTCTTCGTTAAATGCACCTTCTTTATCACAATTCTTGGACATGTTTGAATCCATTATGCATGTTAACAAATAGTCTCTGTATTCAGGATCTAATATTTCAGAATCCATACTGTTGTGCACGCCTTCTTGTTCTTCCTCAGTATGTGGTTTTGGTAGGCTCAGATCCATTTCTGTGAATGATGCTTCAACCTACAAATAAAATATAATAATAGAATATCTGTATCAATACTACATACTGTGTACAACTAGGGGTTGAAGAGAACCATGTTGAAATTTTAAGCAATATTTTACCAATGCCATGATCATATGTGCCCTGAAAATCAGTTGAAGCATGGGAATATTAGGATCAAGATACACACTTAATATCTAAACCCAGTCATGGCTCTGTAGTTTATCCACAGACCTGGCTTTATTTATCAGACATGGGGTAATAGTAATAAGTAATAGTAATAGTAATAGACTATTACAGTTTTTTCCATGTAATAGTAATAGTAATAGTAATAGACTCAAACATTTGAGCTGTAATAGTAATAGTAATAGAAACAGAAGGCAAAGTAATAGAGTAATACATATTACTTTCTATTACTTCCTGTGAGCCCCTTGATCATGAAGCATATCAGCAAATAATGCTGAACAGACTCAGTTCTTGTCCAGTAATGCCCAGGATGTGCCTATTGTTGAGACAAGCATTGGCCAGCTGCCACATTGCTGGTGACCACTGGTGCTAATTACATAAGAGTACTGGACAGAGCAGGTCACAGCCAAATAAGTTACCTGGCACAATCTGAACTGATTGGTAAACCATGGATAAACAGAGGCATGTTTAATGTTAAGAGACAGATAAATAGTGTATTATTATTGTGTATTATTATCTCACATCCATCAATCCATGTGCATATTCTGAAATGTACCTTGATTTATTTTCACAAACCAATTTGCATTTTAATCATACAGATTACAATAACACACATTCAAGAAAAATATTATATGGAACCAGACCCAGTGCAGACCCAAAATGTTTATGATAAGCTTATGGTCTTTTCACTACTCATAAAGTATTGAAGCCTACAATGCTATATAAACCCATACCAGTACTAAATTCACTTAGATAAAGTCATACTGCAAGCACATGTATGATCTAGTTAATTTATATACATATTCTTTTAAAACTATTCTTGTCTGTTATTTCATAGTACCAATTTTGAAGACCTTCATTCAATATCTTAAATTATGTTAATTTATATTTTGAAAATTAAATGAACCATTTTTTTCACGATATTAATTTATCTGATTATATAATATGAGAATATAAGTAACTGTTAATATTTTATTATTTAATATGTGAAATTTTGATATCAAATAATTAGATCCTGTTATGTACAAAATTTAAAGTACATGATTGTTTAATACCAAATTTATTGTGAAAGTGATATATATAATATTTTATTTGTTTTGTAAAATTGATGTTAGTTTAATTCACTCTCTATATTCCTAAATTATCCATGCTGGTTTTGCTGCAATGAAGAAGGGCATGCCTGAAGAATAAAAGCCATGCATGCCAGCATTATTGTAAAGTTTACCAGCTCTCTGTTCACTCTCAAGATGTGATAAAATAATAAACCCGAGAAGATGGGTACTTTTGTCTCCAGTTTAGAATCTGTCCAAAATCTTGACGTAAACAGTATTTTTATTGGATATATTTAGAAGGATTGGGAAACAGGACACAGCCCTACATAAATTCCTCTCCTGATACATACATAAAGGACTGAATTGTCAGTTTTGATACTAAATAATAATATGCAATAATCATGAATACTATGATTACTTTGGAGACAATTTTTAGTTACACTGAAAATCTTAATTTATTAACTAGGAGAAAGAAGATCAAATCTAAATGGAAGTATGTACTATAAAATAAATTTATGTGAAATATATATATAAATAATATAAAATGTACAAGTATGCATATTATTATAAATCAATATTATACGTATGCCAGGTCCTATACAATGGGTTGCTTTTAAATTACATGTATTCAAGAGTTCATACAATTATCTTATCATTTCGACTTAAAGCGTCCTTATAATCATTGAGTTTTCAAAATATAAAAAAAAAACATAATTAAAGAAGCTGAAATAATTAAGATCTCCAGTATCATTAGGCTTCTTGTAAATGACAGACACAGTATAAGAAAATTGTGTAGGTTATAACTGGATGATATAGGTGCTTGTTATATTATTTAAAAATGATTGTAGTGCTAGTTTATAGCACTCATGGCTGCACAAGGTCTAGAATCCACTCATCAGTTTAAGTAATAGTAATAGTAATAGATACCCAAGTAATAGTAATAGTAATAGTAATAGAAGATAAACTGTGGTAATAGTAATAGAAATAGTAATATCAGAAAATGAAAGTAATAGTAATAGTAATAGTAATAGAACATCTGTAATAGACCCCATGTCTGTTATTTATCTGGATGATGGAATGCATGCAAAATGCTGCATGCCGCCATGTGTTCAGTGCCTGTCCCAGTGAGCCGATCACTGGTAACATATGTGATTGTTTCTGCCTGCGGGTGCATGCATTACATATTCAGGTGATGGACACGTGGGTTGGCAGTGATGATGTAACACATGCAAACCTCTGTCTGAAACAATCATGCTGGCTCACAAGGACAGGCACCTAACACACAGGGTCACAACAAGTGCTACGCAGCATTTTGCATGTGCTTAATCCACTAGATAAATGAAGCCAGAGGTCTGTGGCTCTGTATATACTGCAGAGCCACAACTGGGTTAACACTAATATGATATGCCCCGGCTCCAAGATGACCTGAAATACATATGTGAACATACATCACAGAGTAGCCCAGCTAAAAAGACTCTTTTACTTGGCAAAGTCTTGAAGAGTCTCATTTCCATACAGTGAGTCTGTCCACTCTAAGTCTATACTACGGTTAGAACAAGATCAGTTTTTATATCATGATATGAAATTCATCTTGGTACCCGTATATTGTGATATAAAAAATGAGTGTATGGTATGGGAACTCCAGCAAATCATTATCATATCACATTTGTCCATAATTCCACCATGTTTCCGGGACTATTAGCTGGCAAATCCCCAAACTGTTTTCACAGGACATGATTCAATCAATTTGTCAAACATTGTCATTTAGCACATTCTTAAACTATTATTATTTTAATATGGTAATGTTGTTCTTTACATTAAAAAAATATATGTATCATGCAATTCATTAAAGCTAACTCTGCCCCACAGAAGAGTTTCACTCACAAACCAAGAGCGTCCTTTGAAGGTTCCTTTGGTGTTATGACCCAGAAATTGGGAGGACTATACACTAAGGACCTGCAGGTGCTGAAGACACTGGGCCTGGGTGATACCAGGTCACAAAACAGAATGACAGGATGCCAGTGCTATTGCCTTGTCAAGTAGTCCAAAACCTATATAGAACTCTGCAGAAGTAATTTATACTTAGTGTAAGAATTACATCAAGCAGCATTAAAAAAAAAATGAAGGCAGTTACTTCAACCAAAAAAATAATTAAAAGAAATACTAAATATGTGCATAGTGCATCACTCCAAAAGATAAATGCATGTCCCCGGCCTCCACAGAGATAAAGGCAATTTCTGCGCACACAAAAATTGTGAAGTGTCCCATTCTTGTTCGAACTGGACTGTAATAACAGGAGAGAAATAGTATATAATGATTTTATTTCACTGAAAAAGAATAGTAAAAAAAGTGCTGCAATAAAAAAGTGAAAAAAGAGTATTTAGCATCATTTTTAGTAAATCCTCCAAGATAGCCCTAGCACCCGTCCTCTCTTACTACGCTACGCTGTGCGAGAGCCCTAGAAGATGATTTGAGGAAACTGGAGACATTCCACATGACAATTAAATTCTTATATTTCGTCTGAAAATGTCGTATTCGTTAAGAAATAAAGATATTCTTATCAAATACGCATAAAACATACCACTTAGACAGTGTTTGTCCACTTTAAATGTTGATTAGAAGATTATGTATTATCCTAATACACGGTGATACACGGGGAACAATGTCTGCTCTGGGTTTTCCCCCAGCCAAGGCTGGCCGGCAGCCGCCTGTGTAACCAGTGGTAACGGGCCGTGTTGGCTCTGCGAGCAAAGGTCACGCAGTTCATTGTTTAAGATTCTGAGACAGTTTCAAGCGCAAGGATTGCAAAGTTTTAAAAGTGAGTCTTGTTTACATACTAAAACATAATATTTAGCTGAATTTCTTGGTTATTGGAATAAAGTACTATATCTCCCTTAGATTACTTAAAGTTTCCTTGTCACAAACGCACTATTTGATTTTACAAGATTTTTTTTCCGACAAGGGTTTGAAGTTCTCCAGTTTACTCTGAAACTTTTTATGCGGTGGTATCCATGGTCCTGGATGCCGCCGCATTTAATGCAGTAACCTCCAAGAGTGATTTGGCAGGCCTGAAATGAAAGCCGGATTCAGAGCAATTTTTGAAGGCAGAACAATAGAAACCGGGCTTCAGCCTACCGCCGGTACAACGGGTGTCGCATAATGAATTGTTTCCTGGAAAAGGCCGATACATATCATTTTCCTCAGAATTCCTGTATTTAATTTTGCTCATAGCTGGAGTTTATTATGTTAGAGGAGGAGGGGTCCGGGGAACCCGGGTTCCCCGTCTATTAAACGGGGGTGTGGGGGCGGAGCCCCCACCTAAAGCTTAATTTTCCTGTTAAAATGGTAAATGGTTTCCCATTTTCGCGATAGATGCCTCTTCAATCGCAGATATAAATGAACAAAACTTGCTCCAGCTGGTATCTCGTCTTCACGGCTCACTTAGTAGCGTGTAGGGCTCCTAGTCTAGAGATTGTAGGTTCGATTCCCGATTCAGGCAACTTCTGATGCTAAGTAGTTGTTTATGTTAGAAGAGTTGAATGTAGGGAGTATCTACAGGGAAAAGTAGGAGTTAAAATAGGGAATGAGAGGAGAGTTTTATTTATATGTTCCTCAATAGAAGCGAAGCCTGCGTTCTATAGTGGCTCCTTTTTGAACAGCTGTAGGGCTAATGTTACACTCCTACTACAGTGAACACTCACCTCGGGCATATGTATCTATGCATATACAAACAAACAGATATCGTAAGTGGTATATATGTAATGAAGAAAATAAAAAGCTGCAAATTCAAGTTGCAAACGGTCATATGTAAACCCATTTCCTGTTCTACCAGTGTCGCACTTGTTTATAGAAATCCATATTTTCTGAACATTTACAAATGTAAGCATATTTATGCTGCTGACGGGGGGGGGGCATGAGGCGAAACGAACGAATATCCGGGATCGGCTTGGCCGAGCTGGTAGAGGACGATTTGTGGGGAAGTGGGAAGGGTTGGTCTTTCAGTTGGAATCGCCATAACACGGATAAATGACAAATCCTGCAGTTTTAAAATGAAGCAAATAGCAATACCTGAACACAAGTCCGTGTTCACTGCTGAAATAATGCGCATTAAAGTGACAGACCACTCCTCTGACGGTTTCTATTGGGCGATAATGAGTTAGTTTTTACATTAAAACTCGAAAAAAACTTGAAATTCTCGGAATAACCCACAGACTGACCCCACTAGACTTGTGCACACTGCCTTTAACCCTTTACTATTTACATTTATTTTAGATTTCCGACAAATTCTGACACTATTTATATTAACTCTAACAGCCATATCTTTTCAAGCTTTTTTTGTATCCTTATTAAATTTTCAACAGTTCCCACTAAGAGGGTTTGCTGAAGATTATTGAAAATCATTGAAA